>OZ023218.1:51106540-51516504 GCA_963995525.1 Escarpia spicata
ATGTTGAGTGACCTAACATGTGTACCAATGTTGAGTGACCTAACATGTGTACCAATGTTGAGTGACCTAACATGTGTACCAATGTTGAGTGACCTAACATGTGTACCAATGTTGAGTGACCTAACATGTGTACCAATGTTGAGTGATCTAACATGTGTACCAATGTTGAGTGACCTAACATGTGTACCAATGTTGAGTGACCTAACATGTGTACCAATGTTGAGTGACCTAACATGTGTACCAATGTTGAGTGACCTAACATGTGTACCAATGTTGAGTGACCTAACATGTGTACCAATGTTGAGTGACCTAACATGTGTACCAATGTTGAGTGACCTAACATGTGTACCAATGTTGAGTGACCTAACATGTGTACCAATGTTGAGTGACCTAACATGTGTACCAATGTTGAGTGACCTAACATGTGTACCAATGTTGAGTGACCTAACATCTGTACCAATGTTGAGTGACCTAACATGCCTACCAATGTTGAGTGACCTAACATGCCTACCAATGTTGAGTGACCTAACATGTGTACCAATGTTGAGTGACCTAACATCTGTACCAATGTTGAGTGACCTAACATGTGTACCAATGTTGAGTGACCTAACATGCCTACCAATGTTGAGTGACCTAACATGCCTACCAATGTTGAGTGACCTAACATGTGTACCAATGTTGAGTGACCTAACATCTGTACCAATGTTGAGTGACCTAACATGTGTACCAATGTTGAGTGACCTAACATGTGTACCAATGTTGAGTGACCTAACATGTGTACCAATGTTGAGTGACCTAACATGTGTACCAATGTTGAGTGACCTAACATGTGTACCAATGTTGAGTGACCTAACATGTGTACCAATGTTGAGTGACCTAACATGTGTACCAATGTTGAGTGACCTAACATGAAGCTCTATCCAGGGCCCGTGTGTAGATTCATGTGTAAGCTGCCAATAGTTGAGCCGTACCCCGGGTGGCATACCCTCCGCTCAACTAAAATGCCATTCATATGAACTATGTACTCCATTGTATATTATTTTCACAATGTCACTCGACAGCGGTATTGTCCTTCCCTCTGGAAATTAGCGGATATCACCCTTGTTTATAAGAAAGGAGATGCATCGCAGGCATGTAATTACCACCCGATTAGCATTCTATCAGCTATGTGCCGTTTGTTATTGGCTGACAGCAGCAGTTTCCATCCGCATCAAAATCACCCAATTACAGATGTTCAATACGGTTTATTAAAGGGCGGTCCACAGAGTTGCAGCAGTTAACTGCAGTAACCTGCGGGTTAAACTATAGACTCAAAACTGTTCGTTGGTTAGGTGTACATCGACTTTTCCAAAACGTTCGATACGATACCTCTCCTAATTTACTATACAAACTACCGAAATATGGGATATGCGGTAACATTTTACAATGGTAGCTTTCTGAGCAACTGCAAACAAAGAGTTGAAATAGGTGAAACATTTTCTGGTTATACCGATGTCTCTTCCGGTGTCCCACAATGTTCATGCACCGGTCCGGTATTATTCATATTGTACGTAAACGATCTGCCCGACGAAAGTGCGACTGCCAATACTAATGTATGTTTGTTTGCGGACGATACCAAAATATCCACCGTGTTCTCGGATGTTTCCGATATGCAAAATCATCTTAATGAATTCGTGGTTTGGGCATACCGGTGGCAGCTTCAAGTAGCTGAATGTAAATGCTGTGTACTGACGATTGGAAATAGTATCCCGGCTACCTATCATCTGAAAGATGTATATCGCTTGTTAACGTTGTTGCATACCGCGATCTTGGTGTTGCAGTGGATGATAAATGTTTATTTCAGCAGCACATTTTGTCTATTTCTCACAAAACATACAGCGCAATCAATGTTACTTTTCGCTGCTTAATACTGCTGATGCTTTAAGCGCCGCGTCTATTACCGCTGCAAATTCGATGCCAGTCAAGGCTACTTACAAAGACTTGAATACCTTCATCTAGAGAATCTCGAACTCCGCTGGGTTTATAATGATATGGTAATGGTATATAATATCATGCATGGACATGTCAATCTATCTGAAAATAATCTCATTTCGTAAAATAACACTGCTATAAGTACCATCATTTCGACAAGAGGTCATGGACTTAAACTTAAGACAACACCCTTTAAAGTTTAAAGTTGATGTAAAAAATATGTTTGCAATAGAGTTGTATCTATCTGGAAGCGACTACTTGAACGCATAATTAAGTTAACATTCAAAACACAATTTAGGAAAGCCCTGCGTACAATAAACTTTGATTCTGCAATGAAGTTAGATAGACAGTTGTAGGAATCTACTTGATTGGACTATTTGTATCATTATTATTAAGTATTATCAGGTCGCCATTACGGTGCATTATGTATGATGATGGATGCATGTAAAACGTATTCTGTATTGTATTCATGTAATTGTGTTGTGTGCATATGGAGATTAGCACGTGTTGTAACCATGGGACACAATTTTTAACATTGTTGATACTAAATAAACAATCAATCAACCAATAAAGATTATTATTATTAAGTGATGTGTCGTTCGGATCCTAGTCATAATGTAGGGCCTAGTATATGAACAATACAAACTGTTGAGCCTTTGGGTGAGGAGGAACGTATTGTTGGTAGGATAATACTTCAAATACAGCATGTATTATCGATGTTTTATTCCAGCTGCAAGGTAATTATGTGACTTAGGAGTGGGGAAATTAATTTAATGAATCACCTTTGAAGTTCCAACACATCGTTTAGAATCTGCTATGCGATAACACACACACGCGCACGCCCGCCCGCCCGCCCGATCGCCCGCCCGCCCGCCCTCACCATAACACACACGCACGCACGCACGCACGCACGCACGCGTGAACACACATTAATATGTATTACTGACACATTCCCAAACGAAAAGAGACAACTTATACAAACATCTATCACAAATACAAAGGCAAGACGACGTCCTGTTTTGTGACAATGCGAAGTAGTGGTTGAGATAACCCTGAGCGCCGGTCGGGTCGAATCGGCCGAGCAGAAGAATGGCCAACGCAAGACACGCAAGTCGTAGAGCAATCATCTCTTGGCAGTTCTTCGAGTCTCGCTGTCTTCACGTTCCGTGTCGATGTGTGCTGCGGCCGCGGACACCGTCCTGACATATACATATATACCCTGGTGATATGACCGGGATATCTCCGGGTGACACTGTGCCATTGTGGAACCATCGGATAATTCCCATGACGTCGTATATATACAAGTGGAATATATGCACATGTACGAGGTGCTACGCAAATCAACAATGCAAGTTAATTATACGTGTAATCGCCAATTTCATAGATAACAATACTGATAAAATATCAGGATTTAATATGTGTTTAATACAAATACTTCATTGACCTGACCAATAACAGCTGTTTTGAGCGAACATAAAATTGGAATAAACCAAGGAAAAGCTGACATATGAGCACCTTTGTCCGGATCAGCGTGACACGCAACGAACCACACACGTTGTCTACGAACATTAACGATGTCTCGGGGGTGGGGCAGTGTATGTTCATGACGAATGGTTTCACAAGTTTCGTTGTCGTTGTGACATGAACGGAATACTTGTTTCGGTGGGATGTAGTGTGTTTACGTAGACTGAGTTGTGGGTACGAGTAATGACAGACGCGTAACGAGACAATTATGATGCCCACATGGATCGAAGGTGTTAATTAACACAATAAGATGATCTAAGTATAACACCCAAGACAAAAAAACTATCACAACATTGAAATTACACTAACACCAGCGCTGGGAAACATGACAACATACTACAAATTGAACCAACTACGCGCAAACCCAGCCAAGACCCAAGGTGTGTGCCTTCCAGCTGAGGAACAGAGATGCAAAATGTTAACTAAATGTTACATGGAATGACATCAAAATTGCGAACACAGCAACACCAGTGTACCTTGGCATCCACCTAGATAGAACACAGCAACACCAGTGTATCTTGGTATCCTGCTAGATAGAACACAGCAACACCAGTGTATCTTGGTACCCTCCTAGACAGAACACAGCAACACCAGTGTATCTTGGTATCCTCCTAGACAGAACACAGCAACACCAGTGTATCTTGGTATCCTCCTACACAGAACACAGCAACATCAGTGTACCTTGGTATCCTCCTAGATAGAACACAGCAACACCAGTGTATCTTGGTATCCTCCTAGATAGAACACAGCAACACCAGTGTATCTTGGTATCCTCCTAGATAGAACACAGCAACACCAGTGTAACTTGGTATCCTCCTAGACAGAACACAGCAACACCAGTGTATCTTGGTATCCTCCTAGACAGAACACAGCAACACCAATGTATCTTGGTATCCTCCTAGACAGAACACAGCAACATCAGTGTACCTTGGTATCCTCCTAGATAGAACACAGCAACACCAGTGTATCTTGGTATCCTCCTAGATAGAACACAGCAACACCAGTGTATCTTGGTATCCTCATAGATATAACACAGCAACACCAGTGTATCTTGGTATCCTCCTAGATAGAACACAGCAACATCAGTGTACCTTGGTATCCTCCTAGACAGAACACAGCAACACCAGTGTAACTTGGTATCCTCCTAGATAGAACACAGCAACACCAGTGTATATTGGTATCCTCCTAGACAGAACACAGCAACACCAGTGTATCTTGGTATTCTCCTAGACAGAACACAGCAACACCAGTGTATCTTGGTATCCTCCTAGACAGAACACAGCAACACCAGTGTATCTTGGTATCCTCCTAGACAGAACACAGCAACACCAGTGTATATTGGTATCCTCCTAGACAGAACACAGCAACACCAGTGTATCTTGGTATCCTCCTAGACAGAACACAGCAACACCAGTGTATCTTGGTATCCTCCTAGACAGAACACAGCAACACCAGTGTATATTGGTATCCTCCTAGACAGAACACAGCAACACCAGTGTATCTTGGTATCCTCCTAGACAGAACACAGCAACACCAGTGTATCTTGGTATCCTCCTAGACAGAACACAGCAACACCAGTGTATATTGGTATCCTCCTAGACAGAACACAGCAACACCAGTGTATCTTGGTATCATCCTAGACAGAACACAGCAACACCAGTGTATCTTGGTGTCCTCCTAGATAGAACACAGCAACACCAGTGTATCTTGGTATCCTCCTAGATAGAACACAGCAACACCAGTGTATCTTGGTATCATCCTAGATAGAACACAGCTACACCAGTGTATCTTGGTATCCTCCTAGACAGAACATAAAAATGGGATTACGACCAGCTGAATCCCTAACAACAAGGTCTGACCAACCATGGCTCTGCTGGCGATCACATAATCGCCTACGCACGTACCGGAGTCGGTCGCACAAAAACAACCACGAAGAAGTGGGGCTACATTGATAAAACGCAGTCAACACAATGTGACTGCGGAGAAGAACAGACAATGCCCCATCTACTCTGCTGCCGACTGCTGGACGAGCCGTATACCCACGAAGACCTGGCCGTCGTCACGGACCGGGCTAAGACATGCGCCATGAAATTGTAACACATCGTGTGAGAGACACGACAAGAAGAAGAAGACAGTAATACAATTCAAGCGGTAATACGTGGTCAGCAAATATATTCAACGAGTTGCCGTTATTAAATGTATATAAACTAAACCGCTTTGCCGTGTGGAAACACCTCTACTCTAAGCAATACCACCACTCCTGGAGCGCAGTGGAGCAGTGACTAGAGCATCGAACTCTCAATCGAGAGAACCCGTGTTCGAATCCTGTGTTGCGGTGTTGAACCTTGGGCAAGTTTGTTCACTCCGCGTTGCTCCAATTCACATATATATATATATATAAATATGGTGCTATGACAACAATTGTTAATACCAGTAGGCCCAAAAGACAGTTAAATAATATTTATATAATTATTATATTAAAATTAAGGGATCTAGAAAAACATAGACACATAAACAGAGTTGGCAGTCGGAGGAATGAGATTCCCAGAAACATTACGTTTACGCCAAAACTGATTATCTTTTTATTACAATGGCACATAAAACCATTGTCACAAAGGTGCGCAGTACGTGCATCTAAAACAAACCAAAACAATCCTCTTAAATATCCCCTGAAAGTGACTAGGTGACCACACGATTTAATGTCTGGTTTGTGTGGAACTGGCAGCTTGCACGATTTAATGTGCTGCTGTATGAATGAGTACTTGGCTATAGACAGTGGTGGATATTTGCGTACGAAGTCTTCGCGTATTAATTGCAGCATGGCTGAATGCCTCTCAGATAAGCCGTGATGGTGTCCGATTGAACTGGTCTGCCAGGGAGTACGGTGTATAGCACTTTGAACAGGTCTGCCAGGGAGTGCGGTGTATAGCACCTTGAACAGGTCTGCCAGGGAGTGCGGTGTATAGCACCTTGAACAGGTCTGCCAGGGAGTGCGGTGTATAGCACCTTGAACAGGTCTGCCAGGGAGTGCGGTGTATAGCACCTTGAACAGGTCTGCCAGGGAGTGCGGTGTATAGCACTTTGAACAGGTCTGCCAGGGAGTGCGGTGTATAGCACTTTGAACAGGTCTGCCAGGGAGTGCGGTGTATAGCACTTTGAACAGGTCTGACAGGGAGTGCGGTGTATAGCACCTTGAACAGATCTGCCAGGGAGTGCGGTGTATAGCACCTTGAACAGGTCTGACAGGGAGTGCGGTGTATAGCACTTTGAACAGGTCTGGCAGGGAGTACGGTGTATAGCACCTTGAACAGGTCTGCCAGGGAGTGCGGTGTATAGCACTTTGAACAGGTCTGACAGGGAGTGCGGTGTATAGCACTTTGAACAGGTCTGACAGGGAGTGCGGTGTATAGCACCTTGAACAGGTCTGCCAGGGAGTGCGGTGTATAGCACCTTGAACAGGTCTGCCAGGGAGTGCGGTGTATAGCACATTGAACAGGTCTGCCAGGGAGTGCGGTGTATAGCACCTTGAACAGGTCTGACAGGAAGTGCGGTGTATAGCACCTTGAACAGGTCTGCCAGGGAGTGCGGTGTATAGCACCTTGAACAGGTCTGCCAGGGAGTGCGGTGTATAGCACCTTGAACAGGTCTGACAGGGAGTGCGATGTATAGCACTTTGAACAGGTCTGACAGGGAGTACGGTGTATAGCACTTTGAGCAGGTCTGACAGGGAGTGCGTTGTATAGCACTTTGAACAGGTCTGCCAGGGAGTGCGGTGTATAGCACTTTGAACAGGTCTGCCAGGGAGTGCGGTGTATAGCACTTTGAACAGGTCTGACAGGGAGTGCGGTGTATAGCACTTTGAACAGGTCTGCCAGGGAGTGCGGTGTATAGCACCTTGAACAGGTCTGCCAGGGAGTGCGGTGTATAGCACCTTGAACAGGTCTGCCAGGGAGTGCGGTGTATAGCACCTTGAACAGGTCTGACAGGGAGTGCGGTGTATAGCACTTTGAACAGGTCTGACAGGGAGTACGGTGTATAGCACTTTGAACAGGTCTGCCAGGGAGTGCGGTGTATAGCACTTTGAACAGGTCTGCCAGGGAGTGCGGTGTATAGCACTTTGAACAGGTCTGACAGGGAGTACGGTGTATAGCACTTTGAACAGGTCTGCCAGGGAGTGCGGTGTATAGCACTTTGAACAGGTCTGACAGGGAGTACGGTGTATAGCACCTTGAACAGGTCTGCCAGGGAGTGCGGTGTATAGCACCTTGAACAGGTCTGCCAGGGAGTGCGGTGTATAGCACCTTGAACAGGTCTGCCAGGGAGTGCGGTGTATAGCACTTTGAGCAGGTCTGCCAGGGAGTGCGGTGTATAGCACTTTGAACAGGTCTGACAGGGAGTACGGTGTATAGCACTTTGAACAGGTCTGCCAGGGAGTGCGGTGTATAGCACTTTGAACAGGTCTGCCAGGGAGTGCGGTGTATAGCACCTTGAACAGGTCTGACAGGGAGTGCGGTGTATAGCACCTTGAACAGGTCTGCCAGGGAGTGCGGTGTATAGCACCTTGAACAGGTCTGCCAGGGAGTGCGGTGTATAGCACTTTGAACAGGTCTGCCAGGGAGTGCGGTGTATAGCACTTTGAACAGGTCTGCCAGGGAGTGCGGTGTATAGCACTTTGAACAGGTCTGACAGGGAGTGCGGTGTATAGCACTTTGAGCAGGTGGGCGGGCGGGCGGGCGGGCGGGCGGGCGGGCGGGCGGGCGGGCGGGCGGGCGGGCGGGCGGGCGGGCGGGCGGGCGACTGTCTGTTCGCGCGGTCAGGCTAAAAACCGTTTTAATATGTCTAAGCTAGGGTCTTTTTTTTATATAAAACCTATTTTATGCAGAGAAACGACGCGGCGTTCTTATGCGACAACTTTATTTTAAGAGTTTAAATGGCCCCGCCCCCCTACACACACCCAAATGTTACATCATTGGAAAACCCTGCATCTCCCCGTCATAATTAGACACGTCTTAGAGTTGCCAAGTGGTGCAGTAAGCGTGAATCCAAGGTCAAACAAGGTCACCATCAAACGATCAATTTTAGAAATTGGGCGCTTCCGAAAACCTCTTAATATTACAATAGCTATCTAGCCACTTTATTTAGCTAGAAAATGGCCATTTCATATATTCTTGGAAAGCGTATTGTCTCACCTTCACGACAGAGTGTACGATATGATGCTGTATCCAGGAATGATAAGAGTGACGACTACTCTTAGGAACACGCACGTGAACAGAAAGTTGAGTTTGTAATAGCAGTCAGCCTATTTCAATTTCCAACTATAATAAACACATGTTTTTATTGAAGTCGAATATAGAACTATTTACTGAGCGGTTAGCTAATGGTGTTTTGCTAGATGCCGACGCGAAATGTGGAGTCGACTTCAAATCTGAAATTACGTTCGGCGTTCGCGTTCGCGTACGGCGCTTAATTGTGTTACCTAATGGTGTGTACACACGCAATTTGTTAATATAGGTAAGTTGTTATGTAGCGTGTATCCAGTCCTTGTAAGTTATAAATGCTAACATGCTTTACGTTTAATTAGCTGGCAGATCTGTTCATCTGCATGCAATATTGTTTTCTCTGGAAAGCATTTAGTCAAGTTCCAATTACAACACGACGACTAATCGAAGACAAGTATCCATCACTGGATATAGCCAGGTACTCATTCATACAGTTGAGAAAAAAAACGTGTCCAAGCTAGCTTACACCAACCGACGGAGAAACAAAGCCAGGGCACTCGTTACAGTATTTGGAACTGAAATTCCTTCCCGTGACCATTTAATTATTTCTGTTGCCGCCAATTACGGCAATCCTGGTAGCTGCTTGATAATAGTTTCCAGGTAAGATAAGTCTTTGTGGTGTTTTCTTGTGAATGTCTCACCAGAAATACGAAACTTTGCATTCAGAACAACGATTCCTATGTATGTACATTCATCTAGGAACTAGTGGGCCCGATACAGTGTATATACATTGCCTGCTTGGCGCCTCTCACACGCCCGACCGGGAAACAACTCCGGCCGCTTGGATCAAGATCCAGTGCGTTAGAGATAGAAACCACCACTCTGTGAGTCCACGACAGTTTATACACTTATCGACTGTGTGGACTGTTTTACTTCCCCTGGCAGAGACAACAGATAGAAGGGACCAACGGTTTTAGTGCCTCTACCGAAATACACAGGCAACATGAGGTGAAAGAAATTGCCGAAAATTCGACAGGTGGAAACGAACAAATATGTCGAGAAAACGGTCCCTGCGGCAACATGGACTAGACACTGATAAATATGCTTATGTCTACCCCCATGCCAATGTGAGTGCTATTTGACAATTCCACACTATCACGACTAGGGCCCACCGATGGACGTCAACCTCACATTCTGTCGGACCTTCGTCATTTTGAATATACAATGAACATCTGCGAGTGCGTAATGGTGTTTATGTTAATGATGCTGTGTGTTTTCTAACATTTGGTAAACATTGTTATAAGGATTGTCAACTACTAAGGCATCTCGGTAGGGGACTGGGATTTTTGCTAGTATCGATAAAAGACATACAACATTTTGATAAGAATGTAAACATCTTTTATGTTCTCACCTGACAAAAAGATGTGTTATTAGTAATACTATATTATGTAAGTTATTGAACCAATACGCGGCATAAACGGGCGGTTGGTAACGTCATCGCATGTCTGACCTTACTGCTACTTGACGTACTGCCAAATGACTTTTTAATAAGATCAAACATAATCACATATTGATATTCCAATGCCAATGCACGCAAAATTATCACTTAATAACACATTATGAATTAATCATGTCCGTATTGCCTACCATCTGGCCACGGTCAGATCAAAACCAAGGCGCTAAAACGAACAGTTAATAAGTCATATTAAACAACAACGGCATTTACATTTGTTATCATTAACACAGAAATGTTTTATTTTAAAACTGTATTTGCAATATATGTTGATGATTAATGTATAGTCGCACCGTGGCAGCGCGAGGCGCTCGCCAATAAATGTTAAAGCATTATGGCTGACAAACAATGGCAACACGCTATACTACGTCGTATACAATTAAACAATTGAAGTCATTGTCGGACTGTTTCAGCTGTGACAATTCAAAGAGCTACATTTTCTGTGCGCGAATATTCCGGAAACTCCATATACACTGGCTTGGCGCGCCTCCAAAGCGGCGGACACGCCGCTGTTCGACGACGTGTTTTCAACCATTGGTAAGTGCACGCGGGTCGCGGTCTTGTGCTGACATACGGTCTTTGGTCACGTCAAACAATCATGGATAACAAAAAGAATGGCGGTGTTGTTTTTGTACACAGAAGAAGTGTCGATACGAATTGTTTTTGTAACGTTCAGTTCGTTGAAAACAGTAAACGTTCGTGCGCTGACGGGTAAATTTTCACATTTAGGTGTTGCGATGTGTTGTTTTTTGTAAACTCTGACCACAAAAAAACTGTACAAAAACACCAAACGAACCTTTTTGTTAAAATGCAGACGTTTAGCGCGATGTCAAACAAACATTAGATTACTTCAGCATGAAGACGTGTTCACTGTCACCTGAATTATATTTTAGTGCCTTCTCGAATTTGCCGCTACAAACAGTTGAATTTTTTTCAAGTCATTTGTACCGACAGAAAATACAGCTTTTTAGTTGAGTGTCTGCGTCATCATCATCTTGTCGTACGGAGGACGGAACCATTATTCTCACTTTCAAAACAGCGACTTGTTTCCGGTCGCTAGCTCCTTCCAACTTCATTCTTGGAGGGAGCTCGCGACCGGAAGAGTGCCTCTGCATGGAGATTGCATTAGGGGTAAGGACACTGTTAAACTTCCTGCTTGCTTACAGAAAAAAAGTTCAATGTATTTTTGAGAAATGAATTTTTTTTTATTCACCTGCTCAAACATAAGTGCATTTGACTAGTCAGATTTGCCGGTGTGATTGTAGAAGCTGTTGACAGTAAAATGGTGCATTGGTAGCTGATTTTACTAAGCGGAAGGGTATTTGGCAGCAATTTGGCTAGTTGACCCTTTAGCCGGATTACTGCCTGCATCCATTTGTAAATATTGACGGGTGTCATACATACAGGCATTTTTCAAGAGCTAGAGATATTAGATTTTGACTAAACTCGACCAGCATGTCAATGAGATGATAATAACAGCAGGTGAGAAGTTTAAGAAACTTTATAGGTCACGTTTTCTTATAATCACACAAAACATTAACATGGTCGCCAATGGGAAAACTAACAGTGTGCTGAGGCCATTATTCCCAGTGGCGGATTAAGCAATAGGCATTTACAGGCACGTGCCTAGGGCCCACGGAGGCTAGCGACCCACGAAAATATCCGATCATATTTTGTGTACACTAAATATATTTGAAACCCAACTAGCCAGACATGATTTGGCCAATGATGACTACTGCGTAAGTTTCATTAGTATTACATTGGCCCAACGAGTTTTGCAGGCTGCGAATAATCCCTATGGTTTAGTGTTTATTTGACGTAATAAAGGTGTTATTACATAGTTTACTATAAAAAGTGATTATTAATTACCTCTCTGTTCAACCCCTTTCTGGTCGAATATATTCGTAAATATGGGAATAAAGGAATAGGTCAAGTGTCATATTTCCCTTCAACAATATGTGAAGAATTCATATTCAATGTAGCTGCGTTAATAATATGCCAACGCATAGTTTCTTATGTTCAGGGACCGTTTTTATGAATGCTGGCTAAACGTAGTTAACTTAACTGACGATTTTGTCACAGAATATTATCCTAAGCAACCGGTTTTTTTCACATAAACCTCTTCTTGATCATTGCTCAACTGTCATTTGCAATTAATGATAATTATGTAAAACTAAGTGATACATTGATTACTCCCAATCGGTCAACAACATATATTCATTGTGTAAATTACATTTCTTCACCCTTGTTATTGCAACATTCCGAGTTTACATGAAGCCGCTTAATTTCTGTGATACTAACATTAACGGATCATAATATATACAAATATTCGAACGCAACCAACATGCCATATTAAACGCACACCTTTAATGGGCTACACTAGTAGGTATATATTGAACGCACACCTTTAATGGGCTACACTAGTAGGTATATATTGAACGCACACCTGTAATGGGCTACACTAGTAGGTATATATTGAACGCACACCTGTAATGGGCTACACTAGTAGGGATATATTGAACGCACACCTGTAATGGGCTACACTAGTAGGTATATATTGAACGCACACCTGTAATGGGCTACACTAGTAGGGATATATTGAACGCACACCTGTAATGTGCTACACTAGTAGGTATATATTGAACGCACACCTGTAATGGGCTACACTAGTAGGTATATATTGACCAGAGAACAGACAAATCGGATCCCAGAGTTTCCGGCTCGTGGGTGCCCGATTACAGATGTACACTCAAAACGAGATTTATAGATAATTACGCAGTTATTTTCTGAACCAAATTTAGCCTTAGTGCAATTTGGTTTCTCCCTAGACGTATTGCTCATATATATTTCAGTAGCGTTTTTTGTGTGACCAGAAACAGCAGCGTTCAAAATATGCCTCGCCGAAAGGGCGCCAAGACAACTGCACCGGAATAAACCGGGGAGACCGAAAGATGTACCGGATTCACACATGCGCTCCCTCGCCTGCATGCAGTTTCACAATTAATAATACGAAGGTGTTGTAATAGTGCGACTTGGTTCCTCCCCAGACGTTTTTGTCATATAGGTTTCAGTTGCGTTTTTGTGTGTGAAAAAAACAACAGCAGTGTTCAAAATGTGCCTTCCCGAAAGGGCAGCAATACATCTGCGCAGAAATAGTCCGGGGAGATGTAGAGATGTACCGTATTCACACCTGCTTTTGTGCGCTTGCATGCAATTTCACAATTAATAATACGAAGGTGTTGACGTACAGAGAACAACACGGTGGAGACGCTATGTTTTCTGTTACTGTAATATCAACGGCGTTAAAGTTCACGTCGCTTGCTGGAACACGCATCTTAGTAGTCAATTCAAGACGTGTTGAAAAATGTCAAAAATACCTTCTCACCAAGCGACTTGTTACCGACATGTCCTGGTTTTGTGCCTCTTGAACAGCAGTCCGGCTTTAGCGTAAATCCTAGTTTACCGCGAATTTGTTAATACCATTGTGGTACCAGGTTTGATAAAACACCAAGACGTAATATAGAAATTTAGTAAGCGAACGTACATGTGAATGGGAACCGTGATGGAACTATGTACTACGTCATCAATATGTGCAGCGTTTCACCATGGGAAGCGCGTGTGCGATTTTAATTTCCCTTTCAGAACGGATCAAATTTCATCATGTACCGCAATTCTAACATAAAACCATTATATCCAATTATAATAAATAATGTAACGTTAATTTTGTGACGCTGTTGAATCCAATCCACCCAGTTTAACGCTTCGCAACGCTGGCCTTTGAAAACACCATCTGGGTACCTCGAGAACCTTCTACACTGTCATTAATGCGCGACCAATTTTCGTTGATCTGATATATCCATCACTGTATGTACAGGTACTCAATTATCCAGCTGAGTGGACTGAAACGACGCAGAGTAAACGAAAATTCTCAATATTTGAACGGCCGCAAAAGGTTTCGAATCCTGCTTCTTTCGATTGGAGGCCACTGTTACTACAATACGTCACGGCAAGAGGCGTCGGTGAGTCTCTATGTACATTTGGGTAGAATAATGTAGTTTGAGCTTGATCGCTGGAACATAGCAATTAGGTAACACATTTAAACAGGTGCGTAATTATAGATTATTATTATTATAATAAGCATTAATCGTAGAATGAACAATGAATGATAACCTGGGAGTATAAAACACGTTATAAAGTGAAGCCAACATTGCTACTTGTATTCTTTCTTCGTGTACACAGTATGTCGTACAACGCTCGTTGGACATGGGATCAGAGTAGGGTACGATCAGAGCGCCACTTTTTGAGGGAGTTATCTGCGGCAACACGGGTTGGACGTAAGACCTATATCTAAAAACAAAAATACTCCAATATATATCACGATGTTCATCAGTAGTAGGTACAAATCGTGAGAGCATTCCGTTATCCATCGGAGAATGAGGAAAAAGTAGTTCCGATTTCCCATGTTAAAAGACAGGAAAATAGTTCCGGTTGCACCGGTGGAACTGACGGATAACGGATTGCTCTCACGATGTGTACCCCATGTAAAAAGATAGGGGCTAAATCCTATGTTAAAAGATAGGAATTTCGGTGAATTTGGAATGTTGGGTAAAAGAAAACTGTTTTGAATTGTCTTTTGACTTTGCTGATACGTACATGATCGCCTATTTTTAGACAAGTTTTGACTTTACTGTGTCCTTCGTTTCCGTACCTTTGCCAAACCTCTGCTTGTTTCATCACGTTCACTTCTGACAGCGCCATGGCAATAGGTCTATGATAAGTGTCGTTGTACGAATCCACAAGGTGGTGTAATACATCTAAGTACTTTAACGTCTGGTTTTTCGTGAAATACCTCCACAGCGTCTTCAGAGTACGATTGAGTCGCTCAACGATACACGCCTTGGTCTCTTGGTTGTGTATCATAATTTTTTTAATATCTTTCTCTTTCAGAAACTCTTGCAGTTCTGCATGTATTCAAAATCTCTTTTCCTTTTTCCTTTTGCAATGCCAGTGGTCCGTCGTTGTCCTTTAACAACCGACGAACTGCTGTCGCGAGTGTTCTTCAAAGGAACAGACCACGCTTTCTTTTAGAATACGTCTATCACGGTTAAAATGAAAGTGTGACCGTCGTTGTACCGTTTCAAACGTGACATTGTCCACCAGATCGACCACTCATTGTTCATTTATACAACCCACTACGACACGTCGACGTCTGAAATAATATGTCACCTGTTTGTGTAGGGTGTAAGTGTCTTGTTCCGACAACCACCGTTTCACCTCTTTCGTCGACACAAGTAAAGCACGACGCAGGGCATCGACGTCTCCATAACTTCCGGAAGTTTCGTGTCGTTGTAAATACGTTTCAAACCATCGTGTGAACGCGTCGTATTCTTACCTACGCGAGAAGACATGACATAATAATGCTGTCGTGTCGTGCAAGACTACTAATACGTTTCCAAACGCAAGTGTTGCAATGGTGTCGCCGAATGAGCTGCGTCTTCGAGGATGACTGTCAAATGGACTGCTTTTTTCGTTTGACATACCATGGTCCACTGACGATGTCTGCATATAAAACCAACGATCGGGGTGACCCACTAAATCCATCGGCGTGTTCACATCCTTAAGACTACGAGCGAAGGTTTTCCATCCAACCGGTTCAAATGACTTCCGCTTTCTCACCTCGTCGTTCACGAGGTCTACGATGTTACTTCCGGGAACCGCCACATCTCTGTACACCATCTTGCCACGATCGTTCCAACTTATGGCACCGTTCATTTGATTGAGGAGTCGTCGCGCTTTCTGCTTCATAGCTTTCGGCACGCTGTCGATGATTTAATTTTCCATTATTTCATTTTCGGTAGGGGATTCTACTTTGTTTTTGTCTTTGCTGGGAAATGTGTCAATGGCCATACGCAGAGGTGTCGCTTGTCGGAAAGATCGTTGTACTGGCTCAACACCTGGTTATACAACACGACCTTGTCCCTCTTGTCTACGTCGTTCTAATATATCTCGCATTTCGTCATCGAGTCGTCGCAACACAACCCCTATAGGGTTGGTCGAAGGTCATTGCAGTTGAATGTTTTCCAAAATACGGGGATTGACCAGCGCGATTTTCTTTGTATGCTCCATGGTCGTGTAGTTACGACTGCAACAACGTCGTCACCAACGGGGCTGGAAGGGACGTAGCCAATGGAGCTAATAGAGCCGCGAGGAAAAACACCTTTCTGTAGAAAACGTTTCTTCTTATGGAGACCAGTTTTCCTTGAGATCAAGACTCTGAGTTCCTTCTTGTACCGGCGCAGTTTAGTCTTGTGACCTTTCTTTAGTGGTACGTTCCCTTTTAATATGTTCTGTGCACACTCGCACAGACTGTGCACACTCGCACTTGCTTCCGGTACGATATTAGTATGCAGGTGCAAGTGTTCCGGTGTGGCCTGTTTGAGGTCGACGAACAAATAGCCGTGTGGTGCGGACGTTGCGTCTCTGAAAGCTTCTTGCATGTATGTTATGCAACCAAGATACATGAAGCAGGTGATGACGAAGCTACTTCAAGAAGTGATTCCAGCCTTTCATGATATTGTCTGCATAGCTTATGTTGTATGGTCAAACCCAATGTTAGGTTCTTGAAAAAAGTTCTGCAGAATCATTTCGCAAATCATTTCTTTATTTTGTTCGGGTGCTATTTTAGTGGATCAGTACACCGTCTGCACAAGTTTAAGTCACTAGTAGACATGATAGTTACAGGCTGACTAAATAGTTATTTCATAGGAGTTTCTGTAGTATCACGCACATGTGCAATGAATATGCATGAGTCTCATATATTATCTCTCAGTCAAATGAAACTACAATCATCACACATGAAGCTGAGCAATTGTCAATACAATTCAATTTGTAATGCTTACCATATGTATTATGCAAACAAATTTGTTCGTTCATTTGTAATGTTTGAATTTTGCTCTATATGTCACAAATCACATAAAATGACAGACAAAGTACATGTACATGTCCCTCTGGTGGATTATTGCTTAACAATTATCCATGGTGTATTGAATAACAATTATATAATTAGTAAGCATTTATATATGTATTTACACAGCAGAGGTAGTATTGTATCTGTGAAGTCAGTTATCCTGTGCCATCCTGGTGCAATTTGTTATCCCCGGATGTACTCAATCTGAATCTGAACATTATATGATTTGCCCACTCCAATATTTTAAGGGATATTTCTGCAACAGTATATGATACTGTATTAAAAATCCCAACAAATCTAAGGACACGTTTTTTGGGTATCTGAGGTCGAAGGTCAAACTATCAAAAAATATATTATGTTTATTTACATTACACCTATGTGCGCTTGTTTATTGGTTTTCTAATTATGTATTGCTTGCGTTTCTAGCTTTATTAACTGCAGAGTTATGGGCATTATTGTGACAGTCAGTATGCGCATCAGGTCAAAGTTCAGTGACCTATATAATCATTAATACTAGACCTAGATTTTGTCTAATTAGATATTCTCATGTGAGCCAACAACTGTGCTAAATTTAATCAAAAATGGAGTCGGGTGATGCAAAAATGGCCTAAAAGTTATTGATTTTACATGGAATGACCCAGTGATATGTCAATTAGATACACAAATTCAATGATATTTTGTTTCAATCGGTATTGTGAACATATATCTATAGTTCAGAATCATTGCTTCAGTGGGTCGAAACGAAACCTACAATGAATGTACCTAAACAATAGCATCCATCATCCGACCATCCTTCTATCCATTAGTAGAGGTTCAATGGTTAGCATCTTTGCCATCATTGTTTAGGCAGCCACCCTTGCTCTTGCACAATGCCGTGCAATGAAGGCCTGCCGTGCAGTTCTTTCAATTGCCCTTGCACGTTTCATGCAGCCACTATGTAGGAGGAGGGCACAAGCCATACTTGCGTCGGCGAGAGTGGTCCAGAAAGGAAGCCATTGTTTGCTGCACTCGTCCTGTTCCCAGCCGTATTGGCCAAAGACAGGGTTTGCCTGCTGGCAAGCGGTTGACTGCTTCCAGATGAAACAGGCTTGGAACAAGTACCTCTTGATATGCTGGACGAGGGCGGCCTGGGTCGTTGATGACTGCCATTGGAGAAGAGATGATGCCTTGCATCGTTGCCAGTTGCAGAACCACACGTCTTGCTGATGAGCACATCAAATCGCTCAATGCACTGCATGTGAACTGAGTGAAGGACTACGGATCTGCAGTCAGCGAGATCATCGTCTCTCTAAGGCCAGGTATAATTTCGTTCACCCTACGTTGATTGTGTCTTTCGGAAGAGACACTGTAAGCCGTTGGTTCCTTCTATACGGTGTCTATGCCACGGGAAGAGAAAGATCTCAAACAGGGATATAGAAAAACACCTGTCGTGGACTCACTGAGCGGTGGTCTTATTTTTATTAAAAATATGACAATATTCGACAACTGCTCGACCGATGGTCATAAGTGGAAGAAGAATCACACAGCATATTGACCGTCTGGACGCATCACTCCATCTCAATGGTAATATTTTAGCTCATGGTTTCAATACGTCTAATGCTGATACAGGATAACATTGTTGACAGGTGCTTTTTCGTCGACTGTAGCGGATACCTCGTGTATCATGAACACTTCATTAGTTGATCTAACGAATGTGTCGAATACGTGCACATTGTCCACAAGGTATCTGCTGAATTTCGTGATAATACAAAATGCTTTGCGTGTGTAATTGTAGTTCTGATATTAAACGCACATCCAGGCTCTCCAGAAACCTCGATTTGCGCTCCTCTTGAGGTCCGCCAAAAAGCACCTTCAGGTTATAGAAAACTGCAAAGATAAATGCACACGCCTTCACTTTATATTGGGGGGCTAAATTATATTTTCCTCCAACAAACTATTTTGTGCGTACGTGCTACCTCCTTTTGTTTGTTGCTCAATATAGCAACCCCGAATAGGCGGTTCGGGGGGGGGGGGGTTCGTCTTGTAGCGAGGTGGCGCAGTGTCTAGAGCACTGGACTCTCAATCGAGAATACACGGGATCGAATGCTGTGGTCCTGTGTCGAACTTTGTAAAAATGAGTACCTATTGGATATTTGTGTGTGAATAGTATTCGCGCATTAACTGCAGCGTGGCTGAATTCTTCACCGAGAAGTCGAGATGGTGTTCGATAGAAGAGAATTAAAGTGTAAAGCGCTTTGACAAGTCCTGAGGACATAGACGCGGGAACAGGGAGGACAAAGGGGGCAGCTGCCCCCTCTGGAATTTTTGTGGGAGTAGACATATGGTTCTGCCCCCCCCCCCACCCCAGAACCATATGTCTACCCCCTGAGAAATTCCAGGGGTAGTTGCCCCCCGCTCCCTCCCGTTCCCGCGTCTATGCATTAATATGTTATGACATTTCACAGTAACTATTTATTCCCGTTGCCTAATTGGTTCCAACGATTACGAACTTTGGATGATTACCAAAGGTAACTTGTGTACTTGGGTGATAAAATACAATAACGGTAGTGCTTTGACGTTGGGTATAGTGTCTTGAGAGTACGTTGGGATTATGTTTTGACCTTAACAGTAGTGTTTTGAAGGTACGCTCCTCGGGGTAGATGATAAACAGCACTGGGCTGAGGCTGTCATGACGGACCTTCATCGACCGATATGCGTGGTTAGTCTACGACTTTTATAACCAAACTAGGGTCATGTTGGAACAAATTGCAACAGAAGCAAATCTTACAGTTTTGAAAGCACGTATATATCCTAGATAACATATCAAAAGTATACAGCTAAACAAATTAGGGAACATTGTCAAAATTACGCAAGTTTATGTTGGGGCCCCTCAATAGCTTTTACCTGCGACTTTGTAACGATTTTACTTTCGGGACAAAGAATGAGCAAGATAATGTTTCTGTAAACCTCAAGTAATCCAGATGCGTGTATGTAAATACGCACAAATTATAGAACAATAGAGAACAAAACAACATACATAGACATTAAAATAGTTTAACATTGCATTAGGTTTTCAATAAAATCCTCATTGGTATCAAAATGTGCACGAATTACTTGTCCAATTCGTTTCCTACATAACATGATTATGGTCAACGTAATTATAAGTATGTTACTCTCATGAGCATCTATCGTACATGTAACATAGCGCAAGTACATTTAACAGGGAACATTGTGTATAATAATTATAATGACCCCTTGATATAAGGTCTACATATAAATACATGAATCAAGCTGATTAGCTAAATTGAGGAAAATTGATGTGTTCTCTCCCACGTAACGTGATTATAATCTGCATTACAATGTGAATACCCTTCTGCCATGAGCATTGACCGTATATGTAACATAACACAAATTCATTTTCTCATTGCGCATAATAATTATAATGAACCTTTCCGTGTAAGGCCAAAACATGTACACACGTGAATCTCAAGAGCCCAAGAAAGTAACTACTTATATATCGAAGTACCCAGTCCTTTGGACGGCTCAAAGCGCTTGATCCTTTACTCCTGACTCTTGTATAATCGAATATCATCGAGACTTCTCTGGGAAGCATTCCGCCACTCTGCAGTTAATGCGCGAAGAGTGTTCGTACACAAATATCCATCACTGTCTATGCCCAAGTAATCAGTCATATAGCTGAGAGAACTGGAGCAACGTAGAGTGAACGAATTTTCCTAGGTTCGACACGGCGGCACAGGATTCGAAACCGAGTTCTCTCGATTGATAGTCCAATGCCACTGCGCTCCACACAAAAACTTAATTGAGGTAAAATCGCTGTATTACGTAGTCATTAATATCACATGTAACTGACGATCATTGTCGTAACTCTAGACTGTGTTTGAACATTCTGTGGCACGGAATGACGTGCAAAGTGCGAGTGATGTGTTTGCAAAAAGTATCATCATTCGCAGTTCCGACTCTTCAAGAACGGTTGGAAGTATCTCCATCCGCTTGTGTCGTCTGATGTATCAAATGCTCGACCCATATCTATGCGAAGAATCTCGCCTGCGAAGCGATATTTCTGTGCCTTGGCATACAACCATCGACACCTGAACACTACGTCAGCCGTACTTCGACTTTGGAATCCACATTGATCAGACAAAATGAACTCGTCGACTTTCGATGCGATTCGAGAGAAAACCACAAGCGACGGGGTTTTGCACCAAACTCGACCGGATCTGTGATTAGTCGACATTCTTCGCCATGTATCGTGGCCTGGTCGTAATGTTTACGAGATAACATCCTGCCTGCGCGGAACATCTTGGCCCCATTTGCCGTCTTTTGATTTTCGTCACAATTTAGAACAGATGAACTCGAATCTGTGAAAAGACATTTGTGTATCCTACAATACACTGTATGTAGGCTTACAATTTCTTATTTTCATAATGTTAGGCTACAGGAAACACAATATCAAGAAGTTGCATAATAATATCATAGGCGCGGTAGGTGGGCTGAGCCGGAGCTTCAACACCACTCCGCCTCCGCCGTTGTCGGATCATATTTTCGGCGACCTTCTACATATTGAGGTTCGCCAAAATGACCCACCGTCAGGCTCACCAAAAACATCGACCTGCACCCACCCTTTGGGAATGCCAATAAAACCACGTCCAGGCTCTCCAAAAACCTCGATTTGCACTCCCCTTGAGATTCGCCAAAAAGCACCTTCAGATTTACCAAAAACTTCAAACTGCACCGATAAATGCATATCCATTCCCTTTATATATGGGGCTAAAAATACCCTTCGCCCACAACAAACTATTTTGTGCGTACGTACTACTTACTTATGTTTGTTGCCCAATATAGCAACCCCGAATAAGGGGTTCGGGGGTTCGCCTTGGAGCGAGGTGGCGCAGGTTCTAGAGCGGACTCTCAAAGGAAAGCAGTTGGGTTAGAATTCTGTGCTCCCGTGTCGAACGTTGTATGAATGAGTACCTCATTGGATATTTGTGTGTGAATAGTATTCGTGCACTAATTGAAGCGTGGCTGAATTCTTCACCGAGAAGTCGAGATGGTGTTCGATTGAAGAGGTCTGCCAGGGATTAACGTGTAAAGCGCTTTGAGCAGTCCTAAGGACTGAATACATCGCGATATAACAACTTACCTTTACAATTACCTTTTTAAAAGGGCAGGGGCATAAAAAAGGGTTAACAAAAATTCCCGGTCAAAAAGTAAGCCCTCTCTCCAAGGAATGACACTAGGTCTATATTCACACCACGCAATAACTCTGTATCTTGTGAGATAATCCTTCTTCGGTAAGTAATGCGTACATTTCGATCGTGAATTCGTTTTACGTGGATTTCGAAAACAATGCTGCTTGTCCGACTCCCAAAATATATCACCTTTACATTTATATGTATAAATCATGTACACGGTTCACTGTAGAGCTCACAGTAATAATTGATAGCCATGTACTTGGAAAACGAAGTTGGGTGCGTGTTCAAGCGAGGTGTCCCTGAACACCCCCCCCCCCCCGGTTACGCACCTATAAGCCTGCAATATTTATAGGGTGGAAATATTTGTTTGAATTTTGTTGTTGGTTTTGGTGGAAATCAAGGGTAGTGCTGTTGGAGGCTCCCAGCAAATCTACAACGACATCCACTCTCGTCATCCGAGTAGAAACGGGTGAGCTGCAATTGCATCATCTCAAAACAATCTCAAAAACTACCCCCGCTAATTTAAGTTCATCTCCTAACTCGCAACGTTCTGCGTCCACTCGCGTCTTTGGATCGTTGACCTCTATAATCTACCATTTCAATTGGTCACATATTAAAAAAGATAGTTATTTAGAGTGATTTATTTACATGTTTCCGATAGTTTATACCAGTGTTCGACGTTTACCTCAAAAAGATGCTAGTCAACCGGACCAGCAACTTCAAAAAGTGACTGGTCCTACAGCAAAGCAACAGGTCCGCATTTTAGCAATGGCACAATGGGCGAGCGCAAACAGCATGCTAAACAAAAGGCCTTAAAGAAAATGTGTATAATGTATTGCCAGCTGATAATCATTTAATAAATATGTCAGATAGGTGTTAACATGCTGATATAAACGCTTATTACCTTATTTTTTATATAACCATATTGATAATTACATTTATGTATATTCATTCGCTAAAATAATTACGAACAACGGAGATTTGGAAAATGTTCCTCAATTTGATTTCATTAAAAAAGATGGCACACACTGGCAGTCGATCGACCATTCATTACCCCTCTGTGAGCAAACATCCTTAAAAGTCGCATTCATGGCCAGCGGCAACAGCAGATATATCACCACTGCAAAAGTATGGTCATAACTAATGCCATACATATCAGAGACGCTGTCATCAGCACGACCGGGTGGGTTAACTTGGGCCAACAGCAGTGGTTTTCGATTGGTCCATGTTTTCTTCTCTTTGGTTCTCACCAAGTGTTTCGACGAGAACCCGAAGAGCCACTCTCTTCTGTGCGCTGGTCATGGTGTGTGGTCTTCGCGATTATAGCATCCGAAGACTGCCCCCCCCCCGACCCTCCCTGTTCCCGCCCCTATGGAGCCACTCTCTTCTGTGCGCTGGTCATGGTGTGTGGTCTTCGCGATTATAGCATCCGAAGACTGCCCCCCCCCCGACCCTCCCTGTTCCCGCCCCTATGGAGCCACTCTCTTCTGTGCGCTGGTCATGGTGTGTGGTCTTCGCGATTATAGCATCCGAAGACTGCCCCCCCCCCCCGACCCTCCCTGTTCCCGCCCCTATGGAGCCACTCTCTTCTGTGCGCTGGTCATGGTGTGTGGTCTTCGCGATTATAGCATCCGAAGACTGCCCCCCCCCCCCCGACCCTCCCTGTTCCCGCCCCTGTGGAGCCACTCTCTTCTGTGCGCTGGTCATGGTGTGTGGTCTTCGCGATTATAGCATCCGAAGACTGCCCACCCCCCGACCCTCCCTGTTCCCGCCCCTGTGGAGCCACTCTCTTCTGTGAGCTGGTCATGATGTGTGGTCTTCGCGATTATAGCATCCGAAGACTGCCCACCCCCCGACCCTCCCTGTTCCCGCGCCTATGGAGCCACTCTCTTCTGTGCGCTGGTCATGATGTGTGGTCTTCGCGATTATAGCATCCGAAGACTGCCCCCCCCCCCGACCCTCCCTGTTCCCGCCCCTATGGAGCCACTCTCTTCTGTGCGCTGGTCATGATGTGTGGTCTTCGCGATTATAGCATCCGAAGACTGCCCCCCCCCCGACCCTCCCTGTTCCCGCCCCTATGGAGCCACTCTCTTCCGTGTGCTGGTCATGATGTGTGGTCTTCGCGATTATAGCATCCGAAGACTGCCCCCCCCCCCCCGACCCTCCCTGTTCCCGCGCCTATGGGAAATTGGGCTATAATGAGCGTTCAAACGCATTTCTATTAACAGTTTTTTAAAATGCAAACAGCCACTTCTGGTGGCCAGTTTTGATGACAAGCTGGTGTATACTGCAGTAAAACTTTGTAATGACCCCGGAAAAGTAGGCAGTCACACGGACTAGTAACTCAGAAAAGTTACTGACCCGACGGCAAAGTAAGCGGTCTGTGACGACCCGCTATCGTATAGTTCGGTAATAAACGACGTCATTGATTTGTTGCCCACTGAGTGGACTGGGCTTACATGCTTGTAATATATGAAAAGCAGACTGCTGCCCTGATGTGAAACCCACGCGCCGATGCCAACAGTATTGATACTGATGAGTATAAAAGCATCGTTGTCCTGGAGAGTGTAAGGTACTCCACAGACCACTTGGTTATTGTCATTTCTATATTCCTACAAGGTGTTGGCGCGTTCCATGTTTACAGGAACAGTTTAATTAATACATGTGAAACGAGTTCAAGCGTGGAGACTATATCGCAGGAAGGACATAGATATGCTAGAAAGAGTGCAGAGGAGAGGAACTAAGTTGATACAAAAACTGAGGGATCTTAATTACGAAATACGCCTAAAAATGCGGCTTAACAACACTAGAGACCAGGAGATTGAGAGGAGATCAGATATAAGTGTTTAAAATAATGAATGGTTATGAAAATATTGATAGAAATATTTTTTCTCAGTTAAGAAAGATAGAAGGACTAGAGGACATGAAGTTACATTAGCAAAGGAGCAGTGTAGATTAGATATAAGAAAGTTTTCATTTTCACAAAGGACTGTAAATGAATGTAACAGATTATCTGCTGATTGTGTGGGTGCTAGTAGCGTGAATATGTTTAAAAATAAAATTGACACATACCTCAGACGGGCGGGATACACATAGATAAAGGTTGGACTCTCGATAAGCCAAAAGGCTTCCTTGTCCACCTGCCACCTAGAGTTAATTCTCTGGGTGGCAATCTTGTTAAATCTTGAGTGTCTTCGAAAATTAAGTTAGATCGAGTAGTACCTGCCAATATCTGTTTCAGGTATTGACAGAACACAAATCCCTTACTGTTAATATGCCATTGCCTTGCCAACAACAGTGCATTACTTATGGTAGTTGTATAAAGAAAACAACTAAACACAATATATATATATATATATATATATACAGTGCATGTCACTTTCTCTCTCTCTCTCTCTCTCTCTCTCTCTCCTCTTCTCTCTCTCTCTCTCTCTCTCTCTTCTCTCTCTCTCTCTCTCTCTCTCTCTCTCTCTCTCTCTCTCTCTCTCTCTCTCTCTCTCTCTCTCTCTCTCTCTCTCTCTCTCTCTCTCTCTCTCTCTCTCTCATCTCTCTCTCTCTCTCTCTCTCTCTCTCTCTCTCTCTCTCTCTCTCTCTCTCTCTCTCTCTCTCTCTCTCTCTCTCTCTCTCTCTCTCTCTCTCTCTCTCTCTCTCTCTCTCTCTCTCTCTCTCTCTCTCTCTCTCTCTCTCTCTCTCTCTCTCTCTCTCTCTCTCTCTCTCTCTCTCTCTTTCTCCCTCCCTTGCTCTCTCTCCCTCCCGCTCTCTCTTTCTCTCCCTCCCTTTCTCTCTCTCTCTCTCTATCTCCCTCCCTCCCTCCTCCTCTCTCTCTATATCAACTTCTCTCTCTCCATCCCACCTCTCTCCCTCCTTCCTCTCTCCTTCCTCCGTTCCTCTGCCAGTCTGACGCTGAGTGAGCCTGATATGATTTGTGAGAAGATTTAACTTTTTTTAACTGTTGTAACTTAGTTAACTTATTTAATATATGTAACTTATTTATTTATTTAACCGATATAACTTATTAGTATTTTTTAAATTTTATTTTCATATTGCATGTACATTTGTTTTAATATGCTGCTCTACACTGATTCCTCCGCCCCTCTCCCTCCCTCCCTCCCTCCCTCCCTCCCTCCCTCCCTCCCTCCCTCCCTCCCTCCCTCCCTCCCTCCCTCCCTCCCTCCCTCCCTCCCTCCCTCCCTCCCTCCCTCCCTCCCTCCCTCCCTCCCTCCCTCCCTCCCTCCCTCCCTCCCTCCCTCCCTCCCTCCCTCCCTCCCTCCCTCCCTCCCTCCCTCCCTCCCTCCCTCCCTCCCTCCCTCCCTCCCTCCCTCCCTCCCTCCCTCCCTCCCTCCCTCCCTCCCTCCCTCCCTCCCTCCCTCCCTCCCTCCCTCCCTCCCTCCCTCCCTCCCTCCCTCCCTCCCTCCCTCCCTCCCTCCCTCCCTCCCTCCCCTCCCTCCCTCCCTCCCTCCCTCCCTCCCTTCCTCCCTCCCTCCCTCACCTTACACACACGACATCATACACAACATATATTATTTTATTTTCTATGGATGTATTGAAACACAAACCCTGTTGTACATAAATTTAATTAATTTGATATGGCCGCGCACAGCCAGACCGCGTGGCCCGTATGTAGGTTTTGACGTATGATTAGAGCGCATTGGCGCAGTCATTGAAGCAGCGGACTCTCAATCGAAAGAACCCGGGTTCGAATCCTGTGCTGCCGTGTCGACTCTCAATCGAAAGAACCCGGGTTCGAATCCTGTGCTGCCGTGTCGACTCTCAATCGAAAGAACCCGGGTTCGAATCCTATGCTGCCGTGTCGACTCTCAATCGAACGAACCCGGGTTCGAATCCTGTGCTGCCGTGTCGAATTTTGGTTTAAGTTCGTTCATTCTACGTTGCTCCAGTTCACTCAGTCGTGTGAATGAGTACCTGGCTATAGACAGTGGTTGGTATAGGCTGCGCGCAATAATTGCAGAGTGCCTGGTTGCTTCCGAGAAGTCGAGATGGTGTTCAATTGAATAGGTCTGTCAGGGAGTAAAGTCTAAAGCGCGTTGAGCAGTCCTGTCCGCCTAAGGACTGGATACATCGCTATATATAAGAACAAACCTTTACTTTGCTTTTACTTTCACTCTACAAACACCAAGTGGCCGTTGCAAAGTGACACAATGGCCTATTAAGCGAGTGACCGCGCTGGAGAGGTAGTCTTAATGATAACACAGTTATTGCCACGCACAATAGCGGACCAGCCAAACACTTAAAAGTCCTCTAGGATGATTTTAACGGCATTGTTTGTTAAAAGCGGGCATCTTTGTTGGATCATATGATGACGAAAAAACGGATGTTACCTTCGATTTCGAATTTAGAGGTAATTTTGAAGGTGACAAATAAAGTCAACTGGAGTCAAAATCCGATTTTTTATTAATTGATATCTACTTTGGTACTACCACTTTAGCATTATACTTAAACATGTATAGTCGATCTACGTCGATTTTGCCGTAAGTTAAAAATCGCCGTGTTAACATATCGCGCTAGCATGCTATGCTTACCATTGAAACAGCGAAACCAACGCGCGGTGAAGGGTGCTCTCCGTGGTGAAGACATTACCAAACCAAAACTTATTTTTTTTACAAACTCAGCATTGCTTATGAATAATCTGGTTAGTGAAATATATTTGATTATATAATAATACAATATGGAACATTTGCATGAACAGTTACAGGACTACAAGGCTACATACCTAATAGTAGGTAACGTGACTATTTGCGCTAGTGTGTCTTCCCGGCAACGCAATTTCACCATTTTAAAATTGTAAATATTTCATTTAAAGCAACTTTTCAAACAATTTGTTTGCACAAATGTGATTGGACATGATTTGAATATGACTATCTGATTAAAGAGTTTGTCCAGGTTTGTTGTTAAAACAATGTTTTCGTATTGGCTACGGTGAAATTTGGGTCATCCAGTATACATATAGGTTAACAGTTTTAATTATATATCAGTTCTTACAGCGCAATAGGCCTATCCAGTCCAGTGAACTGCTCAAAGCACTTTAGACATTAGATCCAGATGTTTTGTCGACAACGTCGTTAGTCTTATAAAATACAGGTGTTATGTTTATTATAAAATAAATGTGATTATGTCCCTGTGAAAATGCTTGTTTCAAATTGTTTATTGCAGCAGTTTTTGTCTGCAGCGTTTCGTTTACTAACCCTACAGTAACAGATACCGTTCCACAGGCTGGAGCCCAATTATTATTTTTCACCTACCAAGGTGGCTGCCAAAGTAAAGATGTTGGGTAGCGCGGCGCGGACACTTGGCAAGGGCGGACTCGCTACGGTTTGTCACTGGTTAAAGTGTAGCACAGGTAATACATCCACGAGTTGTATATGTAGAGCAAGTGACAGTTGCATTAAGATCCAAATTACAGTAATATACGTATCGGCAGAAACGTGTCGGCCCTGTCAACAACGGTTGTCGCGGCGTATCATGTGCCGTGGCGTTGCTCATATAGCAATAACACTTGAATAGCTTTCTTCAAAATTTTACACAGGTGTTAGACCGGACATACAACTTAACAATTTAACTTCATCGTGCATGTTATGCTATACTGTTTTAGTTCTGCATTAACCTTAAATATAGCATACGTAAATAAATATCCCTCATTATCGCCCTCGACCTTTAGCGGGTGCGGGTTCCCGCTGGTGTTGCATACTCATACTTGCAATCATACTGTTATAGTACTGCAGTGTCCTACCTAGGTCGAATTTTTCTGTGACATCCTGGTACCCAAAAAGGCAAAGAGAACACCCTGTTTTTTTTTATACGGCGCCCTGCTATATTTTGCACGTAACCCTACTCGTGGCTACAGACTGTTACACGATTGTGTATATTAATTTGCGTGCGCCCTGATCTCGAAAACGCATCCCGATCCCTGACTTTTGCAGATCACCTTGACTGTACATATCGATCGCCAAGCATTCCTTATTTTGTTCGTATCTTCAAAAGTTAAAGTCTGATCACCAGGAGACTTCTACCGTTAGATTAGTAATTAAATTCTTAATCGTCATACTTGCCCAACTTATTAAAATACATTTTGGTCTGAGGAGGCCACAAACTTCGCAAGTCGGTAGACCTGCTTGTTCGTGACAGACTTTCAAAGCCAGTAAGTGTGATTAGAAAAATAATGTTTTATTCATACACTCTTTATTTGTTAATGTACCGATATATAATGATACGTAACAACGTTTAGTATATCATAGCTCAACAATAGTAATGAATAATTGTGTATTGTGCGCGTTAAAAGAACCTGCTCCCCCTCAATATGCAATGGTACATGACGTCGTTCATGCTCGTTGCAAGGCGTGCCGTTTCTAGGTCACGACATCACGTGCGTGTGTAGTAGACTAGCCAAGGATGCTAAGGTTGCTGGTGGCTATCGTCTTCTTTTGCCAAAGCGTTTAGCAGTAGCTACCTGTAATAATTATTATAGTAATAATTACTTTTCTCTGTTTACTGATTGCTAAAAATTGTGTGGGTATTTTTTCTGTAAATAAAATGGAATTTTACAAATTAGCTATGCATGTCTATAATTATTTTAATGTTTGATGTCGTACTTTTTACAATTTGCAGTGCAGTATATCTCAATTTCTGTTCAGCCTAGCTCACACATATATATGTTGCATACCTATTGCTTATAATAATATAATAAATATATATAATAGTCTCTGAGAATATTAAATATGATGTGAATTTATACATACAATGTTACATCATGCAGTATATCGTGTTTTGCTAAAACTTAAATAAAGTTAAGACATGCCAAGTTAATAAAATATGTTGTATTGTCTATATATACATACTATATAATCATTTATTTGTCCACATTTATACTTATTTAAATGTCATTTTTAAAAATTACTGTGTTATGCATTTTTTATTATCAAAATCAAACATAACAGTATATTTCAATTTATGTTAAACCTAGCCCAAAGAAATTTGGCATACATATTACCTGTATATTATTATGTATGTATATTGAATATTGACATTGACACAAATTAAAATAATGTAAAGCTAAATATTGTGTTTTTTTCTACAAATGCTTGCCCAAGCCGACATGATAATGCAGAAATATACATATAAACTGTGTATATAATATACTATATGTAAGTAGTATGATATTAAACTACAAGCTGTACACTGCTACTATGTCTTGTTAACTATTTAATTTAGTCATATGTCACAAGTGGCTTTTTAACCAGTTTTAATTCCAGTGACTAATCAATATACCATCTGGGAGGGAGTAATTGTTACCCTAAATATTGACATTAGTATTATGAGATCTTTCAATGACCTATGTATTTGACCTGTATTTAATCTTTGATCGGTGGTGTTCATTTACGTAGAATGTTGGTTACAACATGGGTATTCACGAATGGCCCAAACTATATTGACATATTCCTACGAGAGGGCAAATAAATACTACCGGTAACTACAATACAAATTTGTGGTAAGACAATCAGAGCCCTCGCTAGGGTTTATGGAAAGGGGTAATGTACCCCATGCTGTTAAAAACAAGGGGTAAAAATTAAATCAAGGGGTAATTTGTTCTGGTTTTCGACTGTGTATGGGAGAGTGTCCATCTGTACGCGTGAGTGCGTGTATGTTTTTAGTCAGAACAATGATAGCCTGTGATTGTTTTAACCACAGACAATATTGTCTTCCAATGAAGTTATGTAAACAGCTGGCATGAGTAGTTCTCGGATGGTGAATGAAAAAAAAAATGTACATTTAGCACATCATTTGCACGTGTCATACAGATATGAGTCCACACATTGTCGAAAAGTTAAAATAAATAAGTTTTTTTATTTAAAAAGCAAACCCAGTTATCGTTTTCTTTCTGTAATTCTATATTAACCTATATTATATAACCCCGGCACGAAAATAACAACGTTCGTAGAACTTCTAAGCTTCTTCACAACATGTCAACAGTATCTACGACACATGTATACAATTATACATATCATGTGTAAAATACACTTACTATCTTATAACGATCACTTTACAAAAATGTAAGATGTGTTTGTGTTACGGTGACTTTTTGCGATTGCTACGACGATGTATGACTGACTTTTACAAAACTCCCTGGACAAGGACACCCTGGCCAGGGCTGAACGCATAGCCCCAGCTAAGGCGTGCACTAGGCAAAGCCATGCGCCGTGACATGCAAACGCCCTACGCGAGGGCAGGCGCTGATAAAAATGGACAGCGCAAACAACTGTAATATATACATAATTTTTAAGCTATTAAGTTCTAGTATTAGTTTTTCATGTGCTGCATCTATTGTTAAAGTGCAACAGCTGTGTAACAAACATTAGAAAAATAAAGTTTATTCACATCCCAAACATCGATCTGGCATTTTCCAAAAAAAATTTTGCACCCATAATGTGAACATGGCATTCATTGGTTGACATGACCGTCATTAGGTCACCCAATTCAAAGCATGGGCCAAAACAAGGGCTTTTACGACAACAATGTGATCTGCCTGTGACCCGCTTGTCTGTAAATGGGGCTCAAGTTCTTGACACAATAATGGCTAAATGATAACAGTGCCAGTGTTCTCTGGTGTTGCTGTTTAATGTGCCCTCCAGGCCTCCACATATCTCCCCACGCCCTGGGGCCACCCAATCATCAGTCCCTTGTCTTGAATCAATTTCTTGTGCACCGTCACAGGATCTGCTCAGACTCAGGCTTTTTTTTACCTTAGATACCTCAATTTTGATGCATATTCGCTACATTCTGAAGGCTTTGCATGGAGAGGAAGCACAGAGTGTAAATGTCATTTTTAAGTTTTATTAACAAATAACACTGATGATAAAATGTATTAATGGTTATAATTGGTTTAAATAACTATGTCACCAATGGTGTTTTAAAGGCTGCATCTGAGATTAACCTGAAAAGAAGCGGGGTACTATGTCTGTGCTAACATGAAAGAAGGTGCCATGTGAATAATATTAAATTCTAAATATCTATAGGCCTGGATTTTCCATTTTAAAAAGCAGTAAGTAAAGTGTCAGAAACCCTTTTTTACACAGTCTTGTCAGAATTCACCAACCCATGTCATCTATACTGTAATTAACATTTTGCATTACTAAAACTGACTCATTGATTTGAATTGATTGATTCCACAGTGAAATTATAATTGTTTTTCGTGCAATGACTTTGTGCTGGCTACCAGTTACTACTACTACCACTTACTACTACTACCAGTTACTACTACTACCACTTACTACTACTACCAGTTACTACTACTACCACTTACTACTACTACCACTTACTACTACTACCACTTACTACTACTACCAGTTACTACTACTACCACTTACTACTACTACCAGTTACTACTACTACCACTTACTACTACTACCACTTACTACTACTACCACTTACTACTACTACCACTTACTACTACTACCAGTTACTACTACTACCACTTACTACTACTACCACTTACTACTACTACCAGTTACTACTACTACCAGTTACTACTACTACCAGTTACTACTACTACCAGTTACTACTACTACCAGTTACTACTACTACCAGTTACTACTACTACCACTTACTACTACTACCAGTTACTACTACTACCACTTATTACTACTACCACTTACTACTACTACCAGTTACTACTACTACCAGTTACTACTACTACCAATTACTACTACTACCAGTTACTACTACTACCACTTACTACTACTACCAGTTACTACTACTACCACTTATTACTACTACCACTTATTACTACTACCAATTACTACTACTACCAATTACTACTACTACCAATTACTACTACTACCAATTACTACTACTACCAGTTACTACTACTACCACTTACTACTACTACCAGTTACTACTACTACCACTTATTACTACTACCAATTACTACTACTACCAATTACTACTACTACCACTTACTACTACTACCAGTTACTACTACTACCAGTTACTACTACTACCAGTTACTACTACTACCACTTACTACTACTACCAGTTACTACTACTACCACTTACTACTACTACCAGTTACTACTACTACTACCACTTATTACTACTACCACTTATTACTACTACCACTTACTACTACTACCAGTTACTACTACTACCAGTTACTACTACTACCAGTTACTACTACTACCAGTTACTACTACTACCACTTACTACTACTACCAGTTACTACTACTACCACTTATTACTACTACCACTTATTACTACTACCAATTACTACTACTACCAATTACTACTACTACCAATTACTACTACTACCAATTACTACTACTACCAGTGTGTTTATAGTATCTGGTCATTGATTGTTACTTTAAAATATCCAAATATAAATTTTCTTGGCAGTAATTTGTGAATAAAATCCATGTTTCTTTTATGTTCATATTCAGATTGATGCCATAAACTTGAATGCAGATGGTTTGAATGTGTAATACTCCTTTTGATGTGTTGTTCAGATGTGTAATTTATACATTTTGTTGCAAGTGTTTACATGTGTAAATCACTTTATGGGTGTAATTAGATCAGGCTGTCCAATAACAGAAAAGTGGGTAAACATTTTTGTTTTGTAGTGTCGCAGCCAGTGAAGCCACTTACAGTCAGACTGGCTCAGGTAGTGACACCTGGTGTAGCCAGACACAAGTCGACTGCCGCCAGTTGTCTAGAGGTTTCTCAACAACACGTTGCAGACACACAAACAGGGTAAGACCATTTAGCGTTATCTCACAAGTTCGTCAACATGAGGTGTGTCTACTGTTTCCTGAATAGGGGAGTACATCAAATTGGTGTTTTCAAGAGTCTACAAGTGCACCTAAATAATGTTACAGTTAAAAACTTGTGTCACTACAACAATATGAATGTTCTCCAGAGTCAAGATTTTAGGTTTCTTTTATGATACATTTTATGGTGTCTTTTATTCAGGTTTGCAGTTTTCACAAATATGTTACAACTAATTTAGGTGTAGAATGAATTATCTCATTTCAATCAATCAGTTTATGTATTTGGTGAAGTTACCCAAGGTTCCTGTAATGAGAATGTGCATGCTGAGTTGGTACTTCAACAGTCCTGTTCTACTGTAGAGTTGGTACTTCAACAGTCCTGCTTTACTGTTGAGTTGGTACTTCAACAGTCCTGCTCTACTGTAGAGTTGGTACTTCAACAGTACTGCTCTACTGTAGAGTTGGTATTTCAACAGTCCTGCTCTACTGTAGAGTTGGTACTTCAACAGTCCTGCTCTACTGTTGAGTTGGTATTTCAACAGTCCTGCTCTACTGTAGAGTTGGTACTTCAACAGTCCTGCTCTACTGTAGAGTTGGTACTTCAACAGTCCTGTTCTAATGTAGAGTTGGTACTTCAACAGTCCTGCTCTACTGTAGAGTTGGTACTTCAACAGTACTGCTCTACTGTAGAGTTGGTATTTCAACAGTCCTGCTCTACTGTAGAGTTGGTACTTCAACAGTCCTGCTCTACTGTAGAGTTGGTACTTCAACAGTCCTGCTCTACTGTAGAGTTGGTATTTCAACAGTCTTGCTCTACTGTAGAGTTGGTATTTCAACAGTCCTGCTTTACTGTAGAGTTGGTACTTCAACAGTCCTGCTTTACTGTTGAGTTGGTACTTCAACAATCCTGCTCTACTGTAGAGTTGGTACTTCAACAGTACTGCTCTACTGTAGAGTTGGTATTTCAACAGTCCTGCTCTACTGTAGAGTTGGTACTTCAACAGTCCTGCTCTACTGTTGAGTTGGTATTTCAACAGTCCTGCTCTACTGTAGAGTTGGTACTTCAACAGTCCTGCTCTACTGTAGAGTTGGTACTTCAACAGTCCTGTTCTAATGTAGAGTTGGTACTTCAACAGTCCTGCTCTACTGTAGAGTTGGTACTTCAACAGTACTGCTCTACTGTAGAGTTGGTATTTCAACAGTCCTGCTCTACTGTAGAGTTGGTACTTCAACAGTCCTGCTCTACTGTAGAGTTGGTACTTCAACAGTCCTGCTCTACTGTAGAGTTGGTATTTCAACAGTCTTGCTCTACTGTAGAGTTGGTATTTCAACAGTCCTGCTTTACTGTAGAGTTGGTACTTCAACAGTACTGCTCTACTGTTGAGTTGGTACTTCAACAGTCCTGCTCTACTGTTGAGTTGGTATTTCAACAGTCTTGCTCTACTGTAGAGTTGGTATTTCAACAGTCCTGCTTTACTGTAGAGTTGGTACTTCAACAGTCCTGCTCTACTGTTGAGTTGGTACTTCAACAGTCCTGCTCTACTGTTGAGTTGGTACTTCAACAGTCCTGCTCTACTGTTGAGTTGGTACTTCAACAGTACTGCTCTACTGTAGAGTTGGTATTTCAACAGTCCTGCTCTACTGTAGAGTTGGTACTTCAACAGTACTGCTCTACTGTAGAGTTGGTATTTCAACAGTCTTGCTCTACTGTAGAGTTGGTACTTCAACAGTACTGCTCTACTGTTGAGTTGGTATTTCAACAGTCTTGCTCTACTGTAGAGTTGGTATTTCAACAGTCCTGCTTTACTGTAGAGTTGGTACTTCAACAGTCCTGCTCTACTGTTGAGTTGGTACTTCAACAGTCCTGCTCTACTGTTGAGTTGGTATTTCAACAGTACTGCTCTACTGTTGAGTTGGTACTTCAACAGTCCTGCTCTACTGTTGAGTTGGTACTTCAACAGTCCTGCTCTACTGTTGAGTTGGTACTTCAACAGTCCTGCTCTACTGTTGAGTTGGTATTTCAACAGTCCTGCTCTACTGTTGAGTTGGTACTTCAACAGTCCTGCTCTACTGTTGAGTTGGTACTTCAACAGTCCTGCTCTACTGTTGAGTTGGTATTTCAACAGTACTGCTCTACTGTTGAGTTGGTACTTCAACAGTCCTGCTCTACTGTTGAGTTGGTACTTCAACAGTCCTGCTCTACTGTAGAGTTGGTATTTCAACAGTACTGCTCTACTGTTGAGTTGGTACTTCAACAGTCCTGCTCTACTGTTGAGTTGGTATTTCAACAGTCCTGCTCTACTGTTGAGTTGGTATTTCAACAGTCTTGCTCTACTGTAGAGTTGGTACTTCAACAGTCCTGCTCTACTGTTGAGTTGGTACTTCAACAGTCCTGCTCTACTGTAGAGTTGCTATTTCAACAGTCCTGCTCTACTGTAGAGTTGGTATTTCAACAGTACTGCTCTACTGTTGAGTTGGTATTTCAACAGTCTTGCTCTACTGTAGAGTTGGTACTTCAACAGTCCTGCTTTACTGTAGAGTTGGTACTTCAACAGTCCTGCTCTACTGTTGAGTTGGTACTTCAACAGTCCTGCTCTACTGTTGAGTTGGTACGTCAACAGTACTGCTCTACTGAGGAGTAGGTATTTCAACAGTCCTGCTCTACTGTTGAGTTGGTACTTCAACAGTCCAGCTCTAGTGTTGAGTTGGTACTTCATCAGTTTTGCTCTAATGTTCAAATGTTCGCATGGTTTTACAGGGCGAAACAATTGAGCACGTCTGTCGCAGTGAAGTACGCCGACGAGGATGACCTGTCATCAGGTGAGATGATCCACTCACATTCTGCAAACATTACATGGCTCAGTTGAAGTGAATTAGCCAGGTGGGCAACAGGTCTACGAGTCATCTCCATCTGTTCCTATCCTAATCTCTCCAACTCTTGGCTGTTCACTACGGCAGACCTGCCTACCATTCCGGATTGTCTGGAATCATTCCAGAAATACACCTCAAATTACGGTATTATGGCGAGGGATGAAAATATTACGGATTCTTTCATTGTCACAATGATTGTCAATCACTTCCGTACTCCTCAAATTTAGCTTCACTTTGTTCAACAGGTGGCGGCATATATACGCTGCTTGTTGTGACATGGTTTTTCATTCGCTGCTTCTGGTCGTAATCTGACCAATAGGAAACAGCGTTACAACAAATTCGCATTTCCGTGCTCATGGCGCTCAAACAAAACGAAGTCACAACTCGTGCAGCACGAAATGATGGCGGGGATCGAAACGGCACCACTACCAGCCAAAAAGAAATGTGTGCTGCAAACGTTTATAACAGCATGCACGCAGACATGGCCCGTATTGTCACGTTTAAAGAAGGGGGTCGGCTTTACATACTGCCGGATACGCGAAATTTATTTTCCTATTTCACATGGTCACTGGTGGCCGGGATAATTGCAGGTACTGACAGTGACAGAGTAGTGGGTGTTGTACTTGTAGTGTTAGGCCAACTGACTGTACTAAGACTAAGTTAGTGTATTTATTGAGTTTAGTCTATCATTTATAATACAGGGATAGGCTTATATACTAGAGTTGAGTAGACTAGACGATGTCGATGACTAGCGTAACGTAATGGTTTTGCCGTCCCGCGGCACGACTTTGTGTTTGTCTTTGATCTAGTCAAGCTACTATACTGTGTAGTCTATAGCCTGGCCCTAGGTATGCCGGCTACTAATATTAATTCTAATGACACCACAAATAGACAATGACGTGATGCATTGTTATAACTTGTAATGTTTTTGTAGTCAGCATGCTGTTTTAGAAATTTACATCAAATCAGAATTACAATGTGTATAGACGCATTTACATTATATTTACGCTTCTTCACATTTGATTTCCATCAATGCTGGTTATGAACATCTACCTTACCTTGTTAACTGAACGCTTCAAAACACCACCTAGTTTATTAGAGGCAATTATGTTTTGGGTGCAACTATCGTCATAGTCACAGTATTAAAGTATTACTGACAGTGGTGTTCTTTTCTCGACAATATCTGACATGGTTCTGAACTATTACTGACAGCAAGCCTATATTCCTGAAAATCCGTGTAAATGGGAAGATGGATTATTGACAGGAAGTTTTTGGGGTAGGCTACTGTCTTTTTAAGATCTCGTTTAACACTACCTCCATCTTCATTTTGGTCTTCCTCTATTTGCTGTAACAAATGTTAAATTATGTGATGTTGTCAATAAAGATATACAATTTGTGTATTTGTTATGGTATGATAACTGTTAAAGCAGTGTTATTTGAGTGAAGTGTTGTCTGTTTTAGACATTATTGATAGGATTGACAGTGAGCTGGCAGCGGGGGAGGTGGGGCGGATGTTTTCTGTCATCCATGCAGCCGGCAAACAGCGCAAGATCACAACAGATGACATCATTGTCCTTGACAAGCACATCACAGCCGATGTCGGGGAACGCATACGATTCAATAAGGCGAGTCACCCTCTTACGTCCCTTGTTTATTTGTGCTAGTTCAATGTGGATCAGTTGTTCTTGCTGTTTTCCTGCAGCCAACACTAGTTCTTTGTATTATAAGTCAGTTTCCTATGGCTTATTTAACAGAACAGACTGAAGGAAACCGAGTTCAGTAACATATTGTTTCTAAGTTGTTTTTTCTGAAACACGTGTGAAAAGGTTCTGATTTGATGTGCCTGACTCGTTTCTGTGTTGTTGTAGGTCCTGCTTGTAGGAAGCAAAGATTTCACTCTAGTAGGACGACCTATCTTGAAGTAAGTGACATCTCATTCAGGGAAGTGACAGACTGTATTCATCAGGAGTAAGGTGTAGATACTTAAAGAAACATCAGGAGGAAAGTGTAGATACTTAAAGAAACATCAGGAGGAAAGTGTAGATACTTAAAGAAACATCAGGAGGAAAGTGTAGATACTTAAAGAAACATCAGGAGGAAAGTGTAGATACTTAAAGAAACATCAGGAGGAAAGTGTAGATACTTAAGAAACAATGTATAAAAATAATTTAAATAGTGGATTCATATTGTGTGGTAGTAAAAGTGGGTGTCTTGGAAAAGTCTGCTGTAACTGCTTGTTCGTTGTTGACAAACGATGCGCTTCCAGCAGGTGATTGCATGATAACATACTCATGAAGCAACTCAATTAGTAATGTCATCAATAATTCTTAAAAAAATACCAATCCTACAATAAGGAATCCTGTACAGTTTCTATGTGTTTCTAGTTTATAAACAATATTTGAACTTAAGTACTGAAGCAACTTTTCTCGTCTGTGCTCTCTAAATTGTCGTAATTTAAACATATAAAGTTGATTAAATTCGAAACTTTAATTTTTCATATCCAAGAATCATGTTAAATTACCTGGTAGAGGCTTTCGTTGACGTGTCACGTCGACTTCATCAGTACCTATGACGCTGAATGACGTCATCGTACACGTGAGGCAGTTCGTAATTGCCCTCGTCTCTGTTGATGGGTGTTTGGGTTTTTCTGATCCAGATGGCTTCCTTGATTTGCCGAATTCTTCTGTTGGGTTCTTTGTCAAAAATTTTCACTCCCTCCCAGTCTATGATATGGTTTTCAGTTGTCGCATGGTCTGTAAGGGCGGATTTATTGATGGTAGACATCAATCTTTTTTTCCCGCTCCTTGTGTATTTCTCATTTTTCGTGTTGTCTACGTCCTTTCTGTGTTCCTCCAGTCTTGTTTTGAGTAGTCTTCCTGTCTCCCCAATGTATTCCCCACCACAATTCTTGTACGGTATTTGGTACACCAGTTCGCCCTGTTCTTCTAGCTGTACTTTGTCCTTGGGATGTACCAACCGGTGTCTGAGGGTGGTGTGGGGACGCATGGCCGTTGCTACTCCATATTTTTTCAGTACTCGATGTACTCTCTCCGATACCCCCTCTATGTATGGGATGACTACTTGGCTCCGATAGTTTTTGTCCTTAGTCTTTTTGTTGGTCTTTTTCTTCTTACTGCTATCTGTCGCCTTTTTCAAGGCCCACGACGGATAGCCACATACTCTTAGAGCTCCTCTCAGGTGTTCCACCTCTTCTTTCTTGTCCCCCTCCTCCGAAGTTATTGTCTCACACCTGTTCATAAGGGTTCTGACAACTCCCAACTTCTGATGTTTGGGGTGGTGGGATGCAAAATTCAGGTATTGGTCAGTGTGCGTCTTCTTCCTGTACACTGTGGACTTCACACTGCCATCTTCCTTTCTGGTGAACTTTGCATCCAAGAAGGGCATGCTGTTGTTCTCTTCGTCTTCCCGTGTGAAAATGATGCTACCTGTGGGGTCTACAGTGTTCATGTGTTGTTGTAATTTCTTTGCCTTTCCTGTGTGTACCAGGCAAATTATATCGTCCACATATCGCTTCCAGTTTCTCGGTTGGCAATCGACTGGTCCTGTGGCTATGATTTTCTGCTCCAGGTCCTCCATGTACAGGTTCACAACAATGGGGGACACTGGACTGCCCATGGCTACCCCAAACTTCTGTTGGTAAATTTCTCCTCCAAATCTGAAGTATGTCGTCTCCAAGACAAATTTCAACAACTCCATGATGTCGTCTACGTTTATATTTGTTCTCTTCTTTAGTGTCTTGTCATTCTCTAGTCTTTTTCTGATGACTTTGCAAGCTTCTCTGATTGGGGTCTTCGTGAACAGTGACACAACGTCATATGACACAAATGATTCCATCAACAGAGACGAGGGCAATTATGAACTGCCTCACGTGTACGATGACGTCATTCAGCGTCATAGGTACTGATGAAGTCGACGTGACACGTCAATGAAAGCCTCTACCAGGTAATTTAACATGATTCTTGGATATGAAAAATGAAAGTTTCGAATTTGAAAACAAACTATCCTGAAGAATGTTCAGTAATATAAAGTTGATTTTTCTAATGTAAATTACACAAGAAAGCAGGAGGTGTAGAGAGGTGGTCATGTTTCAGTGCCAGTGTGGCGTGTGTAGAAGACAGGAGGTGTAGAGAGGTGGTCATGTTTCAGTGTCAGTGTGACGTGTGTAGAAGGCAGGTGGTGTAGAGAGGTGGTCATGTTTCAGTGCCAGTGTGGCGTGTGTAGAAGACAGGAGGTGTAGAGAGGTGGTCATGTTTCAGTGTCTGTGTGGCGTGTGTAGAAGGCAGGTGGTGTAGAGAGGTGGTCATGTTTCAGTGCCAGTGTGGCGTGTGTAGAAGACAGGAGGTGTAGAGAGGTGGTCATGTTTCAGTGCCAGTGTGGCGTGTGTAGAAGACAGGAGGTGTAGAGAGGTGGTCATGTTTCAGTGTCTGTGTGGCGTGTGTAGAAGGCAGGTGGTGTAGAGAGGTGGTCATGTTTCAGTGCCAGTGTTGCGTGTGTAGAAGGGAGGAGGTATAGAGTGGTGGTCATGTTTCAGTGCCAGTGTGGCGTGTGTAGAAGGCACTGTCATAGAGAAGACATTGTCTCACACTGATGTCATCTTCCACTACCAAAGGCGTGACAATCACAGACACCTCAAATGTGAGTTCATGCACGTATACCCTTAGGCCTAGTACCATACACAACCGTATCTTATGTATTTGCAACTATTGCAACTTAAAGAATTTAAGGTGTACAATCCTTGTGTTTTATCCAGTTTTAAAAGCAGTTCAGCATCTGTCATTTCATGCACTTGTATCTGTGTCAACTCCCACATTAGAGCACTGTTCTAAATTACACCCAGTTGCAATTTCTGCTTCTCAATTCTGCTTGTATTCTTTCTTGTTCAGTTACCAGGTCATAGCAGAGACTGGTCTTAACTTTGTCATGTTCAGTTATCAGGTCATAGCAGAGACTGGTCTTAACTTTGTCATTTGCAGGCAGTCTTGCTTACTTCTTGCAGTAGTCGGCTTTTGAATGCTGTGCATTTATGGTTAAATTTATAACTAGATTGCGGTGTTCGGTGAATTAATTATCTATTCTTGCATCCACCACAAGACAGTTTACACCGTACAAAATATGTGCACCCGTTTCTACTTTTTTGCCTCACAGTGACTCTGTTACTTGTACTTGTGTGATGAGTCCCGGGTAAGTCATGATTGATGTCATTGTTTCAGTGAACAAGACAAAGCTGACATTTGTGCGAATAAACAAGATAGAGTTGACTTCACTGCAAACCTCATGACAGCAATTCACTTCACCGAGCCAAGTGACTGCGTAGTGAATCTCCCCTGCCTATGGTTCTACACTCTTAGTCACAGTGTCTTCTCTCTGGTTGCACGGAATCTGCTCATCTGCTTGACAATGTTCTCAATGGCACCAGCCCATCTGTCATCCTGATTGCAATACAACATTGGGATAGATCTACTTTATAGGAGAGTGCACCAGGTGTTGTTTCATGGGAGATTGCACCGTTGTCACAGCTGCACAGATCAGACTAAAGTGGCAGGTGTTCATCTGCAAGCAGTGGCTGTACCACATGGGGAAATATTCACTTGTTATGTCGTTATGTTGTGGAAGAACATTATAACTGTAGAACAACAAACAGCCACAAGAACTTCTCATAGTGCCCCGTGTAAGTGCTGTGTGCTGTGTGTAGGCAAGTAAGTTTCTCATTATGCAAATCATGTTATGTAAAAAAATCTGTCCACCTGTTTCAACTTTTTGCCAGTTGTGCTTGTAAACAGGTAATAAAATAAATACCGTAGACAATGTAATTCTTCTGCGTATTCTCAACTTAACTTCGACACTCTCAACTTTGACAAGTACAGACAACGCCATAATTGCTCAATCCCAGAATCCGTTACAGCTCCTACCTACGGTATCGGGACAATATCCCCCTGGACAAGATCTCCCTAGGACAATATCCCCTGGAATATGTTCAAGCATGAATATGATGGTAGGTATGAGAGCTATACATGAATGATTTTTATGGTGATTCTAAAATTAATATGTTGGGAAATTTATATAACAGCACAAATAAGTAGATTAATTGAATAAGCAAGCAAGCGAATGCAATACAATATAAACTATATGACAGCACAAACAAGTTGATCCATTGTATAAGCAAGCAATGGAATGTTGTGGGCGATCCATTGTATAAGCAATGAGGTGACTGCAGTGTTTAAAATTGAATGTTGTGGGCGATCCATTGTATAAGCAATGAGGTGACTGCAATGTTTAAAATTGAATGTTGTGGGCGATCCATTGTATAAGCAATGAGGTGACTGCAGTGTTTAAAATTGAATGTTGTGGGCGATCCATTGTATAAGCAATGAGGTGACTGCAATGTTTAAAATTGAATGTTGTGGGCGATCCATTGTATAAGCAATGAGGTGACTGCAATGTTTAAAATTGAATGTTGTGGGCAACCCCACGGAGGTAGTCCATGATAGTGCGATTTGGGTAGTCTGCCACGACTGTCCTCAGACGTGCTGAGATGGCCTTGTAGGCGCTGTGGGGGAGCTGCCTCACCTGCAATCACCTGTATGATAACGACCTCTTTCAATGGTTGTTGATGTCTCAGGACATCTAGGAAGTGGTAGAACTTGGGATGACACACACCAACATTAGACAGCATCCGACGGTGCCAACCTTCAACATGGTTGTTGGTGTGGGGCAGTCCTTCAGTCACACGATCCTTCACATTCCTCATGGTCGATGGGGGTTGGGTGGTGACCACAACATTGCCGACAGCCATTGTACATATCCTCAAAGTAGTCGAGGACTAGCTGAGCTACCTCGGAGACAGTCTGACAGAAACTCATATGACTCCACCACATCCTCCACGGGGAAAAAATCTTGAGTATACCGAGACCAAGTTCAGCATTCCTGGTAGAGGCCTCGAAGGAGAGGCATGGAGTTCATGAAGATGTTTCCTCCTTGTGAGGCACAATATGGCCGTTGGCACAAGCATAGGTTGTGAACAACTGGTAGAACACATTCGGCACCACTTTAAATGTTCCATCACAAAACCAGTCTGGTGAAGTCTCCAGAATGTGTAGATCGCTTGCTGCACCTCGAGGGCCTCAGGATGACCAGAATCTGGAGCGTGTGGTCGCTGAAACGACCAACAATCTGGTCATAACCGACGCAACTGGCTACCACATCATTGGTCAGATTCTTCTGCTACACATAGCCTTTGTACACAAGTTTCCTACCATCCTTGTTGGAGGTGATAAATTCCATCTCAATTTCTGGATAAGCATCAAAGCAATGCCAGAATTTGATCAATACCTGGAACTTCCATGAAAGTATTTGATCATTTGTTTAATTGTAATTATATAGCCAGCAAAGTATGAACTACTCAATGAAAGAAATACAGGGGGTATTGCCCTGGGGGGTTTAGTCCAGGGGGATAATGTCCTACCTACCTACAAACACTACCACACGGAAATTCCAAATCCACATTTATTGAACTTTCATGCAAAATGTCATTTTGTCCATCTACATTTATATCAGACCTGTCAGTCTGGAATTGTTTCAAGTGACCTGCAGTCAATACACATAGAAACGTTCCGTTAAAACAACACATTTGCAGTATACCCGCTCAAATGTCCTGCCAATTTCCTGTTGGTTGGAGTAAAAACACGACATAAATGATAAGCGTAAAGCCATTGTTAGTTCAGCATGGTCAAGCAACACAAATTTACTTGACAGGTTCACAGACAAGTCTCCAGCCCAACTCAACATTGTTTTTGATTTCATGTTGACACAACGTAAGATCTTGTACATGATGACTTCTGGGATACCTTGGGTCTGTTTCACTGTACTGATGCCTTCTGGGATACGTTGGGTCCGTTTCACTGTACCGATGACTTCTGGGATACGTTGGGTCCGTTTCATTGTACTGATGACTTCTGGGATACCTTGGGTCCGTTCCACTGTACCGATGACTTCTGGGATACCTTGGGTCCGTTTCACTGTACTGATGACTTCTGGGATACCTTGGGTCCGTTTCACTGTACTGATGACTTCTGGGATACCTTGGGTCTGTTTCACTGTACTGATGACTTCTGGGATACCTTGGGTCCGTTTCACTGTACTGATGACTTCTGGGATACCTTGGGTCCGTTTCACTGTACTGATGACTTCTGGGCTACCTTGGGTCCGTTTCACTGTACTGATGACTTCTGGGATACCTTGGGTCCGTTTCACTGTACTGGTGACTTCTGGGCTACCTTGGGTCCGTTTCACTGTACTGATGACTTCTGGGATACCTTGGGTCCGTTTCACTGTATTCATTTGTTTTCACTTTCTCATAAATATTCTGTATATTCCCCTGAATTAGTTTTCCACACAGGAATATTTCATATTTTAGAGTAAAAATGGGTTTAAGTTTTAGAAACTTTGATGAAACGGAACCCTTCAGCTACTAAACTGATTGTGGTGTTGCTGCTAAGTAAGCATAGTCTAGTCACATACTGTAAGCGTTACATGGCAACTTATATCTTGCCTCCAAAGCACACGATACAGACAATAATAAATTAATGGAATCAGAAATGTTAAACTGTTCCCGATACATCATATCCAGCTAAACCAATTTGTGATTTCACTGTCGCTTCCTCTAAAAACCTGCACATTTATGGCTTCTATAAAAGTATCTATGAAGATTTAAAAAACACTACTTATGAAATATCCAAATGTGAATTATAAGGTGCAACAAACTGTTTATTCTAGCAAGTTTGATGAACTGTTGCTGCTTCTATTGTTCCGAGAGACAGCGATGTATATTACAGGCTGGATACAATGAAAACAAGGTGTTTTATTAAAAAAATGATGTAACATACAATTAATAAAAACATTCCCCTTGATCAGTGCTGGCTAGCTGCCACCTAAGCATCTCAAACTCACGGATCAACAAAGATGCAATCTAAACATTTCATCATCACCTATATACTATAACATAACACTAATTAATTAGATAATGGACCACATGAAACATACACAGCTGACCAGAAAGTGACATAAAATAGTTTGTATTACTCTCGACTAATAAAATAATTGCCACCTCTCTAGCACAAGCTAAGCAGCCCTTGCGCAGCGATGATACCGGTCAGCAGCAGCATCTAGGAGTTGGTCAAACAGGAAGCAGCTAAAGGGGCTGGTTGGTGAACTTGGTCATGTTTTCTTCAGTTCTCAGTTAAGCTATTAACTACTGTCTTCCATTCACCTCACACAAGGGACTTGTGAATTTACCACCAAAAAGACGACAGTTGGAAGTTGTGTTAGGTGAGCAAACTCAAGACTGTTATACAGCACCCGTGACGGGCTACAGTAGTGGAACTCTATATTTGGTTAATTCAGCAATAACAAACACGGGTCTTAAAGCTTACCCAGGCAAGCAACAAACGCCCACTGAGGCAACAGTACCAACAACACATTGCGGCTCTAATGTCTGCAACACACAAAGACATGGCTCTAATGACTGCAAAACAATTAGAGACATGGCTCCAATGACTGCAACACACAATAGAGACATGGCTCTAATGACTGCAACACACTCTAAAGAAATGGCTCTAATGACTGCAACACATTCTACTGCACACAAACATGTCAAGACCGGAAGTGGTGGCCCTGTACTGCCTGAAATGACGTGAGATTACTACAACTACTACACTACTGCTACAACTATTAAACAAATGCTAGCTCTAGCTTCTTAACAACACCTCAAACAATCACAAAACATACAACATTCTATAAGAAACACAAACTCAACACTGCACCCAGTGTCACGTCATACTCCGACACAGAGCTCAATGTCACGCCATACTCCGACACAGAGCTCAATGTCACGCCAAACTCCGACACTGAATTCAATGTCATCACTTACTCCGACACTGAGCTCAATGTCACCACTTATCTGACCTCAATGTCACCACTTACTCTGACACTGAGCTCAATGTCACCAGTTACTCTGACAGTGAGCTCAAGACGTCATGACAGATGTCAGCGTCACATTTTCTCCACACTACAATACTAGCACAAACATATATATTTAAACATTTAGCTGCACATACTTTGAAAAGTTGTGTTATGATAGCCAACGGGCCAACCTTACTCAACTGCCTTGAACAAGCGTGGTTACACTAACAGTAACATTGGTAACGACACTCGCAAACTGTACGGAAATCAAAAAATTTTGGAATCATTACATTGGTTTTGCTACCTGTTCAACAGTAACGTTACACTGCCATGGAGCCTGTTACACCCACCCACCCATCGCAGGTAGCACCAGCGTTGTGTCTAGTTTGAAACTGTCCCTTACCTCAGGCCAATGTTCATAAGAAACCAGTGTAGAGTTCATCAGGTCAGCCGCAAAGGGCAATCTCAACAGCCGACACTGGCCAGTGTTACCTAGCCGACACTCAAAGGTGACAACAGATCTATGATCACAGCCAAGTCAGTGTTGACTTTGTGATAGTTTCAAGACAACTTAGCAGTGACTTCTGCACCACTGAAACTGTTCATCTAACAAGAACAAAACAAGTCGCCGGTGACAACATGCTGCATACATAACGGTGGGCAGTCAAGGCATCGTTCTCAACATGACTAACTGACAAGATACAGTTGCTAACGCGATATAGTAAACCCCCTATTTCAGTAACTGTCATCTAATGATAAAACAACACTACATTCAGTGTTCACTACTATGAATAGTCTGCTGAATGCAGCTCATGCTTGTGTGAGCATCTCACATGGCCTCTCTCAGTTTGTTCACACAACCTGCAACAAACAGGGAACCGACCATCAGCAACAATCAGTGACAGAAACAACCCATTCACAAAGCCATAGCTCCAACTGTCAATGCACTGAAGAATCGACTTGATATACTATGAATGCACAGCCTCTCAAATTCGATTATAAAACAACATCGGTTAAAGAGCGGTACATAGACAAATTTGCTTGAAGACCGAAGAGGATGTATGTATGTATGTATTTTTGTATGTATGTATCTAAAATAATAAAGATAGAAATGCTGGCAAAAAGTAGCTCATTTCTTTTTAAAAGGTACTGTTTTAGGCATATTGCACAGTTAGGGAAAGTTTCAATAACAGAGTGCACTAGACTACAATTTTTGGAATTTTTTATATATCTCAACTTTGATACAGAATTTCTTCTATGTTATGAGGTTCATATGTATGTAGTATATTGACAGCGTAACTGAAAAAAACATTGATCTAAATACCAAAAGGAATGACATTCATAACATGAAGACTTGAATGTCGACTTGAGAACTTGAATAACAACGCAGGACACGAATGCCGACATGATTATTTGAATGACAATACAAAGACATGAATGTCGACTTGATTATTTGAATGACAATACACAAACACGAAGATTGTATATATTAGTTAATGTGTTCTTAAAAAATACTGTAGAATTTTATCCCGAAACTCTGCTATTTAGGTCGATTTCTAGTGGTTGTAGAAACCTTGCAGGAGAGTTGGTGAGCTGCAAAAGTAGAGATCTTGTGCGTATAGTGCCATTACTACAGATCTTGTGGGTATAGTGACATTACTACAGATATTGTACGTATAGTGGCATTACTACAGATCTTGTGCGTATAGTGGCATTACTACAGATCTTGTGCGTATAGTGGCGTTACTACAGATCTTGTGCGTATAGTGGCATTACTACAGATCTTGTGCGTATAGTGGCATTACTACAGATCTTGTGCGTATAGTGGCATTACTACAGATCTTGTGTGTATAGTGGCATTACTACAGATCTTGTGTGTATAGTGGCATTACTACAGATCTTGTGTGTATAGTGGCATTACTACAGATCTTGTGTGTATAGTGGCATTACTACAGATCTTGTGTGTATAGTGGCATTACTACAGATCTTGTGTGTATAGTGGCATTACTACAGATCTTGTGCGTATAGTGGCATTACTACATGGTCATATGACGGCAGCACTGACACTGTGTGGACTAAATATAACCCAGGACCCGCGCACCACGTAATTTAGATTCTTTTGAAACTGAATGCATGCATCTCTCAGTATATAAACATAAATTAGCCACTACCATTTCCTTTATTTTCAAAAAGTAATTACATTGTTGCCCTTTTGCAATGCTTGTTTACAGACTTTGGTAATTTTTTGCCATACTTTATGACGCAGTCACAGATAACCGCTGGCGACCTTTTCGACTGAACTAGTTTAAAAAAAAACTGGCCCAGATTATTTTTGAACTGGCCCTCCTGAATTTGAACTGACCAGACTAATTTACAATCCACATCGACACATTTCCATTTTTCCACATTGTTTAATCACACATGTGAATGTCTATCATTTAAATTTTACATGTAAGTACATAACATATTAAACAGTACTAATTTTAACATTAACTACATGTACACTAACATAAAGCTAAGTTACAATAACATAATATAATTTTGCATTTCGTATATATATAAAAAATGAAAATTATTTTGTTAAAACGGATCAAATCTGATTGATAACATAAAAGCATGACTGATAACCTGATCATTTGAATGACAACACAAAGATATGATGTACCTGATCACTTGAATGACAACACAAAGATATGATGTACCTGATCACTTGAATGACAACACAAAGATATGATGTACCTGATCACTTGAATGACAACACAAATATATGATGTACCTGATCACTTGAATGACAACACAAAGATATGATGTACCTGATCACGTGAATGACAACACAAATATATGATGTACCTGATCACTTGAATGACAACACAAAGATATGATGTACCTGATCACTTGAATGACAACACAGAGATATGATGTACCTGATCACTTGAATGACAGCACAGAGATATGATGTACCTGATCACTTGAATGACAACACAGAGATATTATGTACCTGATCACTTGAATGACAACACAGAGATATGATGTACCTGATCACTTGAATGACAACACAAAGATATGATGTACCTGATCACTTGAATGACAACACAAAGATATGATGTACCTGATCACTTGAATGACAACACAAAGATATGATGTACCTGATCACTTGAATGACAACACAAAGATATGATGTACCTGATCACTTGAATGACAACACAAATATATGATGTACCTGATCACTTGAATGACAACACAAAGATATGATGTACCTGATCACGTGAATGACAACACAAATATATGATGTACCTGATCACTTGAATGACAACACAAAGATATGATGTACCTGATCACTTGAATGACAACACAGAGATATGATGTACCTGATCACTTGAATGACAAAACAGAGATATGATGTACCTGATCACTTGAATGACAACACAGAGATATGATGTACCTGATCATTTGAATAACAACACAACGATATGATGTACCTGATCACTTGAATGACAACACAAAGATATGATGTACCTGATCACTTGAATGCGAAGACAGCTTTGATGGAGACGTGGTCTGAGGGGAAGGTGGCATTGGGGATGCCCTGTTGGATGAGAGCCTCTGAGGGGGTGCGCAGCACCCCGATGACGTGGAGGGAGCTGCTGGCATACCACAGGTAGTCGAGGGAGCGCGGCGCCCCGTCGTGGACTGACTTACTGGTGGCCGGTTCACAACCCTGGAACACGACAGTCAACTGGACTAAGCGGCACTTCACGTTCACAAACTCACTCACGCATAACACACACTCACAGACACACACACATGCCATTCACACAGACACACACACACACACACACACACACACACACACACACACACACACACACACACACACACACACACACACACACACACACACACACACCACACACAGACACACAGAATTTGTCAGAGATACCAAATGTGATTCCACCAGAGAGATTAGAATTGAACTACTCCAATAACATGTGTTAACTTCAATCAATGGGATTACACAGCATGTAACACAGAGATGACAGTATTGGCACTCACAGAGATGACACAATGTTGACACTTACAGAGATGGCACAATGTTGACACTTACAGAGATGACGCAATGTTGACACTTACAGAGATGACAGTGTGTGAAAACTTAAGAGATATGTCCAGCCCTGAAAAAATATATACAGAACTTCCCCAACATATTGTGTTTTCTTTCTTTAATAAGATCATTCCCCTTCCCTCTTTCCCCCCAAGCCCCCACCTTTTCCCCCCATCCCATTTATTTTGTTACACACAGATGGGTGGTGAAACTGGATCACAAGCAGACCTGCCAACCTGATAGCACTCAATGTCAGTATTGCCTATACTATTATCGGTAATAATTTAAATTTCCAATGAATGTTTACGTGTAACACCTTTCGAATGTGTGCATGGCTTTTGCCCCACATGCCTACGTGTGATTTTTGCATGTTACGTTTCATCCTTCCTAGCAGACACACAGTGTGCGCGCTCTGGCGGATAATTGTACACCTAGCGGATTTGTGTGGAATTAGCAGTAGGTAGCACGGTGCGCTAAATATAGAATCAATTAAGGAATTCCTTCATCAATTAATGTAGACTTATCAACAGAATTTGTATGCGCCAGATGTCAAATTGAGCCATTCTTTGCCTCAAAAATGTGAGAAGATAATTATATGGGTTTGATTCAGTAGCCGGCGGTCTAATTAGCTGTAGTCGGCGATCCCGCCAGCCGCCTGGGCTTCGGGAACACGCTGCTATCCATCACATAACCTGTTGCCTACCAAAAGGTCAGTTAAGCAATAGTAACCAATAAAATGATTGCATTAACACCAGGGATCCCACAGCGAAGATATCTTTAGCAAACATTCTCATAATCTTATACACGTCAAATGAAGCATATTAATTTATGAAAACACATAAAAATAAGACATTTTTTGAAATGCCACCCCCTAACTTCTACTAAACAACTAATTGACACTACTTTGATGTTTAGGATAACTACACCGGTGAGACTGATCTACAGTCATGTGTTTCTTCATATGTCATACGCACCAGCACTGTGTCATAGGCACTACGCATGTTGTTGGAAGTGTGTTGGAAGATGTGCCACCATAAGTTAACAAGTGCCATGATCTGGAAACAAAACATACTGAATGGTTTACAAGCAACAAACAACTACAGGCAGCAACAGTGATGATAACAGAACCATCCAGTAACTTCCACCATCTTACTCCAGAATAAACAATAAGTTATAGGCTAAACATGGAACAGTGATGGTGACAGAATCATCCAGTAACTTCCACCATCTTACTCCAGAATAAACAATAAGTTATAGGCTTAACATGGAACAGTGATGATGACAGAACCATCCAGTAACTTCCACCATCTTACTCCAGAATAAACAATAAGTTATAGGCTTAACATGGAACAGTGATGGTGACAGAATCATCCGGTAACTTCCACCATCTTACTCCAGAATAAACAATAAGTTATAGGCTTAACATGGAAAAGTGGTGATGACAGAACCATCCAGTAACTTCCACCATCTTACTCCAGAATAAACAATAAGTTATATGCTTAACATGGAACAGTGATGATGACTGAACCATCCAGTAACTTCCACCATCTTACTCCAGAATAAACAGTAAGTTATAGGCTTAACATGGAACAGTGATGATAACAGAACCATCCAGTAACTTCCACCATCTTACTCCAGAATAAACAATAAGTTATAGGCTTAACATGGAAAAGTGGTGATGACAGAACCATCCAGTAACTTCCACCATCTTACTCCAGAATAAATAGTAAGTTATAGGCTTAACATGGAACAGTGATGATAACAGAACCATCCAGTAACTTCCACCATCTTACTCCAGAATAAACAATAAGTTATAGGCTTAACATGGAACAGTGATGGTGACAGAATCATCCAGTAACTTCCACCATCTTACTCCAGAATAAACAATAAGTTATAGGCTTAACATGGAACAGTGATGGTGACAGAATCATCCAGTAACTTCCACCATCTTACTCCAGAATAAAAAATAAGTTATAGGCTTAACATGGAACAGTGATGATGACTGAACCATCCAGTAACTTCCACCATCTTACTCCAGAATAAACAATAAGTTATAGGCTTAACATGGAACAGTGATGATAACAGAACCATCCAGTAACTTCCACCATCTTACTCCAGAATAAACAATAAGTTATAGGCTTAACATGGAACAGTGATGGTGACAGAATCATCCAGTAACTTCCACCATCTTACTCCAGAATAAACAATAAGTTATAGGCTTAACATGGAACAGTGATGGTGACAGAATCATCCAGTAACTTCCACCATCTTACTCCAGAATAAACAATAAGTTATAGGCTTAACATGGAACAGTGATGATGACTGAACCATCCAGTAACTTCCACCATCTTACTCCAGAATAAACAATAAGTTATAGGCTTAACATGGAACAGTGATGATAACAGAACCATCCAGTAACTTCCACCATCTTACTCCAGAATAAACAATAAGTTATATGCTTAACTTGGAAAAGTGGTGATGACAGAACCATCCAGTAACTTCCACCATCTTACTCCAGAATAAACAATAAGTTATATGCTTAACATGGAACAGTGATGATGACTGAACCATCCAGTAACTTCCACCATCTTACTCCAGAATAAACAGTAAGTTATAGGCTTAACATGGAACAGTGATGTTAACAGAACCATCCAGTAACTTCCACCATCTTACTCCAGAATAAACAATAAGTTATAGGCTTAACATGGAACAGTGATGGTGACAGAATCATCCAGTAACTTCCACCATCTTACTCCAGAATAAACAATACGTTATAGGCTTAACATGGAACAGTGATGATGACTGAACCATCCAGTAACTTCCACCATCTTACTCCAGAATAAACAATAAGTTATAGGCTTAACATGGAACAGTTATGATAACAGAACCATCCAGTAACTTCCACCATCTTACTCCAGAATAAACAATAAGTTATAGGCTTAACATGGAACAGTGATGATGACTGAACCATCCAGTAACTTCCACCATCTTACTCCAGAATAAACAATAAGTTATAGGCTTAACATGGAACAGTGATGGTGACAGAATCATCCAGTAACTTCCACCATCTTACTCCAGAATAAACAATAAGTTATAGGCTTAACATGGAACAGTGATGGTGACAGAATCATCCAGTAACTTCCACCATCTTACTCCAGAATAAACAATAAGTTATAGGCTTAACATGGAACAGTGATGGTGACAGAATCATCCAGTAACTTCCACCATCTTACTCCAGAATAAACAATAAGTTATAGGCTTAACATGGAACAGTGATGGTGACAGAATCATCCAGTAACTTCCACCATCTTACTCCAGAATAAACAATAAGTTATAGGCTTAACATGGAACAGTGATGGTGACAGAATCATCCAGTAACTTCCACCATCTTACTCCAGAATAAACAATAAATTATATGCTTAACATGGAACAGTGATGGTGACAGAATCATCCAGTAACTTCCACCATCTTACTCCAGAATAAACAATAAGTTATAGGCTTAACATGGAACAGTGATGATAACAGAACCATCCAGTAACTTCCACCATCTTACTCCAGAATAAACAATAAGTTATAGGCTTAACATGGAACAGTGATGGTGACAGAATCATCCAGTAACTTCCACCATCTTACTCCAGAATAAACAGTAAGTTATAGGCTTAACATGGAACAGTGATGATGACAGAACCATCCAGTAACTTCCACCATCTTACTCCAGAATAAACAGTAAGTTATAGGCTTAACATGGAACAGTGATGATGACAGAACCATCCAGTAACTTCCACCATCTTACTCCAGAATAAACAATAAGTTATAGGCTTAAAATGGAACAGTGATGATGACAGAACCATCCAGTAACTTCCACCATCTTACTCCAGAATAAACAATAAGTTATACGCTTAACATGGAACAGTGATGATGAAAGAACCATCCAGTAACTTCCACCATCTTACTCCAGAATAAACAGTTATAGGCTTAACATGGAACAGTGATGATAACAGAACCATCCAGTAACTTCCACCATCTTACTCCAGAATAAACAATAAGTTATAGGCTTAACATGGAACAGTGATGATAACAACCATCCAGTAACTTCCACCATCTTACTCCAGAATAAACAATAAGTTATAGGCTTAAAATGGAACAGTGATGGTGACAGAATCATCCGGTAACTTCCACCATCTTACTCCAGAATAAACAATAAGTTATACGCTTAACATGGAACAGTGATGATGACAGAACCATCCAGTAACTTCCACCATCTTACTCCAGAATAAACAATAAGTTATAGGCTTAACATGGAACAGTGATGATTACAGAACCATCCAGTAACTTCCACCATCTTACTCCAGAATAAACAATAAGTTATAGGCTTAAAATGGAACAGTGATGGTGACAGAATCATCCGGTAACTTCCACCATCTTACTCCAGAATAAACAATAAGTTATATGCTTAACATGGAACAGTGATGGTGACAGAATCATCCAGTAACTTCCACCATCTTACTCCAGAATAAACAATAAGTTATAGGCTTAACATGGAACAGTGATGATAACAGAACCATCCAGTAACTTCCACCATCTTACTCCAGAATAAACAATAAGTTATAGGCTTAACATGGAACAGTGATGGTGACAGAATCATCCAGTAACTTCCACCATCTTACTCCAGAATAAACAGTAAGTTATAGGCTTAACATGGAACAGTGATGATGACAGAACCATCCAGTAACTTCCACCATCTTACTCCAGAATAAACAGTAAGTTATAGGCTTAACATGGAACAGTGATGATGACAGAACCATCCAGTAACTTCCACCATCTTACTCCAGAATAAACAATAAGTTATAGGCTTAAAATGGAACAGTGATGATGACAGAACCATCCAGTAACTTCCACCATCTTACTCCAGAATAAACAATAAGTTATACGCTTAACATGGAACAGTGATGATGAAAGAACCATCCAGTAACTTCCACCATCTTACTCCAGAATAAACAGTTATAGGCTTAACATGGAACAGTGATGATGACAGAACCATCCAGTAACTTCCACCATCTTACTCCAGAATAAACAATAAGTTATAGGCTTAAAATGGAACAGTGATGATGACAGAACCATCCAGTAACTTCCACCATCTTACTCCAGAATAAACAATAAGTTATACGCTTAACATGGAACAGTGATGATGAAAGAACCATCCAGTAACTTCCACCATCTTACTCCAGAATAAACAGTTATAGGCTTAACATGGAACAGTGATGATAACAGAACCATCCAGTAACTTCCACCATCTTACTCCAGAATAAACAATAAGTTATAGGCTTAACATGGAACAGTGATGATAACAACCATCCAGTAACTTCCACCATCTTACTCCAGAATAAACAATAAGTTATAGGCTTAAAATGGAACAGTGATGGTGACAGAATCATCCGGTAACTTCCACCATCTTACTCCAGAATAAACAATAAGTTATACGCTTAACATGGAACAGTGATGATGACAGAACCATCCAGTAACTTCCACCATCTTACTCCAGAATAAACAATAAGTTATAGGCTTAACATGGAACAGTGATGATTACAGAACCATCCAGTAACTTCCACCATCTTACTCCAGAATAAACAATAAGTTATAGGCTTAAAATGGAACAGTGATGGTGACAGAATCATCCGGTAACTTCCACCATCTTACTCCAGAATAAACAATAAGTTATATGCTTAACATGGAACAGTGATGGTGACAGAATCATCCAGTAACTTCCACCATCTTACTCCAGAATAAACAATAAGTTATAGGCTTAACATGGAACAGTGATGATAACAGAACCATCCAGTAACTTCCACCATCTTACTCCAGAATAAACAATAAGTTATAGGCTTAACATGGAACAGTGATGGTGACAGAATCATCCAGTAACTTCCACCATCTTACTCCAGAATAAACAGTAAGTTATAGGCTTAACATGGAACAGTGATGATGACAGAACCATCCAGTAACTTCCACCATCTTACTCCAGAATAAACAGTAAGTTATAGGCTTAACATGGAACAGTGATGATGACAGAACCATCCAGTAACTTCCACCATCTTACTCCAGAATAAACAATAAGTTATAGGCTTAAAATGGAACAGTGATGATGACAGAACCATCCAGTAACTTCCACCATCTTACTCCAGAATAAACAATAAGTTATACGCTTAACATGGAACAGTGATGATGAAAGAACCATCCAGTAACTTCCACCATCTTACTCCAGAATAAACAGTTATAGGCTTAACATGGAACAGTGATGATAACAGAACCATCCAGTAACTTCCACCATCTTACTCCAGAATAAACAATAAGTTATAGGCTTAACATGGAACAGTGATGATAACAACCATCCAGTAACTTCCACCATCTTACTCCAGAATAAACAATAAGTTATAGGCTTAAAATGGAACAGTGATGGTGACAGAATCATCCGGTAACTTCCACCATCTTACTCCAGAATAAACAATAAGTTATACGCTTAACATGGAACAGTGATGATGACAGAACCATCCAGTAACTTCCACCATCTTACTCCAGAATAAACAATAAGTTATAGGCTTAACATGGAACAGTGATGATAACAGAACCATCCAGTAACTTCCACCATCTTACTCCAGAATAAACAATAAGTTATAGGCTTAAAATGGAACAGTGATGGTGACAGAATCATCCGGTAACTTCCACCATCTTACTCCAGAATAAACAATAAGTTATAGGCTTAACATGGAACAGTGATGATAACAGAACCATCCAGTAACTTCCACCATCTTACTCCAGAATAAACAATAAGTTATAGGCTTAACATGGAACAGTGATGATAACAGAACCATCCAGTAACTTCCACCATCTTACTCCAGAATAAACAATAAGTTATAGGCTTAACATGGAACAGTGATGGTGACAGAATCATTCAGTAACTTCCACCATCTTACTCCAGAATAAACAATAAGTTATAGGCTTAATTAACATGGAACAGTGATGATGACAGAACCATCCAGTAACTTCCACCATCTTACTCCAGAATAAACAATACGTTATAGGCTTAACATGGAACAGTGATGATGACAGAACCATCCAGTAACTTCCACCATCTTACTCCAGAATAAACAATAAGTTATAGGCTTAACATGGAACAGTGATGATGACAGAACCATCCAGTAACTTCCACCATCTTACTCCAGAATAAACAATACGTTATAGGCTTAACATGGAACAGTGATGATGACAGAACCATCCAATAACTTCCACCATCTTACTCCTGAATAAACAATACGTTATAGGCTTAACATGGAATACTTTGAACCAACAAATACAGAATCACCTTTATGATAAATAATGAAGCCTTTGCTTAATCGTGAAACAAGATCAACAGTGATTGATTAAATACTGACCTGTCCATCAGCCATCTGTACTGAGGGCAGGGCTTGTAGTTTGGCCATGGAGAGGTCGTTGAGGTAGCCCTCGCGGGTCAGCTGGTAGACGGGGGAGGTGGGCATAGAATTGAAGTCTCCACAGATGATGTGAGGTCTGTCAGCACCCCCAGCCACAGACACCAGCTCCTTGATGGCACACGCCGCCTGACAACATACGACACACCGTGACGACATAGACTCCACACAACACACGCCGCCTGACAACATACGACACACCGTGACGACATAGACTCCACACAACACACGCCGCCTGACAACATACGACACACCGTGACGACATAGACTCCACACAACACACGCCGCCTGACAACATACGACACACCGTGACGACATAGACTCCACACAACACACGCCGTCTGACAACATACGACACACCTTGACGACATAGACTCCACACAACACACGCCGCCTGACAACATACGACACACCGTGACGACATAGACTCCACACAACACACGCCGCCTGACAACATACGACACACCGTGACGACATAGACTCCACACTCCACACGCCGCCTGACAACATACGACATAGACTCCACACACTGCCTGACAACATACGACACACCGTGACGACATAGACTCCACACAACACACGCCGTCTGACAACATACGACACACCGTGACGACATAGACTCCACACAACACACGCCGCCTGACAACATACGACATAGACTCCACACGCCGCCTGACAACATACGACACACAGTGACGACAGACTCCACACGACACACGCCGCCTGACAACATATGACATAGACTCCACACACTGCCTGACAACATACGACACACCGTGACGACATAGACTCCACACAACACACGCCGTCTGACAACATACGACACACCGTGACGACATAGACTCCACACAACATACGACACACCGTGACGACATAGACTCCACACAACACACGCCGCCTGACAACATACGACACACCGTGACGACATAGACTCCACACAACACACGCCGCCTGACAACATACGACACACCGTGACGACATAGACTCCACACGACACACGCTGCCAGACAACATACGACACACCGTGACGACATAGACTCCACACAACACACGCCGCCTGACAACATACGACACACCGTGACGACATAGACTCCACACAACACACGCCGCCTGACAACATACGACACACCGTGACGACATAGACTCCACACAACACACGCCGCCTGACAACATACGACACACCGTGACGACATAGACTCCACACTCCACACGCTGCCAGACAACATACGACACACAGTGACGACATAGACTCCACACGACGTCTGACAACATACGACACACAGTGACGACATAGACTCCACACAACACACGCCGCCTGACAACATACGACACACCGTGACGACATAGACTCCACACAACACACGCCGCCTGACAACATACGACACACCGTGACGACATAGACTCCACACAACACACGCTGCCTGACAACATACGACACACCGTGACGACATAGACTCCACACAACACACGCCGCCTGACAACATACGACACACCGTGACGACATAGACTCCACACAACACACGCCGCCTGACAACATACGACACACCGTGACGACATAGACTCCACACAACACACGCCGCCTGACAACATACGACACACCGTGACGACATAGACTCCACACAACACACGCCGCCTGACAACATACGACACACCGTGACGACATAGACTCCACACAACACACGCCGCCTGACAACATACGACACACCGTGACGACATAGACTCCACACAACACACGCCGCCTGACAACATACGACACACCGTGACGACATAGACTCCACACAACACACGCCGCCTGACAACATACGACACACCGTGACGACATAGACTCCACACAACACACGCCGCCTGACAACATACGACACACCGTGACGACATAGACTCCACACAACACACGCCGTCTGACAACATACGACACACAATGACGACATAGACTCCACACGCTGCCAGAAAACATACGACACACAATGACGACATAGACTCCACACTCCACACGCTGCCAGAAAACATACGACACACAGTGACGACATAGACTCCACACGCCGTCTGACAACATACTCCACACAGTGACGACATAGACTCCACACGACACACGCTGTCTGGCAACATACGACACACAGTGACGACACAGACTCCACACGACACACGCCGTCTGACAACATACGACACACAGTGACGACATAGACTCCACACGACACACAATGACGACATAGACTCCACATGACACACGCCGCCTGGCAACATACGACACACAGTGACGACATAGACTCCACACGCCGTCTGACAACATACTCCACACAGTGACGACATAGACTCCACACTCCACACGCCGTCTGATAACATACGACACACAGTGACAACATAGACTCCACATGACACATGCTGCCTGACAACATAGACTCCACACGACACACACCGCCTGACAACATACGACACACAGTGACAACATAGACTCCACACACCACCTGACAACATACGACACACAGTGACGACATAAGACTCCACACGATGCCTGACAACATACCACACACAGTGACGACAGACTCCACACGACACACGCCGCCTGACAACATATGACATAGACTCCACACACTGCCTGACAACATACGACACACAGTGACGACAGACTCCACATGACACACGCCACCTGACAACTTACGACACACAGTGACGACAGACTCCACACGTCGCCTGACAACATACGATACACAGTGACGACATATAGACTCCACTCCAGTTTTTAAAGCATCAACAAAAATATCCAAATATGAAATATACCAGATCAAGTTTAGCTCACGCTAAAAACACACCGATTATTCAGACAAAATTACAACAAAGAAGTAGAGTTACAACTGTAAACTGATTCATCAAAGTGCAACGTAGTATGAGGATAGCATTGTGTGAGACGGCAACTGTGTGCCCCGAGACTGAGAATGCCTGTGCTGCTGTCACCTGGACACACTGTAGGTCTGGTCGCTGGAATCGCTCGTAGCTGACATGGATGTTGGCCACACACAGCACCTTGCCCGTTGTCTTACTCTGCAACTGGGTGAGCATCGCCACCGCCGGACTCTCAATCGCTGACCGTACACTCTTCTTGACCACATCATCCAGCGAACTCTTCTCCAGTTCCTGTAAGACATGTAACATACTGACCACTGAACATTGTCAAACTGTCAGATCTGTTATACATGTGACATACTGACCACTGAACATTGTCAAACTGTCAGATCTGTTAGACATGTGACATACTGACCACTGAACATTGTCAAACTGTCAGATCTGTTAGACACGTAACATACAGACCACTGAACATTATCAAACTGTCAGATGTGTTAGACATGTAACATACTGACCACTGAACATTATCAAACTGTCAGATCTGTTAGACATGTAACATACTGACCACTGAACATTATCAAACTGTCAGATCTGTTAGACATGTAACATACTGACCATTGAACATTATCAAACTGTCAGATCTGTTAGACACGTAACATACTGACCACTGAACATTGTCAAACTGTCAGATCAGTTAGACACGTAACATACAGACCACTGAACATTATCAAATTGTCAGATCTGTTAGACATGTAACATACTGACCACTGAACATCATCAAACTGTCAGATCTGTTAGACATGTAACATACAGACCACTGAACATTATCAAACTGTCAGATCTGTTAGACACGTAACATACTGACCACTGAACATTGTCAAACTGTCAGATCTGTTAGACACGTAACATACTGACCATTGAACATTGTCAAACTGTCAGATCTGTTAGACACGTCACATACAGACTATTGAACATTGTCAAACTGTCAGATCTGTTAGACACGTCACATACAGACTATTGAACATTGTCAAACTGTCAGATCTGTTAGACACGTCACATACAGACTATTGAACATTGTCAAACTGTCAGATCTGTTAGACACGTAACATACTGGTCATTGAACATTGTCAAACTGTCAGATCTGTTAGACGCGTCACATACAGACTATTGAACATTGTCAACTGTCAGATCTGTTAGACACGTAACATATTGACCACTGAACATTGTCAAACTGTCAGATCTGTTAGACACGTGACATACTGACCACTGAACATTGTCAAACTGTCAGATCTGTTAGACACGTGACATACTGCCAACTGAACATTGTCAACCTGTCAGACACGTAACATACTGACCACTGAACATTATCAAACTGTCAGATCTGTTACACATGTAATATACTGACCATTGAACATTGTCAAACTGTCAGATCTGTTAGACACGTCACATACAGACTATTGAACATTGTCAAACTGTCAGATCTGTTAGACATGTAGCATACTGACCATTGAACATTGTCAAACTGTCAGATCTGTTAGACACGTGACATACTGCCACTGAACATTGTCAAACTGTCAGATCTGTTAGACACGTCACATACAGACTATTGAACATTGTCAAACTGTCAGATCTGTTAGACACATCACATACAGACTATTGAACATTGTCAAACTGTCAGATCTGTTAGACACGTAACATACTGATCATTGAACATTGTCAAACTGTCAGATCTGTTAGACACGTGACATACTGACCACTGTCAAACTGTCAGATCTGTTAGACACGTGACATACTGCCAACTGAACATTGTCAAACTGTCAGATCTGTTAGACACGTGACATACTGACCACTGAACATTGTCAAACTGTCAGATCTGTTAGACATGTGACATACTGACCACTGAACATTATCAAACTGTCAGACACGTGACATACTGCCAACTGAACATTGTCAAACTGTCAGATCTGTTAGACATGTAACATACTGACCACTGAATATTGTCAAACTGTCAGATCTGTTAGACACGTGACATACTGCCAACTGAACATTGTCATACTGTCAGATCTGTTAGACACGTGACATACTGCCAACTGAACATTGTCAAACTGTCAGATCTGTTAGACACGTGACATACTCACCACTGAACATTGTCAAACTGTCAGACCTGTTAGACACGTGACATACTGCCAACTGAACATTGTCAAACTATCAGATCTGTTAGACACGTAACATACTGACCACTGAACATTATCAAACTGTCAGATCTGTTAGACATGTAACATACTGACCATTGAACATTGTCAAACTGTCAGATCTGTTAGACACGTCACATACAGACCATTGAACATTGTCAAACTGTCAGATCTGTTAGACACGTCACATACAGACTATTGAACATTGTCAAACTGTCAGATCTGTTAGACACGTAACATACAGACCACTGAACATTGTCAAACTGTCAGATCTGTTAGACATGTAGCATACTGACCATTGAACATTGCCAAACTGTCAGACACGTGACATACTGCCACTGAACATTGTCAAACTGTCAGATCTGTTAGACACGTGACATACTGACCACTGAACATTATCAAACTGTCAGACACGTGACATACTGCCAACTGAACATTGTCAAACTGTCAGATCTGTTAGACATGTAACATACTGACCATTGAATATTGTCAAACTGTCAGATCTGTTAGACACGTGACATACTGCCAACTGAACATTGTCATACTGTCAGATCTGTTAGACACATGACATACTGCCAACTGAACATTGTCAAACTGTCAGATCTGTTAGACACGTGACATACTGACCACTGAACATTGTCAAACTGTCAGATCTGTTAGACACGTGACATACTGACCACTGAACATTATCAAATTGTCAGACACGTGACATACTGCCAACTGAACATTGTCAAACTGTCAGATCTGTTAGACATGTAGTATACTGACCACTGAATATTGTCAAACTGTCAGATCTGTTAGACACGTGACATACTGCCAACTGAACATTGTCATACTGTCAGATCTGTTAGACACGTGACATACTGCCAACTGAACATTGTCAAACTGTCAGATCTGTTAGACATGTAACATACAGATTTCTCAACACTGTCAAACACAAACTGCTAGATAAACAGAACTTATTCAAATTGCTCAAAGAGTAAACTTTCATGGCCCAAACAAATAGTCTAGCAATTAATTTGTTCATATCATTCTGTTTCAAACATGCGACAGTCAAGTTTGTTTCTTTACAGAATTTGCCAGAGATACCAAATGTGATTCCACCAGAGAGATTAGAATTGAACTACTCCAATAACATGTGTTAACTTCAATCAATGAAATTACACAGCATGTAACACAGAGATGACAGTATTGGCACTCACAGAGATGACACAATGTTGACACTTACAGAGATGACACAATGCTGACACTTACAGAGATGACACAATTCTGACACTTACAGAGATGACACAATGCTGACACTTACAGAGATGACAGTGTGTAAGAGATATGAGATGACAGTTTTGATATGTAGAGGTTGATGCATTGTTACTTACAGAGACGACACAGCTTGATGACATTTAGAGAGGACTGTGGAATGACAGTGTGTTGACACATACATATTACCCAGTGTGTTGACACATATAGATGACAGTGTGTTGAAACATACAGATGACATAGTGTTGACACATACAGATGACAGTGTTTTGACACATACATGACCTAGTGTGTTGACACATACAAATAACATAGTTTTGACACATACATATGACCTAGTGTATTGACACATACAGACGACACAGTGTGTTAACACATATGGGTGACCCAGTGTGCTGACACTTACAGATGACAGCGAGTTAACACATACAGATGAAAGTGTGTTGACACATACAGATGACCCAGTGTGTTGACACATACATATGAGTCTTTACACATACAGATGATGAAATGTTGTCACATTGACGTGACAGATTGTTCACACAGACGAGAATGTGTTGACATACACATGGCAGTATATTGACACATAGAGATGACAGTGTGTTGATACAGAGATAACAGTGTGTTGATACATACAGGTGACAGTGTTGACACATAGAGATGACAGTGTGTTGACACATAGAGATGACATTGTGTTGATACATAGAGATGACAGAGATGGCAGTGTGTTGACACATAGAGATGACAGTGTGTTGATACATACATATGACAGTGTGTTGACACATAGAGATGACATTGTATTGACACATACACTTGAGAGTGTATCGATACATACAGATGACAAGTGTTGACACATAGAGATGACAGTGTGTTAACACATACAGATGACAGTGTGTTGATACATTCAGATGAGTGTTGACACATACATATGACCCAGTGTGTTGACACATACAGACGATGGTGTGTTGACACATACATATGACCCAGTGTGTTGACACATACAGATGACAGTGTGTTGACTTACAGAGAAGGCGAGCTGAGAGAGTACGACGCCGTGACTGTGGATTAGTTTGAACTGACTGGTGCGGAAGAACGTTGCCTCGCCGTCATCTGTGGTCAGGTCATTGCGCTTGATAAACACACCCTCGTAGCCCAGCCTACAACAACCACACACTCTGTTTAGCTCTGGCAACAACCACATGCTCTGTCGAGCTCTAACAAAAACCACATGCTCCATCTAGCTCTGGCAACAACCACACTCTTGTCTCGCTCTGGCAACAACCACACACTCTTGTCTAGCTCTGCCAACAACCACCCTCTGAGGGATCGCTCTGAAACAAGATATGCATGTGGCATATGCCCATTTGGGAACATCAGAGATAAAACTGTGCCTTTTCAAAATTGTATGTGCCCCAAATCAGTTGATTACGATTTCATTTTCATGATAGTATGATCGCTTAAATAACCAGGTAAGTGCGAACATTACTTTTTAAATATTAGGCAAGTAATCATGTTATTATTTAATTTGTTTGAATTCTTTTCAGGATTGCCTGCGTGACATATTTCTGGGTATATAATATATAACTATCAATATCAACATGTTCAGAAATTTTTTTTGTTCAAAATATGTAACATCACAAAACTAGATACAGTCTGGGTATGTGTGCCCCATTTTGGACTCGTCATTCTGCTAGTCTACTACTGCATGGATAGGGCGGGCGGCTCTAACTGAGAAATACGATGCAGCAGTTTGTGATACTGGGGTACAACAATTCACATACGAGAGAGCACCACCTAAAATATTCAAAGAAGGATGTTGATTAAACATGAAAAAATGTATACACTGAAGCACAGACGCATGGAATAGCCTCACACAGTCTGTGGTTGAGACTCCATCGGGGCAGTCTTTTGACAGGACATTAGATTATAAGTTCTAGAAAAATCACCCAAATACATTAGCCCAATTAAATTATACTATACACAGTAAGACTATTAGACTAGAAAATAGCAGACTAGAACATAGCAGTCTTTTTTCAAAGTTTACGACCCTGTGTGACAGAATTATCGCATCGACATGTAAATTTAGGCAAAACTATAGTTAATAACGGCAAAATCGAGGTGGGCCCGGATTCTACACAAGTACCCCTCAATTTTCTCAAACACATTTTTGTATATGTTTTTGGGGCACATACGGCAGAAAAGAATGCAGCATTTCAGTATAAAATGCGTCATTGACACGTTTCCCCAGTCCAAGAGAATATTTGCAGTCTGTCTAGCTCTAGCAACAACCACACGATTCATCTAGCTGTGGCAACAACCACACACTCTGTCTAGCTCTAGCAATAAGTACACACCCTGTCTAGCTGTGGCAACAACCACACGCTGTCTAGCTCTGGCAACAACCACACACACTGTCTAGCTCTGGCAACAACCATACACCCTGTCTAGCTGTGGCAAAAACCACAAGCTCTGTCTAGCTGTGGCAACAACCACACACCCTGTCTAGCTCTGACAAAAACCACACACTCTGTCTAGCTCTGGCAACAACCTCACGCTCTGTATAGCTCTGGCAACAACCACACTGTCTAGCTCTGGCAACAACCACACACACTGTCTAGCTCTGGCAACAACCACACGTTCGGTCTAGCTGACAAAAACCACATGCTCTGTCTAGCTGTGATAAAAACCAGTTACCACACGCTTCATCTAGCTCTGGCAACAACCACACACTCTGTCTAGCTCTGGCAACAACCACACACTCTGTCTAGCTCTGGCAACAACCACACACTCTGTCTAGCTTTGGCAACAACCACACGTACTGTCTAGCAGTGAAGTACTTATATCTGGAAGGTGGGCTGAAGGGTGCCAGTGAAGTACTTATGTCTGGAAGGTGGGCTGAAGGGTGCCAGTGAAGTACTTACGTCTGGAAGGGGGGCTGGAGGGTGCCAGTGAAGTACTTATGTCTGGAAGGCGGGCTGCAGGTGAAGTACTTACGTCTGAAAGGGAGACTGGTGGGTGCCAGTGAAGTACTTACATTTGGAAAGTGGACTGGAGGGTGCCAGTGAAGTACTTAGGTCTGGAAGGCAGGCTGCAGGTGAAGTACTTACGTCTGGAAGGGAGACTGGTGGGTGCCAGTGAAGTACTTACATTTAGAAGGTGGATTGGAGGGTGCCAGTGAAGTATTTACGTCTGGAAGGTGGACTGGAGGGTGCCAATGAAGTACTTACGTCTGGAAGGTGGGCTGAAGGGTGCCAGTGAAGTACTTACGTCTGGAAGGTGGGCTGAAGGGTGCCAGTGAAGTACTTACGTCTGGAAGGTGGGCTGAAGGGTGCCAGTGAAGTACTTACGTCTGGAAGGTGGGCTGAAGGGTGCCAGTGAAGTACTTACGTCTGGAAGGGGGGCTGGAGGGTGCCATTGAAGTACTTGTATCTGGAAGGTGGGCTGAAGGGTGCCAGTGAAGTACTTACGTCTGGAAGGTGGGCTGAAGGGTGCCAGTGAAGTACTTACGTCTGGAAGGTAGGCTGGAGGGTGCCAGTGAAGTACTTACGTCTGGAAGGGGGGCTGGAGGGGGCCAGTGAAGTACTTACGTCTGGAAGGCGGGCTGCAGGTGAAGTACTTACGTCTGAAAGGGAGACTGGTGGGTGCCAGTGAAGTACTTACATTTGGAAAGTGGACTGGAGGGTGCCAGTGAAGTACTTAAGTCTGGAAGGCAGGCTGCTGGTGAAGTACTTACGTCTGGAAGGGAGACTGGTGGGTGCCAGTGAAGTACTTACATTTGGAAGGTGGACTGGAGGGTGCCAGTGAAGTACTTACGTCTGGAAGGCAGGCTGGATTGTACCAGTGAAGTACTTACGTCTGAAAAGGAGACTGGTGGGTGCAAGTGAAGTACTTACGTCTGGAAGGCTGGCTGCAGTGTGCCTGTGAAGAAGTCCTTTCCGACCTCTTGCAGACAAACAATGTCAGCATCCAGGAAGGCAAGCTCCTGCAGCAAACGTTTGCTGCGAGCCTCTGTCAGCAGGTTGTCAGCACTGAGCCAGCTGTAGCTGCCTTCCTTGGCGCAGCGCAGCGCGAGGCACTCCGCCAACACGTTGTAAGACACCACGCTGAACTGTCTGGCCACATCCATGGCGCCACCTAGCGACTTGTTGGCGACAAACTCCCGAGTGAAGAGGTTGTCGTGCGCCTGGGGTGGGGCACCGAGGTTGTTGGAGACAGGAACGGACCCCGTGGCCGTGTGGTTGCTGTTAACCGGTGCAACTGGTGCTGCTAACTGCTGGGATGTGTTGGACGTGTCACCGTTCGACGACACGTTGGTCGGTGCTACAGTTTCTTGCTGTACAGGGGCCAGTGGTGCCTGCACTACCGGTGGTTGTATGACTGGTGCCTGCACTACTGGTGCCTGTACAACCGGTGCTTGCACTACAGGTGCCACAGGTGCTTGCACTACTGGTGCAACAGGTGCCTGTGCAATTGGTGCCTTGACCGGTGCTGCAAGGGCAGACACCTCTGGTGTGGGTGCTTCTGGTGCTGTCACCACCACCGCTGGCACTGGTCGTGGAGCCTCAGTGTTTGGGGCCTGAGGACTGGCCTGTGTGCCTGGCTGCTGGGGGTGCTTTGGGAGGGCGGCCACGATGGCCGGGCTGTCAGATGCTGGCACCTCGGCCTTGTCCACCACAACAAAGTCCTTCAACAAGTCCTTCGTGGCCTCCTGTGAGCCATCTGATGTGGCAGTAGGTGCTGGTCCGGCGGCCCCTCCTTCTGGCTCTACTACCTCAGCGGGCTTGGCCTCTTCCTCCGGTGCTGCTGGCTCCATCTTGGCATCTTCCTGTGGCTCTGCAGCAGGCTCCACTGCGGCCTGCTGCTGTGGCTCTACAGTCTTGCCAACAGCCTCCTCCTGGGGCTGGGCGGGCTCCATGGCGGTTGGCTCAGCGGGCTTCATCTCTACATCCTGCTTTGTTTCTGCTGCCTTTGACTCATCTATGGCTTTCTCTCGTTCCTCCGTGTCCATCGCCTCCTCTGTCTTGCCCTCGGACACATCTACCTCCACTGTCTTCTGTTTCTTCACGGGCGACCCTCCCGCCATGTCCACAGACTTCCTCTTCCGCCCCCTCCGACCGGGACTCGTCAACTCCCCTCCCTCCTCCTCCTTGGCTGCGGGTTCCTCCCCCGCAGCCTGCTCTCCGATCTTCTCCGCGGCGATTTTAGCCGCCCCCCGTCCACTGCGACGACTGGGAGGTGTCTTGGGGGCTGGGGCACGGGGGGAGCCACGTGTACGACGACCGGAGGAAGGGGGCGTCTCCTCAACCTTCTTCTCTTCCTCCTTCTCTGACTCAACGGGAGTTTCCTCCTCCTTGTCTGCCTTCGTCGAGGACATCTCTGTCGGTTGGTCGCCTCCTGCGCACCGAACAAACACAACTTGGTTAGTTCCCACAGTTTCATATAGCTGCCTGTTGAAAGGAGCTTAGCCCAGTGGTAGTCTGTATTACATGTAGACGGACGTTTACAGTAGCATTTTGTTTCTGTAAATGCACAAGTTAACACTCTCAGAAACTCTGATCAAGTTGTCAGAATTACCTTCAAAGCTTTGCTGACTTCTGCCACATTGGTTTTAAATATTCATATTATAAAAAAAATACATTTTCCAGTGTTTCAAAACCTAAAAAACTAATTACTGTTCAGAAGTCCGTCACCATAATTAAAAAATGTTCATCTAGAACTGACGAATTCATTATTCTAGCAATTATATTGTTTCACTTGTAGCTATAATATAATGTTTATTGTTGTTTCATCAAGTATAAATTTTAATTTTTGTAAACTTACCTCCAGATTCCTCATTCATTAACTCCTCCTCGCCCTCATCTGAAGATTCCTCCTTTTTGGCTGCCTTCCTCCCTCTGAATCTTCCTCGCCCCCTCGCACTCTTCCACCTTGCAGGGCTGAAGTAATCAGGTACACAAGAGGGTAAACATGGGGAGAAACTCGCAAACTACTACTCTCAATAGTACACCAATTTTACCCAAACGGTCTTTGTCATACTGTCTTTGTTTGGTAGCAGTTTCTAAGCTAACTGAATCAAATGAGAACGTCATCACATTGATCACAACCAGTTGTTTTTGTCACTTCTCTTCTGGCTACAAGACATGGCGGTCAACCAGCAATGTAACACATAAACAGCTTTAGCTGGGTATACAGAAAATGTTGTGACTGAGGTGAGGCGATGGAGTGTCATTGAAGTAACACATTTTTCATATATCATAAACACTTCAAAATAAGATCTGTTCTATTTCCATTTATTTTTAGGAGACACTGCCACAAAGCTTCAGTACAACTGACCATTTACATGGGACAATTATGCTGCAACCTAATCACCCAGTGTTATTGCAGGTCATGTCAACCCAGCTTGCTGACGTCTCCATTTGTTCATTTTGCAATGATCGGTGCATTAACCAATGCCTATAATTAATTATTAAACTTAAAACATTCTAAATCTGCCCTATGAATGCCACAACAGTACCACCTGCTGTACATGTGCAGTGACTTACCCTCCTTTGGTTGCGGTGGGACTTGCTTTGGCTGCTTTGGGTGATGCCTTGGCTGCCCTGGCGGCGCGTGGCTTGGGCTCCTCCACTGGAGCTGCTGGCTCCGGAGCAGACTGCTGTAGACTCCGTCTCGTCACCCTCCGCTCCACATCAGGGTCTTGTTTTGCCCTGCGTGGCATCTTGAGTCACTCTACACAACAGTAAACATCTCACTGAGACAACCTGCAAACTCTTTTATTAATGAGCAGTGTCACCGTCACGTAATGGTACCACTGTCAAGACAGTGGTTCTCTGGTTTGGACTCGGGCTCAACTCCATTTCGAAATGTTTCTGAATCTTACTTAAAATTGTGTTAATGAACAATTTAATACATTTATTATAATTAGAGGTATATACATCTTTTAACTGACAAGTTAATTTGATGCACTTAAATTTATAATCTCCTATAACACGTTTATAATTTTTTTTAAAGTTCTACGGCTACTGCAAAGTTTGCTGTACTTTTTCAAAATGATTTTACTGGTATATCTGGTAAAAATTGAAGTTTGGAAAAGTTACAATTACAGATTTGCAGCACTTATTGCTTGTGACAAAGCTAGTATTACTAATTCCTATATGAAACATACAATTCTGGAAATCTTATAAAAAGAAAGACACTGAAAGACGTGGTGCACCAGAGGACTTGATCATCAATTGTTGGTTGGAAAACAGCAGTAAAAATCCTATAAGTGTGAGGTTCAAAACATGTGTAGTGGCAAGAAACTGTAGTGGCCATCTAACTGTTGCATAGCAGTGATGATATCATTTTTGTTTCTAGATAATACATCTACCTCTATGAAAAGCTTACGTTTATAAATTCTTCATGCCACACACACCAGATGAAATATTTTATCAAATTGCTCAAAATGTTTCTTTGCAAATTTCGGTAGCTTTGCATATATACCAGGGCTCAAAATTATGTTTGTCCGTTAGCCCGAGACAACTGGATTTGCCATCGGACAAGTGAAATTGGTACTACTTGTTGTCCGTGGGACAACCTAGCTACTTACAGCCAGGACAACTAGAAAATTAGTACTAAGTTGTCCGTTCTCTAAAACATCTGTCATACAGTAAATTTCTTCAGTTGTTCTCTAATGACGTTAAACAAACACAAAATAAACCGCAAGAAATACAGCAGACACTGTTTGTCATTTTGAAAATTAAAGCCATAGTCAACAGGGCATTTGCAAACGAGTGTCTGCCTTTTTTTGGGTACCAGGGCATCTCTAAAAAAGGGCAGAGCATAACGCCCTGCAAATTTGACCTAGGCAGAACACTGTTTTGAGAAACCTTGGTTGTTCATGCTGCATGACTGATTTGTCTGCCTATTCTGGGCAAACTTAACAGGTGTTTTCAAATGTAACCATGACATTATTTTCATAGAATATTTTGTTTGTCAAGGCAAAACATGTGAAATCAAAGGACATTTCGTGGTCCAACATTTGTGAAACCCTCTTTGTTTCAATGCACTGAATGTTCTCTGTGAAACATTAATGTTCTGGTCATTACAATGATCATATTGACAGTTCAATACAAATAAATGTTTACTGTTTGTCTTCACAGCACCTATTCCAGGGCATTTCCATGAAAATGGTCATAATGGGTTTTTTATTTCCAAAGAATATTATTATTTATGGTGGGACATAATTTAAAGTTGAAGAAAAACAATTTCGAATGTTTGCAAGCTGCATTATGTGAAAATGCTCCATTCAAACATTCAGCACAGAATTTTCAAAATTCATTCATCCAAAATATAAATAATCAGGTGCCCCTTTTCACCCTATTTTCTAATTCAATTTGGGTTTGACTAATTGATACTCCTTCATGAGGCCTTGCTGTCATGTATTTTGAAAACAACAATTCCAAGACTATGCTGTATTTTTCAGGAAAGGCTTCCAGACATGGGTTGTGAAATTGATATAACGGGTGTGTTTCAAAATGCCTGTTATGGTGTCGATGGAATCGACAAATTCATGGTCTTATACCACTATTCTCACTCTTGATAAAGAGTGTTTGTTGGTTGGGATAGATAGGGCTAGAGGACCTCTCGTTATAACACCAGTAACCGGATATCAGAATTAAACCCTTTTGTCCTGACAGCCCCTTTAATAGTTTTGGTGTCGGATTCTGATGAAAATCAAGATTCCCACTTTATTGCATTTGATTCATTATTTCATCAAAGTGACACAAGAGAATGCTAAAAACAGACTGTCATCAAGAACCAGAGAAGCTAACAAATATCTGGCATGATAACTAATATTTTTCAGATTAACACCTTTTCCTCTGGGTGTGATTTGTTTTGGTGTCTGGTGGAAGTGGTTTTGGTATCGGATGGAATCATGAGATATCGAAATACAAAGCAGCATTTTCACCCCCATAATCCACGATTCCTTGAAAAATGTTGTAGAAAAGCTTCCTCTGGTGTTTATATTTCCTTTTTTGAATGATAAACTGTTAAATCCATCATTTGATAAAATGTCCATCCGAAACCCATGTTAGGCAAAGAAATCACGATTAAAAGTCTGATTCCCAGTAACACATCAATTTTTGGGGATATCATATCATAATACAGTGGGTGTAATTGTTACGAATGTGACTCTGGAAGATGTTAAATAATTGAACATTAAAGAATTGGACATTGAAATGTCATCTAAATGTCATACAAAGGCTGTATCAGGGTACATAGGCCTACATGTACCTGTGTTCTATTTTCAACAAACTCCAATTTGGCTTTGCTAAAAAACTATGGATACAATGAAGTTTCTCATTGCTTCACCGTGTTCTGATCCCTGTTGGTTTTTGTATTGGATGGAAAGTTTTAGTGTCGGATGGACAGGGTTTTGGTGTCGGATGGAAACTTTTTTGTCTTGTGATATTCGGTAGTGAAGGAGACAAATCCTTTTTTTTCACTATGTGGACAAACTTTACCATAAAAATTGATAGCTTAATGTGTTTTTCCATACCAAAAATTTGTATCTGTATTTTGAGAAAACTTTTGGGATGAACAATTTAAATTTCCGAGCGACTCGCATAAATTATGTTAACTATCCCAAAGAATGAGGGGGTACGATTGGCCAATTCAGATTGGAAATTATATGCCAACAGTTTTTGTCATAATTTGGGGCAGTTATAATATCAAAGATCTCAGCAGTATTTTTGTGTGGATTTATTAGCAATGTCCATCCGACATCAAAACTCACATAAATGTTCTTGTTTTGATTACAGAAAAGGCTATTAAATCAACATCAAATAAGATATTAAAATTAAACTTGTTCCTGAAAGAGTAGTCATATGGGTATTAAAAACAATGAATAGTTTTGCCTTGATAATGATTTAAATTTTTGGGGTCTGGTGAGCCACATTTTGAAACACACCCTAATGCGAGTAAACAAATTAGGGATTTTTTATTTTACACAGAAACCCCTGGTAGCTTGAGACTTCCAATTATAAATCTCCTCCTATAGGAGGTACCTAAATAAATGATATTAACAAAACCCATATCTAGTCTACACAGGTTATGATATTAGGCACTGAACATGTGCAATGCGAATCACATGTAACGTGAGTCACGCAAAATTGTAATACATATAACAAGAAACTATAAATATCTAAGACAACTCACATTAAATAGTGCTTACATGTACACGGTGCATGTCAGGCTGGTTTTTACATGTACACGGTGCATGCCAGGCTGGTGCTTACATGTACACGGTGCATGCCAGGCTGGTGCTTACATGTACACGGTGCATGCCAGGCTGGTGCTTACATGTACACGGTGCATGCCAGGCTGGTGTTTACATGTACACGGTGCGTGCCAGGCTGGTGCTTACATGTACACAGTGCGTGCCAGGCTGGTGCTTACATGTACACAGTGCGTGCCAGGCTGGTGCTTACATGTACACAGTGCATGCCAGACTAGTGCTTACACGTACACAGTGCGTGCCAGGCTGGTGCTTACACGTATACAGTGCATGCCAGGCTGGTGCTTACACGTACACAGCGCATGCCAGGTTGATGCTTACATGTACACAGTGCATGCCAGGTTGATGCTTACATGTACACAGTGCATGCCAGGTTGATGCTTACATGTACACAGTGCATGCCAGGTTGATGCTTACATGTACACAGTGCATGCCAGGCTGGTGTTTACATGTACACAGTGCATGCCAGGCTGGTGCTTACACGTACACAGCGCATGCCAGGTTGATGCTTACATGTACACAGTGCATGCCAGGTTGATGCTTACATGTACACAGTGCATGTCAGGCTGGTGTTTACATGTACACAGTGCATGCCAGGCTGGTGTTTACATGTACACAGTGCATGCCAGGCTGGTGTTTACATGTACACAGTGCATGTCAGGCTGGTGTTTACATGTACACAGTGCATGCCAGGCTGGTGTTTACATGTACACAGTGCATGTCAGGCTGGTGTTTACATGTACACAGTGCATGTCAGGCTGGTGCTTACACGTACACAGTGCATGCCAGGCTAGTGCTTACACGTACACAGTGCATGCCAGGCTGGTGCTTACACGTACACAGTGCATGCCAGGCTGGTGCTTACACGTACACAGTGCATGCCAGGCTGGTGCTTACACGTACACATTGCATGCCAGGCTGGTGTTTACATGTACACAGTGCATGCCAGGCTGGTGTTTACATGTACACAATGCGTGCCAGGCTGTGCTTACATGTACACAGTGCATGCCAGGCTGTTCATGGGACAAGTGAATTGTTGTACAGACAAGTGAACTTTTGGTTCTACTTGTCCGCTGGACAAGTAAATAATTTGACGAATTTTGAGCCCAGTGTACTGTTATTCAGTTGGACAGTGTCTGATGATCATTTTCTCAAAACCTATTATTTTAGATTTTGAAGATATCTGAGGAAGTAATTATGCTAGCCAAATAAAGTTGTTTTTTATTTTTTTTTATTTAAATTTTTTATATGGAATAAATACCAAATAAAATATATTTTGGCTCTAATAAAATACAATATCCACCACCCAGTCATTGGAACTGTTTTACATGACGCAGTGTCATCTGCAAACATCCTCACGGTAGAACTGTCCCATCGGAAGGTCATTGATGTAGAATAAGAACAAGACTGGTCACAACACTGAGCCCAGCGGGACTCTGGATTCTACTCTAATGTAGCCGGATCGATCACCATTTGTTATACATATCAATACAACTGTTTTTAGTATATTTGCCGTTTCATTATGGGGGTGTTGTGTCAGATTCATTACTGCACTGTAACTTTATTGTAACTAGCCCCATGCAAGGCCAGGGTCCCAGATGTTTCGGCCCACCACGGATCACACAGGCGGGTGTTTTGGCCCACCATGGATCACACAGGCGGATGGTTCAGCCCACCACGGATCACACAGACGGATGTTTCGGCCCACCACGGATCACACAGGCGGATGATTCAGCCCACCACGGATCACACAGGCGGATGGTTCGACCCACCACGGATCACACAGGCGGATGGTTCGGCTCACCACGGATCACACAGGCGGATGGTTCAGCCCACCACGGATCACACAGGCGGATGGTTCAGCCCACCACGGATCACACAGGCGGATGGTTCGACCCACCACGGATCACACAGGCGGATGGTTCGGCTCACCACGGATCACACAGGCGGATGGTTCAGCCCACCACGGATCACACAGGCAGATGGTTCGGCCCACCACGGATCACACAGACGGATGGTCCGGCCCACTTCACAAAAATCCGCTGTCAATGTCGGATGTTTTGGCGTACATGACAGCGGGAATACAAAGTGGAGAAAATCTAAGGATGGACAATTCAGCTCGTTGTGTATAGTTATTACATTAACAAAATAAAGTATGATCGTAATACGCACGTCAAAATACTTGCAAGTAATACAATAATTCTTCAAACATTTAACGAGTTCCCAAGGAAAATATTTACCAATTAAAATATGCAAGTCGATGCAATCTTCCAATTGATTGGGAGTCGGATGTTTCGGCCACCGATGGGTTCGCGCAACCGGTTAACCGTGACCTCCTTGTGTTCACGTGGGCCGAATTAACCGTTTTTGTAACTGGTGTCGGTGGGCTCTATGGGCTGAACCTGCTTCTGTTTAGAAATCTGACTTTTGCGTGCTTAGTTGCTGTGGAAATCAAAGTATTTTATTTGATGTTTAAATCAATCTTAATTATTATTAATTCTTATCATGAATTATTATATATTTACGCATAATGTTTCAATGTATATCTGGCAATAATTATATTTATTCTGGAAAGGAGACACATTCGTTATCATCATACAGCCCTTAAAAATAGTTACAATAAAGCTGTGAAATGTAGAATAACGCCACTATCAATGGGTCTTTGAACAGTGTAGTCACACATTTTATCTGTTCAATCGACATCAACTACATAAAGGGAGTGAGCACATTGCATGTGCTCACATTGTGTGTTCTGTTACCGTGTTTGTTTAGCTTACTGCTTGAATACTTTGCAACAAACAAACAAATATCACACATACAAGCAATCCAGGTAAGAGTGCGAGTTCAAACAAACAAACAATAAAGAGGTGGTAGGTAATTTATTGTGAAACATCAAAAACAATCTTCAAATGCAACGGGCCGAATTAAACGCAGTGGGCTGAGGCGACCGCTGCTTTGATAATTATCAATGGGCCGAAACATCCGACACCGCCCGTCGAATTTTCAGTGAAGTTGGCCGAAACATCTGTCGGCGTCGCTGTGGGCCGAAACATCCGACCTTGCATAGCGGATTTTTTTTACGTGGGCTGAACCATCCGTTTCCGTGGGCCGAACCACCCGGGACCCAATTGATTACAGTAACAACAGCCAGTCAGAATGCATCCTGTTGCTAGTCAGATTTTACAACAGAAGCAGGACGGATGATTTGGCCAACGGATCTTGGTTCACCAGTTTGCGTAACAGATGATTCGGCCCCAGGGCCGAAACATCCGACACCCCAGGCCAAGGCCCAGGGCTGGGGCCGGGCAGTGGTCGCGGCTGCATGTACAAATACAATGCCAACCTTTGAACCTGTTTCAAATAAATCGCTAATATAAAAAACATGATTTTGAATTTTGTGTGTTCAAGGTTAGCGGTAACATCCGCAATACCACAACGTAAATTAGTGCACGTCTACGGTAGAACACGAGGAAATGTGGGTCAAATAGTTAGCATCACGCAGTGGCGTCGCCATCATCAGCAAAAAACATGCTCATCACTAAATCCGAGACAGAAATGTAGCATTTTAACAACCAAGTACGCCTGCACGAATGATAACATATGTGTAATCTTAGGCTCAAATCAACCGCAAATTATTACAACGATTCAAATAACTAACCTTTGGTGGATTTTACTGAAATATATACGCGAAATAGAATTCGAATTCAAATTACTCTCCTTAGAATATGGAGGCAGCCATCTTATAGCGAAGACTAAGCCGACGCAATTTGATTGGGTGTAACCTAAAAAGTAACAAAGAAACATAAATTTACGGCGCTTAAGTAATGACAACGTGAGCATTACAATCATACTTTAACATTTTTTTATTAAACGCAGAGATGCACTGAAGGTCAGTTAGGGTCATTTTTTTCTTGTATAATTCGTTGAATATCATATTATTACCAATCGATTTTAAAGTTAGCATTTGGTGCCACTTCCCCTAGCGACTAACAACAACACTAACATTATTGCAACAACCCAACTTGATTTAGCACCAATGTTATACTTCTTCTAGAGATCGGTGCCGTTTTGTACACGAAAAAATTGAAAATTTTGTTTAAAAATATTTAATAAATAAACTGATAATTTCAAATATTTTGAAAAGTGACACTTTGTGTAATGTCATAATATAATTACATAAACAAATAATAAAGCACTATAAATGTACAGGTGTACTATAATATAAATGTAATTAATAATGTTTAATATGCAAGCACAAGTCAAGGTGCATATCAATACATACGTGTACTGTACATGGTAATACCTGTGTTAGGCCTATACTTAATTTTATTATTTAAACAAATTAAACCACCTGATGATGATTACTATTTACCTGTACATTTATATTTAATAGTAATAATAATAAGATAATTTCTATTGCGCCTAAATCCGTGGAAACTAAGCTGAGGCACATCAAAACAAAAGGATTGGTCAATCTCAAAATCCATAAGTAGTATTCCAGTTGTCAACAGATGGGTCAAGGCGCTAGGTTCAAACATTCCACACACAGACACGCTATCTGATAATCATTTGCATATGACCATTTCCTGACTACATTTCGCACAGCATAGTGTGTGCTGGCGCTTTTACCTGCTTAAGCTAAGTTTTGAATAAAAAAAATCCACCTGTTATTTTTCTTTGAAAGTTACAAATATTACAGAAAATGTCATTAACCAATTAAACATTATCATCAATGTTCATCACAGTCCATTTCACAATAGGTAATCGTATTTGATAAGAAACCTATAAAATGTTGATGTGTGATGCAAGTAGATATATAGAGCCTTTATTCAAAGGAAACAACTGCCAAGAGCGATGCTTATACTTGTAATTAAATGTGACATCATTATGCATGATTATTATAATAGTTATATACAAACTGAAACCAAGAAATGCAGCACAATAAAATACACCAACATTATACTTGCAATGTACATGCAATAGTTTCAATGAGGTAAACATCTAAAAGTATATTGTGTCTACCAATGTACTGTTAAAAAAATTGCATTTTAAAGTGCAGACAAAATTTACATATCAATTTTAAATAACTACATTCAAAGCAAATAAATACCTATCTATTTTTGATGCCTCCTCATAAGATATGTCACAACTTAGCACACCGACACAACTGGTAAGGTGAAACCATATCTTGCATCACCACAAGCTCCTGACAGGAGGGCATTTGTAGGTGAGAAGACACAGAAAAAATACATAAAGAAATATTCAAATAAAACATATAGGTATACGTAATGACTAGAATATCCTGCTTGGAGATCTTACTTGACTATCATACCCACTTGCAACCAGACGCCAGGTCACCAGATACAGAACAACTAACAAACAATGTTGGCAAACAAGTGAGATAATCTTCTCTTCTGTCCACTGAAGCTGTGTGTATTGCATTCTATTTTATTCTATAGGCACTGACCAATTGAACGCATCATTATTTCTACATGATTTCTTACAAACCAGACAACCAGTTCACACATGCACAAGTTAGTATTTTTGAGCAATTCACATATTATTACAAATCAAAATGCCAAATCATTGAATTGCATTATATAGCAATTGGCAAAAATATAAAATGTGCACATAGAGAAAGTGAATTAAATACAGCAATTTAGTCATGATTGTGTCTTAGAATATTGACCACAATACAGGGACAATGCAAGTTTGACCCCATGAGGCAATGGTTTAGGAATTAAAATGTAACAGTGTACCCTCTTACAAGGATAAACAAATAATTGTTTTTAAACATATGATGTGCCAATATTAATAAATATCCCATCATATACACATCAGCAACTTCTGTCCTTGTATAGGAAACATTCAATAGTATCAACTTCTGTCCTTGTATAGGAAACATTCAATAGTATCAACTTCTGTCCTTGTATAGGAAACATTCAATAGTATCAACTTCTGTCCTTGTATAGGAAACATTCAATAGTATCAACTTCTGTCCTTGTATAGGAAACATTCAATAGTATCTAAGTGGCTAGAAATGTTTAACATGGATATTTCATTTATGTACCTACAGATCACTACATTGATGAACATTTTTACATTTAAATTTTTTTTTCCTATGATACCACATCTTTTCTACAATAAAATTTAACATGGCTAAATACAGATCTAGACATCTACATTCTGCTCTTTGATTAATATTAGTTAAATGTACAACATGTACTGACTTTTACCCGGACAGAACTGATGCACCATGGATATTTGAGCATATGAATGTTAACAAAAGACAACTTATACTTCCACATTTGTGCAGCACAACAACCATGGCAGTTAGAAAGGAACTGCATAAAGGGCGACTCATAAATACCAGTACTTTTCATATAGCAGCAGTTACTGAACTGTGTATGCACACAATGTCACAAAATATCATCCATAGCCGACAGCTTTCAAAGACACCATCAAATCATGTCTTCAAATAAAAATCGAAGTCACAAATGTTATAAAAAGTAAAAACGAAAATATTTCTGAGATTGGTATCCTAAATGATGACAGTATAGCTACTTCACACACGGCAGTTTAACTGCATTGTCCAATAAAACTCTCTCAAGCAGCAAACGTGAGGGAATAAATATGTTTGTAGGAGAAGTCACTGTTCTTTCTTGTCCTCCACCCGTGTGGCATGCCTCGACTCTCCCTCCTTGGCCTGCCTTGCCTTCTCCTCTCTTTCCTGCCTGGCCTCCCGCGCCTTCACCTGCAGGTGTACGATGAAGCGACAGCCGAGGAGAAGACCAAACACAAGGGCGGGCGTCATCTTCTCGATCCCGTCCTTGAGAGCATAGTGGATGTAGACGGCCCCACACATCATCCCAAACAGGATCACATTCGCTATCTCCTTGATCGGCCCTGCAGCACACAACACAAGTATAAGTAAGTCGGTAAGTTAACGCTTTATTTCATGATGGTGACCATGTTATGTTTATATCCTAATTTTCAATGGGATGTTAGTCCACTATACGTTAGACAATTACCCATGTGTGTAATCTTTTACTTCCCTTGGTAAAAGTGACGAATGACTTAGTGTCTCTTCCGAAAGACTTGCAACATGAGATAACAACAAACATTGCCCAAATTAGAAACTTTCATTTTTCATATCCAAGAATCATGTTAAATTACCTGGTAGAGGCTTTCGTTGACGTGTCAGATCCAGATGGCTTCTTTGATATGCCGAATTCTTCTGTTGGGTTCTTTGTCTACAATTTTCACTCCCTCCCAGTCTATGATATGGTTTTCAGTTGTTGAGACAATAACTTCGGAGGAGGGGGACAAGAAAGAAGAGGTGGAACACCTGAGAGGAGCTCTAAGAGTATGTGGCTATCCGTCGTGGGCCTTGAAAAAGGTGACAGATAGCAGTAAGAAGAAAAAGACCAACAAAAAGACTAAGAACAAAAACTATCGGAGCCAAGTAGTCATCCCATACATAGAGGGGGTCTCAGAGAGAGTACATCTAGTACTGAAAAAGTATGGAGTAGCAACGGCCATGCGTCCCCACACCACCCTCAGGCACCTGTTGGTACATCCCAAGGACAAAGTACAGCTAGAAGAACAGGGCGAACTGGTGTACCAAATACCATGCAAGAATTGTGGTGCTGAGTACATTGGGGAGACAGGAAGACTACTCAAAACAAGACTGGAGGAACACAGAAAGGATGTAGACAACACGAAAAATGAGAAATACACAAGGAGCGGGAAAAAAAGATTGATGTCTACCATCAATAAATCCGCCCTTACAGACCATATGACAACTGAAAACCATATCATAGACTGGGAGGGAGTGAAAATTGTAGACAAAGAACCCAACAGAAGAATTCGGCATATCAAAGAAGCCATCTGGATCAGAAAAACCAAAACACCCATCAACAGAGATGAGGGCAATTACGAACTGCCTCACGTGTACGATGACGTCATTCAGCGTCATAGGTACTGATGAAGTCGACGTGACACGTCAACGAAAGCCTCTACCAGGTAATTTAACATGATTCTTGGATATGAAAAATGAAAGTTTCTAATTTGAAAACGAACTATCCTGAAGAATGTTCAGTAAACATTGCCCAAGTTTTGAAACAGAGGCTGTTAGTAGGATTCGAACCCTAGTCCCCTTGACTGACAGTCCAGCGGTCCTGGGTTGAGGTTTGTGTGAATGAGATAGTAGCTTAAAGCCTTAGACCGGCGTGACAGGAACGGACAAAACAGAGGGACACACACACTGCTCTTCACCTCACTTCACACACATGTATTGTTATACAACAACGACAGGATGTACACTATCAATAAGTTGTACAACATCGATAGGATGTACACTATCAACAAGTTGTACAACATCGATAGGATGTACACTATCAATAAGTTGTACAACATCGATAGGATGTACACTATCAATAAGTTGTACAACTACAATAAATTCAATATGGTGTATCTGTATGTTTACCTGGCACAATGGCAAGCAGTGTTCCACAGACGACCTCTGTCGTTCCCACGATCCTGCGGAACATGTGAGGGTTGGGCTTCCACCCCATCTGGGCAGCAAGTGGGAAGACCTTAGCACTGCGGATGAATACTTTCCTCTGCAAGAAACATTCACCAAACAAAATGTGAAGCAAACTAAAGCAAGCAAATTACAGCCTTACACCTGCCAGCCAAGTAAGTCTGCTGATAAAAATGCATGTTTCGCAAATGAACCTGAGTGATTACCTAGAGGCAGATGTTTGATACTCATGCTAAAAAGTCGAGTCCAAGAAATGTTTTGTATTTTCCCAAGGAACCATAATTCTATTGCTAATCAACCCGGCCTATGTTTATTTATTGTCCACGTTTTATTCACATGGAACACATTTTGAAAACAAAGATTCAAATTGTCAGTATGTTTAAGGGAAAACACCAACAATTATTCTACTATTACATTTCACAACTTAGGTAATTATGGTATTAGTGGACCAGAAATTTGCATTTAGTGGAAGTCAGTGAATCTTTCAGTTAATAATGTAACATCAATCATGTGTAACATCAGTCATGACAAAACCTACTATGTAACATTAGTCACAACTGACAAGGCCTAAAGGAAGAATCTAGCACCAAATGCTGCATCTTACTTTAGACACCTCAGTATTCTTTGCTACTTGGTTTTAAAATGTGCCACCAGAATGGCAAATATGGACAATGCTTTGAAAATGGTACATACGGTACAGGAGTTTGAACTGTTGATAAAATAATGGTACATACGGTACAGGAGTTTGAACTGTTGATAAAATAATGGTACATACGGTACAGGAGTTTGAACTGTTGATAACATAATGGTACATACGGTACAGGAGTTTGAACTGTTGATAACATAATGGTACATACGGTACAGGAGTTTGAACTGTTGATAAAATAATAATCATGCCAAACAGATAAATTAAATGTCATCTACAAACATTATACTGATTTTATTAAGGGTAGCCACTACCCGAAAATGGCCATAGGTAATACCTGTTAATACTAAACATATCTTAGCCAAATTTGGAGTACTAATTAGATAAATGAATGGAATGGAAAATGTGGAATGTGGGCTCATTTGCTTGTGCAGTACCATGGCAATGAACGTTTCTAGTGTGACAGAGGGGTTTGCATCCTTGAAAATTATTCTGAGCTAACAACTGTATGTGTGATCATGCAATTGTCAAGAATCATTAGCCAGAATGCTCCTTTGTCAGATAAGGTGGTTTTGGGCAAGGAAGTTTGACTGCAATGACTGTTGTGAGATGGGATTTTAGGTTTGAGCTTTTATCAAGGTGTCTTGAAAAATGCTCAAACCTGAACAGTCACTGGAATGAGATATCCTTGCCCAAAACCACCTTATCTGACAGAGAAGCATTCTAGCCAATGATTTTGACAGTTGCATGATCACACATACAGTTGTTAGTTCAGAATAATTTTCAAGGATGTGAAAATCTGTCTCCCTTGAAACATTCATTGCCATGGTAATACAAATTTGGTTATATGTTCAGTATTAAAAGAGATATGGCATATTGGTTATATGGGCATTTTCGGGTAGTGGCTACATAAGTGGTATATAAATGTACTAAAAGTGTATGTACTGATGCTCACTTGCTTCTTTCCATCTTCTTTTGAACAGTGGCCTTTGAGCTACCAATTGGCAATGTTTAACAAAATAGTTAATTTATGTTATTTATTTACAATGTTATATATTAGCAGTGCCACCTATTGGAGAAATATGGGAACTAGAGTTATTAGTTAACGATTCCATTGTGAAGATTCATTCCACAGGCATTGCGAAGAGGTTTAAAATAATAAATGATGTAATGCCACAATAATGATGATAACCCTTGGTGTGTTGTACCATGTCCATGGGTAGGTCACCATAGATGTAATGTCATACTAGCCAATATTATTGAATAAAAGGCAATATGAAATATTAGTAATTTACAGAAACAGGAGTGTCAGTTAACTGTCACAGAATTTCCAAATGTAGTCCTACCACTTTTAATACTAAGTACTCTACATTATTTAATAAGACTGAACAACAAGACAGCCACCCAGAGAAGGTGGACAAGTCTTTTGGCTTATCGAGAGTCCAACCAATCTACATGTATCCCGCCTGTCTGAGGTATGTGTCAATTGTATTTATTCACACTACTAACACCCACACAATCAGCAGATAATATGTTCCATTCATTTACACTGCTCCTTTACTAATATAACTTCATGTCCTCTGGTCCTTCTCTCTTTCTTAACTGAGGAAAAATATTTCTATCAATATTTTAAACACTTCTATCTGATCTCCTTTCAATCTCCTGGTCTCTAGTGTTGTTAAACCACATTCTTTTAAGCGTATTTCGTAACTAAGATCGCTCAGTTTTTGTACCATTTTAGTCGCTCTCCTCTGTACTCTTTCTAGCATATCTATGTTATTCCTGCGATATGGCCTCCACGTTTGTATACAATATTCTAAATGTGGCCTAACTATTGTTTTGTACAGCGGTATTATTAGTTCCATTTCCTTATACGCTATATTTCGCCTAATTAATCCAAGGATTTGATTTCCCTTTGAAACTGCAATTCTGAACTGCTTTGAAACCTTCATATCAGCACAAATGGTTAACCCTAATTCCTTTTCTTTTACAGTAGTACTTAGTACAGTACCCCCCACTGTATATTGTACACCTTCGTTCCCATGTCCAGTGTGGAGGCATTTACATTTCCCAAAATAGAACAACATTTGCCACTTTTCAGATCATTTGATCAACCTGTCAAGATCATCTTGTAAATGCTGACTGTTTTCATCACATTTAATCCTTCTAAACACTTTTGTATCATCCACAAATTTCAACAACTTGCTTGTTATATCATCGTCCAAATCATTGATATATATTAAGAATAATATAGGTCCCAGTACTGATCCCTGTGGTACCCCACTAAAAACTGATTTCCAGTTTGAAGACTCCCCATCAACTACTACCCGTTGTCTTCTGTCATCAGCCATTGTTCTATCCAGTTTATTATATCATTTCCTATGCCAGGGGCCTTTAGTTCAAGCAGTAATCTTTGATGTGGCACTTTGTCGAAAGCTTTCTGAAAATCTAAGTAGATGGTATCTACTGGTGTTCCCTCGTCTACCCACTTAGTGTCTTTTAGTGATATCTCCAAAAACACATAATGTTTTTGTTAAGCATGACCTCGCTTTTAGAAACCCATGTTGAGATGGGTTTATTAAGTTATGTTTAACAAGAAAATCCACCATGTCATCTTTAATTACTCTTTCTAATAACTTGCAAATCACCGATGTTAAAATTAACTGGTCTGTAATTCTGACTTGTTTCTCCAACTTTTTTACATAATGGACTTCAATAAACTAATCCAACCGTTACTGTTGAGTTTCCTGTAACTATGTTACAACAAACAGCTTCTTCGCAATCTGCTTCTCTTTATAATTTTATTTCATAAGCCTGGATAGATTCTTTAATATATAAAATAATTCCACCTCCCCTTCTTCCTATTCTATCTTTCTTAAACATTACATAGCCTGTCAGTCCCAATTCAGCATCTGATATATCGGTGGTGGCCCATGATTCGGTTATACCTATTATGTGAGGGTCAATATCTTCTACCATAATGTTTAGTTCATTTCTTTTGTTTACTATACTCCTTGCATTTAAACAAACACATTTATATCCAGCTTCAGAAGAGTTTTCCAGACTGTTCTTTGCTGATTTATTTGTGCTGTCTTTACCTATGCCTCCAGTTTCAGGCTTCTCTGTGAATCCCCACTGTGCATCTAGTTGAAATAAATCCAGCCTGTCCCACTGTCAACAGATCGCAACAGATTCTCTGAGAATACTGCTGCCCCCTTTCCACTTAGATGGAGGCCATCTCTCATGTATATATATTCCCTCCCAACAAAGTATCTCCATAAATCTGTGAATCCCACCCCCTCTTCTTCACACATCTGCTCAACTAGTGCGTTGATCGCCATCCTCTTGTAGTTTTGATATGTTGGCCCCCTTCCTCCCATTACTGGCAAAATTCCTGAGAGAAAAATCTGTTTAATTCTTGTCTCTTCCTCACTAACTGCCTGTACTTCTTTAACTTCCTCACTAACTGTCTGTACTTCTTTAACTTCCTCACTAACTGCCTGTACTTCTTTAACTTCCTCACTAACTGTCTGTACTTCTTTAACTTCCTCACTAACTGCCTGTACTTCTTTAACTTCCTCACTAACTGCCTGTACTTCTTTAACTTCCTCACTAACTGCCTGTACTTCTTTAACTTCCTCACTAACTGCCTGTACTTCTTTAACTTCCTCACTAACTGTCTGTACTTCTTTAACTTCCTCACGAACTGTCTGTACTTCTTTAACTTCCTCACTAACTGCCTGTCCTTCTTTAACTTCCTCACTAACTGTCTGTACTTCTGTACTATCGCAGTGGTTCCCTCCCTGTCTGCATTATCTGTCCCTATGTGTAGTAGTATAGACCCTCCTTTGCCATGCCCCAATACCTTCTCTACCCTTTCAATCACATGTTCTATCCAAAACAACGACATCCTCCCCCTCGCTTAGTGTCTTGTCTGTCTTCCTCAGAATAGAGTCGCCCATGAACACCCTCTCTTTTCTTATTGCCCCCTAATCACTGCCTCAGAGTAGCTCCTTCTCCGGTTTGCATCTGTCTGGTTGTAGTCTTGTTCCCCTGTCATCTTCTCTCCTGTCACATTCTTTCCTGTCGCTTTTTCTTTTGTCACCTTTCCTCCTGTCATCGTCCCTTTTATTAACTTCTCTTCTGTCATGTTTACTCTCAGTGTCTCACTTCCTTTCGTCCCATCAACTTTCGTCCCATCACATTTTCTTCTCTCCTCTCTCATCCCATTTTCTGTCATACCTCCTTCTCTACAGTCACTCTCTCCTGTCACCTTCACGCCTGTCACGTTTCCTGCCGTCGATTCTCCAATTTCTTCTCCAATCACCTTCCCTCCTCTCAGTTTCCTTTCCTCGGTCTTCTTGCCACTACTCTGCTCCTTCAGTCTCACAGTATTCCAAACTCTCTCCCTGTTGTCTCTCTCCATTCCACCTGTCTCCTTGCTAATTCTCATCTCCATCCCCTTCATAATATCTGTCAACCTAACTACCTCCTTCTGCAGACATTCCACCTTCCAACACCCCACGCGCTGAAGGGAGAATCTCTTTTCCTTAGTATGTGTCCATGACTTCCCACAGCCAGACAAGACAAAATCCACCCAGCTGTGGCAGTCATCGCACACCAAGTATCGCTTTGCCTTGACTTGCCGCTTGCAAGGTGCCATATCAGAATTTATTTAATAATAATGATAATAATCTAATTAGCTATTCAAAATAGTTTAGTCAACTATGTTTATACTATTCACTATGTAGTCTTTAAGAAGACTGTTTACTGCACACAAACGTTACACTTTACACTGTGGAGTACTTATAGCTTTTCGTGATGATGTTGTTGCAGAATCACTTCCAAACCTTTACTCGAATTGTGAAATAGTATGGACAAAAATAACTTTGCACGAAACAAATCCATATACATGTACTTTGCATCCTATTACTGACCCTCCAATGATCATCTCCAATCTCTCCATGAATCTTTGACAAACCTATAAAGATCACAAAAAACTCCCCTAAAATAGTCATTGCAGGAGATTTTAACCTTCCTGATATCAACTGGCGCAACCAGTTAAGGGGAGAAGCTACCCCTACTTCCCCCCACCAGGCCTTCTAACACAGTCAAGAAATCGTGGACACTATATGTAGCCCCTAGATGCCGCATTAATGCAGCTGTTTTCTCCTTCTACCCCAGAGCAATCTATATATGGAACATGATCCCAACACAAATCACTAAAATAGAAAGCCTCATTGCTTTTCAAACAGCCATCATGAACCTTACATTTGGCACACCCAATCACCTTAACTGCCTTTAAATAATTTATTAATTTACACAACCCACTGCGCATGTGCACAAACACCACAAACTCCTGCTTTAGTCCAAGATTGGGCTGTTTGGAGTACCCGACCTAAGATTTCCCCCGACTCTTGCCCACCAAAGTTTCAGCTATAGCCTACGACTAACTTCCTCAAATACACTTTCTCTGACTACCGTTTACCTACAGCTGTTTCTTAATATATATCTATGGATAGTTTACAAATAATATTTACGTAATAACAATACTTATTTCTTAAATCTTTCCACATACATTTTCCACACACATTTTCCCAAATTTCTGCACGGATATCCACAATGAACTGAGCCCAAGATTTCCCACCTGCACTCTCTGGATAACCTAAGTCTATATAATAATTGGCAAAAGCCATAAGGTCATTATGCCAATATGGGGGGGGGGACATATGCCAAAGCACTATAGGGAATTTAGAGTCATCTGCCGTGGCTGTGTCCACCGTGGCTACAAACACAACTGTTTTGGTTCCAGTTCTTTATTGTTCTATTAAAAAAGCTGTTAGCATAAACTTGAGTCTTGGCCGACACCCAAATAAATCGTTCACTGTGGCCTCGAGTGTTGTTAATTGAGTGAACAAGGTGGCTCGGCAAAGGAAGGGCTGCTTCTCCGTGTAGAGATTTATAGTCTATAGAATATTGAAGAGATTTCTTCTTCTTCAGGATTATTAATTTATTGTGGAAACCCTGGCAGTCGAGGAATAATTTGTTGTAACTTATAGACTATTATACAGATTTATATAATATACCTTTGCTTTGATGTTGTTTTGGAAAATAATATCCGTCAAAGGTAGATATGGGTATTTCTGGAAAGGACAGGCTTCTGGAAAGGTTTTTTTACTAGAGGCAGCGCGCCGAGAGTGTAGAGCTTTCGCCGACCGGGCACCGAATTTCGAAGTCGGAGGAGCCTTACCATTTCTCTGTAAACGTCGTCATTGAAAGCCGGTGTCAATTTTATAAGTCCCATTAAAATGAAAAATAACCCTATTGTCATAGATAGAACAAGTAATACAGCATTTGCCATTTTTTGGAAGACAGACAGACGGCGAACCAAAGCGCACTTTATGAACAGCTAAACAGAAGCTTTGAGTTAGACGGTGCGCGATGTTGTGGTGTCACACTGCATGTTGCCCCAATAATGTACTCTGAAATAATTATGCGTCTCGTTCGTTAGGTAAATATTGACACAGCAACACATAATAAAACCATCTCAAAATTATTGTATAAAAGTGAATACATACACATGCATTGAGTCATAGATGACGAAGTGACTTTAAACGGTGATTAAAATTGGCAAAAACATATGTAAACGATTAACGCCAATTTATAAATGGTATTATTTGACATTTGCGACACCGGATTTAACCCGCCCTCGATGAACTGCCGGGTGCATGTATACGGAATGCGTTTTGGTTTGTTATTGTCATAACAAACTATAATCATGAGGTGTTTTGTGAACAAAATGCCGGATTTTGACCCAAACATGAGATATGCTATCAAAGAGAAGTACTGGAAGCAAATTATTTTATCAATGGTGAAAAGTATAGTGGAGGGTATGCCCCCAATATTTGACAACTGCGATGGCGGTCTCTACGTAGGGTGCGCGGGGATAGCGTACATGCTTGATTACCTTGCCAACTCCGAACCATTTGCAAACGACAAGTCGGTTAGAGAAGAATTCTTGACGCGTGCTCGCAACTATGCCGACGTTTCTCTTAGTTATGCAAACGGCACAGCAAACCGCGATCCGCCTGCCGCCTTTCTGCTCGGCAGCGCTGGCGTCTTTGCTGTCAGCAGTCTCGTGTATAGTGATATCGCGGAGAAGAAGGCGTCGGACGAACTTAATCAGAAATACTTGGCATTGGCCGCTACGTGTCAGCCAGTCAATTATCTAAATTGTGGCTCCGATGAATTGTTCGTAGGCAGAGCGGGCTACCTCTGTGGGTCACTGTTGTTGAACCGCAAATTTGGACAGGTAAATCCACAATTAAGCTAGGTTTTCATATATATATATTATATATGGAAAAGGTATGCAGATTTGGAAATACTTCAGTAGTGACATAACTTCTCTGAATTTCCTAAACGATTCCTGTGTAGAACTACTAGAAGCGATTCGAATCACCAGATGGAGCAATTCGACGATGAAAAAGACTCCTTGGTCTAAAAATCACCACATTTAATGACGTAATGCCACTATTCTGATTCTTAATGTATATTTACCTTATTCCAAGTGACATTAAGCGTCTCCCTTCTGATGCTTTTACTTACGTCAGTGATGCTCATGGCTCAAGGAGGTGGCTGGACCATGTGCTCAGCACTCACTCCAGTCACTCATCAATCTTTGATGTGGTTGTTATAATTACGATTGTGTCTCTTCTGACCATCTAGCTTTATGCTTTACCATATCTGTCAACTTATTACATACTTCTGAAGCATCCACTCACAGGGTTTCTGCCAAAAAAATTATTTGGGTACGGAGTTAGTCAATTGTGAGACCGCAAAAATGGGATTTCTAGATGCTCGGAGAAGTGATTTCCCGGCATTTGGAGTCGGAAATCCCACCCAGCTCATGCTGATCATTTCGTAGGAGAATGAATAATAAATGTAACAGTCAGCAGGAAAATTGTAAACTGTAGTATGGTATCTTGTTGGTTTATTTTTCTTCACCAATTAAGAAACAATGAATACACAAAAACATCGCGAAAAATGCACAGCCATGACAGCACGCCGTATTCTTTACACTAAGCTTACCAATATACTGGTATGCCATGTTCTATCCTGAAGTGAAGGCTTCAGTCCCGCAGTGAATACCATGTTTAGCCAATCACAGAATAGCTAGCATAAATGTGTTGGCACGGGCTCATTCTTAACCTTTAAAAATGTCATCATGTATGAGTTTCATTGCACAGAATAAAAATTAAAAAAATTAAATCTAGATTTATTTTGGGTACGTATCTGTACCCTAGAATTAATTTCGGGTACGTAATTTTACCCTGCTGGCGGAAACACTGACTCAGGAGCAAATTCGACAGCTTTGTCCTCTGTGGTGCCACTCACCAAGACCTTCACAACTATTACACTCAAACCAGTGTGCTTTTATCTGCCATTGATGTACCTTGTGATGTTTTACGCTGTACCGACCCAAATTGTAATGATGAAGCCCATCAGATACTGCTATGCAAATTTTATGGAGACATTATTAATTCACTCAGGGATGCCTCTGAAGTACTACCTACTAAAGCACATAACATGTCTTCGAAGCACGCCATTCTTGGTTGGAATTATATGGTCAGAGACTCCCACCAGGGTGCTAGAGTCTTTTTTCTGATGGCGGACTGCTGGGAGTCCCCGACATGGTCCTTTGTATGATGTAATGAAAATTAAACGTGCCCAGTTTAAACATAATAAAACAGAAAAAAATGCTGAAGCCCTTAAAGCCGAACGACTTGCGTCAAAACTAAGTAGTAATGACTTTAAAAACTTCTGGAAGATATAAAACAAATGAACAATGCCAAGTTGCGAAAGCCTAGTAATGTTGGCAGTGCATGTGGTGCTGAAGACGTAAAGAATATGTAGCTTAATCATTACCAGGCACTGCTTAATTCTGTACATGGGTCTCCAACACATACTAAAATAAAAAGATTCACATGTATTGCAGCAATGTGCAATTCAATGATCAAATGATTGTTGATGTTAAAGAAATACAAGAAATAATTCAGGTGATGCCTACAGGAAAAGCTCCTGGTTAAAACTATATAAGTAACAAACATTTTAAGTATGCTAATAAAAAACTTCATGTTTATATGTCACTGCTATTCAGCAGCTTGTTAATTCATGGGTTTTTACCTGACGCTAGGATGGCCACAATAATAGCTCCAATAATTAAAAACAAAGCGGGTGATTTGTCTGATAACAATAACCACAGACCTATTGCTCTTGCAACAATTGCTAAAAGGTAGTCAATTATTTGAATCTTTAGTATTATCAAAGGCTACCATTTTCTCAACAACATCAAATTGTGTCAAATCACTACAATTTTGCTTATTATGTCAAGTCAGTTAAGACACTTTAGACAGCAGTATTTTAGACATATTATTTGAATCTTTAGTATTATTAAGGGCTGCCATTTTATCCACAACGTTTGCAAACCAATTTGGATTTTAAAAGTGCTTCCTAGTTTCCTAGTTGTTTCCAGCACTCGGCAACGTTCTATTAACTGACTAGTCTGTATATATTGTGGTTACAATGTTATGATCTTATGAAGTCTCATTCAACTAGCCAGCCTTTTTCAGAACATTATCGCCAAGCCGACCTTTCTATGCTGGCACTGAGGGTGGTCACTGCCAGGGTGCTTGTCGTCCTCAGTGGTTCTTTTACGTCCCAAATTGAGACAGGACCGACATTAACGTGATCTCCGAGTCACGAGGGATACACAGTCCCCAATGTTGAGAGCCAGGTGTTTACACCAAATATACCATACCTGCCCGGTCCGGGTATTGAACGCGGGGCGCCGGCATGTCAGGCGGATGTGCTAACCACTACACTATCGCGCGCCCCTGCTCATCACTCAACTGAGATGCTAATATTTCTATTAAAATAACTTTTTCGACACTACATAGTGAATGGCCCTTCTATGTATGTCACTATGTTGGATGCCTCCAAGGCCTTTTTACAAAGTCGTATTGTATGGTTATTGACAACAAACCTCAGGACATGAAAAATATTAATCCTGTCACTCAATAATCGTCCGTTACCTCACACTATTAAATGCAAATGTCTGGGTCATATAAATATAATCAATAATATTCTTACTGGATGTGACAACATTGTCAGACAAAAAGGAATTTTACACACTTTGTCATCATGCTGTAGTGAAACTTTCATGTTTGCTACAAACTGTGTAAATCTTTTAATGAACGTATGCATTTATCCATATATATAGCTTATTATGTGGTCTGAAAATCCACTTTTTGCAAATTATTTTTATACTGATGTACATTTTAGAAGTCCTATGTTTAAATACTGGACTACCCAATTGTACACATAAAGTTGTATGCACATTATATATATATATATATATTCTTTTTATTAACCATCTATTTTTTATTCCATGTGTTTCTATATCTTTGTATTTTATTTATTATTTTTTATTTACTTGTATTGTATGTATACATGAGGACTTCTGTCTTATATAATTTGATTATTTGTATTTGCATCCACATGAAAAAATACATAGGTCTGCCTATGCAATCTACATGTGGAACTACTTCTAGTAATTTTTGCTGGATAATATATTGATTATTTTGCCATATACCACATTCACATGTACCGTTTCCGTACATATATGGAATCCTAACTTTATCCTTCATATTATACTAGGTATACTAGGCCTTTAAATACCATCATTTTTACAGATGTACGTGTAAATACTCTGAATATATATACATATATATATGTATACAAAGTATTTACAGATATATAGACACGCGTGTGCGTGCATACACACACGCGTGTGCATGCATATGCACACAGTACATTTGTTTGAAACCACAACATCAAATTGTGTCAAATCACTACAATTTTGCTTATTATGTCAAGTCAGTTAAGACACTGTAGACAGCAGTGTTTTAGACATACACATTCTGTACGTGTTTAACATCCAATTAACATTTGTTTCAGGTGGTGAATAGAGATGCCATTAAAATGCTAATCACAGCAACTATTCACTCTGGAAAGATTTATGCAACAAAACACAAATCTGCTTCTCCACTCATGTATGCCTACTATGACACAGAATATCTCGGTATGTATCACCTTATCTCCAGGATACATCGAAACAGCAAATTTACCAATATTTTATATAAAGATTAATGAGTTAAAACTTAAACTACATAATCAAAGTATCCTTAATGTATGTACCTGTTCCTATGATGTCACCAAAGGTCCTGTTCTTGTAATGTCACAAGTGGTCTTGTTTGTGGGATGTCACAAGAGGTCCTATTGCAGTGGTGTCACAACTGGTCCTGTTTGTGTGATGTCACAAGTGACATAGTTTTTCTTGTGGAGGTGCTGCTCATGGCCTGTCGTCCATCCTACAGATGTTGTTCTGTCTTGAAGGTGCTGTCCATGGTCTGTCGTCCATCCTACAGATGTTGTTCTGTCTGTCTCTTGAAGGTGCTGCCCGTGGCCTGTCATCCATCCTACAGATGTTGTTCTGTCTTGCAGGAGCTGTCCATGGTCTGTCGTCCATCCTACAGATGTTGTTCTGTCTTGCAGGTGCTGCCCATGGCCTGTCATCCATCCTACAGATGTTGTTCTGTCCGTCTCTTGAAGGTGCTGCCCGTGGCCTGTCATCCATCCTACAGATGTTGTTCTGTCTTGCAGGTGCTGTCCATGGTCTGTCGTCCATCCTACAGATGTTGTTCTGTCTTGCAGGTGCTGTCCATGGTCTGTCGTCCATCCTACAGATGTTGTTCTGTCTGTCTCTTGAAGGTGCTGCCCGTGGCCTGTCATCCATCCTACAGATGTTGTTCTGTCTTGCAGGTGCTGTCCATGGTCTGTCGTCCATCCTACAGATGTTGTTCTGTCCGTCTCTTGAAGGTGCTGCCCATGGCATGTCATCCATCCTACAGATATTGTACTGTGTTGCAGGTGCTGCCCATGGCCTGTCATCCATCCTACATATGTTGTTCTGTCCGTCTCTTGAAGGTGATGCCCGTGGCCTGTCATCCATCCTACAGATGTTGTTCTGTCTTGCAGGTGCTGCCCATGGCCTGTCACCCATCCTACAGATGAAGGTTTTCTGTGTTGCAGGTGCTGTCCATGGTCTGTCGTCCATCCTACAGATGTTGTTCTGTCCGTCTCTTGAAGGTGCTGCCCGTGGCCTGTCTTCCATCCTACAGATGTTGTTCTGTGTTGCAGGTGCTGTCCATGCTCTGTTGTCCATCCTACATATGTTGTTCTGTCCGTCTCTTGAAGGTGCTGCCCATGGCCTGTCATCCATCCTACAGATGTTGTTCTGTGTTGCAGGTGCTGTCCATGGTCTGTCGTCCATCCTACAGATGTTGTTCTGTCCGTCTCTTGCATGTGCTGCCATTGGCCTGTCATCCATCCTACATATATTGTTCTGTCTTGCAGGTGCTGCCCATGGCCTGTCATCCATCCTACAGATGTTGTTCTGTCTTGAAGGTGCTGCCCATGGGCTGTCATCCATCCTACAGATGTTGTTCTGTGTTGCAGGTGCTGCCCATGGCCTGTCATCCATCCTACAGATGTTGTTCTGTCCGTCTCTTGAAGGTGCTGCCGTTGGCCTGTCATCCAACCTACATATATTGTTCTGTCTTGCAGGTGCTGCCCATGGCCTGTCATCCATCCTACAGATGTTGTTCTGTCTTGCAGGTGCTGCCCATGGCCTGTCATCCATCCTACAGATGTTCTGTCTTGCAGGTGCTGTCCATGGTCTGTCGTCCATCCTACAGATGTTGTTCTGTCAGTCTCTTGAAGGTGCTGCCCGTGGCCTGTCATCCATCCTACAGATATTGTTCTGTCTTGCAGGTGCTGCCCATGGCCTGTCGTCCATCCTACAGATGTTGCTGTGTTTCCCTGACATCCTGAGGGCAGACCCCGCCATGGAGGGTGATGTGCGGGGGGCAGTGGACTTCCTGCTTGGTTTGCAGCAGGTCAACGGCAATTTTCCCTCTGCCATGGACGAGACGGGGCACCAATGCCCCGAGGGTGAAGAGTTGGTGCACTGGTGCCATGGAGCACCAGGTGAGTACAGTTAACACAATGGGGACCAATGCCCCGAGGGTGAAGAGTACCATGAAGTTCTCACTGGATGACTGGAGTTAGTTGTTAGGGTTGTGCCATCTGTAGAGAGGTCTTGTCTATCATATAGTGCTAGTTCATCATTGCTCAACATTCTTACCTTGGTTGATTTGGCTCTTTTTGAATTAGATTTGTTGGTTACATGTATTTAAATTTGTGGCTTGTGAATAGTTTGTGTTATAAATGCGTATTTGCTGTAACAAAAGAGTGCATGCTTTTGGTAGTATCGTCAAAACGTTTTGTTAGATCAGGTTACAAGTTTGTAAAATAGACCAGTAGCCTTGTTATAATGTATCTGTAGAGGCAGAGCGACTTTAGTATAATAAAGGCATAACACTAAGGTATCAGTAATATGTCTTTAAATGCATTGTAGTAGCAGTAATCAAATTCCAACAGATGGTTAGTTTGTCTAACTAAGACTCCACAATTACACTCTGATAAAATGGTTGTTGACTACCTTGTATATGTGTCTGTTGTTCCAGGTGTGGTGTAGCTATGTTCCAGATGTGATGTACCTGTTGTTCCAGCTGTGGTGTACCTGTTGTTCCAGGTGTGGTGTACCTGTTGTTCCAGCTGTGGTGTACCTGTTGGTACAGGTGTGGTGTACCTGTGTTCCAGGTGTGATGCACCTGTGTTCCAAGTGTGGTGTACCTGTGTTCCAGGTGAGGTGTGCCTGTTGTTCCAGGTGTGGTGTACCTGTGTTCCATGTGTGGTGTACCTGTTATTACAGTTGTGGTGTTTCTGTGTTTCTTTCAAGTACAGTGTGCCTGTGTTGAGGTGTGGTGTGCCTGTGTTCCAGGTGTGGTGTACCTGTGTTCCAGGTGTGGTATGCCTGTTGTTCCAGGTGTGGAGTATCTTTGTTCCAGGTGTGGTGTACCTGTGTTCCAGGTGTGGTGTACCTGTTGTTCCAGGTGTGGTGTATCTTTGTTCCAGGTGTAGTGTACCTGTGTTCCAGGTGTGGTGTACCTGTTATTCCAGGTGTGGAGTATCTTTGTTCTAGGTGTGGTGTACCTGTGTTCCTGGTGTGGTGTGCCTGTTGTTCCATGTGTGGTGTATCTTTGTTCCAGGTGTAGTGTACCTGTGTTCCAGGTTTGGTGTACCTGTTATTACAGGTGTGGTGTTTCTGTGTTCCAGGTGTGGTGTACCTGTTTGCAAGGGCGTTCCAACTGTGGAAGGAGCCCAAGTACCTATCGGCATGCCAGCGGTGCGGAGAACTCACCTGGCAGTGGGGGTTGCTGAGGAAGGGCCCAGGGATCTGTCACGGGGTGGCAGGGAGCGGCTATGTCTTCCTTCTGCTCTACCGACTCACCTCCGACGAGAAACACATTCACCGCGCCCTCAAGTTCGCTGAGTTCCTGCAGACTGAGGAGTTCCAGCACGGAGCTCGCCGGCCAGACAACCCTTACAGTCTGTATGAGGGACTCGCTGGCACCGTGTGCTTCCTCACGGACTTGCTACAGCCCCAGAAGGCAGAGTTTCCATTCTTTGATGTACATTACTGAGTCAGGACACACTAGGAGGTTTGATGTTGCTTTCAGAGTTCCGTTTTGTGTTGTGTTTGTAGAGTGGTAAGGTAAGATACTTGTGTCGGTTCTAGTGCTACATTTATACTTCATTTGTGAAAAACTTATGTGTGTTATGATAAGGTAAGACATATGTTGGTTCTGGTAGTACATCTCTATTACTATTGTGAAATCCTTATTATGAATGTTATGATAAAGTAAGCCATATGTTGGTTCTGGTAGTATGTCTCTATTGCCACTGTGGAATCCTTATTATGTATGTTATGATAAGGTAAGACATATGTTGGTTCTGGTAGTACGTCTCTATTACCATTGTGAAATCCTTATTATGTATGTTATGATAAGGTAAGACATATGTTGGTTCTGGTAGTACATCTCTATTGCCATTGTGGAATCCTTATTATGAATATTATGATAAGGTAAGATATATATGTTGGTTCTGGTAGTACGTCTCTATTACCACTGTGGAATCCTTATTATGAATGTTATGATAAGGTAAGACATATGTTGGTTCTGGTAGTACGTCTCTATTGCCACTGTAGAATCCTTATTATGTATGTTATGATAAGGCAAGACATAAGTTGGTTCTGGTAGTACATCTCTATTGCCACTGTGGAATCCTTATTATGTATGTTATGATAAGGTAAGACATATGTTGGTTCTGGTAGTACGTCTCTATTGCCACTGTGGAATCCTTATTATGAATGTTATGATAAGGTAAGACATATGTTGGTTCTGGTAGTACGTCTCTATTGCCACTGTGGAATCCTTATTATGTATGTTATAATAAGGTAAGCCATATGTTGGTTCTGGTAGTACGTCTCTATTGCCACTGTGGAATCCTTATTATGTATGTTATGATAAGGTAAGCCATATGTTGGTTCTGGTAGTACTTCTCTATTGCCACTGTGGAATCCTTATTATGTATGTTATGATAAGGTAAGACATATGTTGGTTCTGGTAGTACGTCTCTATTGCCACTGTGGAATACTTATTATGTATATTATGATAAGGTAAGACATATGTTGGTTCTGGTAGTACGTCTCTATTGCCACTGTGGAATCCTTATTATGTATGTTATAATAAGGTAAGCCATATGTTGGTTCTGGTAGTACGTCTCTATTGCCACTGTGGAATCCTTATTATGTATGTTATGATAAGGTAAGCCATATGTTGGTTCTGGTAGTACGTCTCTATTGCCACTGTGGAATCCTTATTATGTATGTTATGATAAGGTAAGACATATGTTGGTTCTGGTAATACGTCTCTATTGTCACTGTGGAATCCTTATTATGTATGTTATGATAAGGTAAGACATATGTTGGTTCTGGTAGTACGTCTCTATTGCCACTGTGGAATCCTTATTATGTATGTTATGATAAGATAAGACATATGTTGGTTCTGGTAGCACGTCTCTATTGCCACTGTGGAATCCTTATTATGTATGTTATGATAAGGTAAGACATATGTTGGTTCTGGTAGTACGTCTCTATTGCCACTGTGGAATCCTTATTATGTATGTTATGATAAGACATATGTTGGTTCTGGTAGTACGTCTCTATTGCCACTGTGGAATCCTTATTATGTATCTTATGATAAGGTAAGACATATGTTGGTTCTGGTAGTACATCTCTATTGCCACTGTGGAATCCTTATTATGAATGTTATGATAAGGTAAGATATATGTTTGTTCTGGTAGTACATCTCTATTGCCATTGTGAAATCCTTCTTATGAATTTTATGATGAAATTGAATTATTTTTGTTCCAATATCCTTGCACGTTGTTTGATTAACACTCCAATGTTGCAATCAAGTAACTAAATTGAACACTGTGGTCTTGGGTTGAGTTTAGTCCTGATTTTGGTTACCAACTCAAAGGGACATTTTTGATGTTATTGACTTAGGTAGTCTTTGCGAAGGAGTTGAATTGTAATATTAAATAATTGTCTGTAGTTGTCGACTTTAAATTAGCATTTTGGAATGATATCCAAGTAATGTAAAATTTGTGGAGTAAAAGGAAGTCTTTATGTGCCAATATGCAGCTACAAGTAAGACGTTATCCTGATATTGTTTAGCATAGTACTTATGTTGATGTGGCATAGCCAGATGTTATTGGTGAAATGTAAATAATGCAGGCAGTTTGCCATGAAATGTATTTTAAATTCTAGTTACCAGAAGAACAAAGTACTTGTTTATTTGTATGTTGAATTTTACTTTTAGATTTGTGAATGATTGTTGCTGTAAATGACATTATATTTAGCGTAATCCTTTATATTACAGGAAAACTGGTATTATTAACAAAGCAAAAAACATGTTTGCAGAAAAGAGGTATTTATTTTATATGAAATGTTGGTGTTTTGCGTTGAAGCCCTGTATATGTGAAGCTGTGTTGGAAGGGAAACCCTTTCTAAATATCAGTTTCACAAATGCAGTTGTGCAGTTGTGCAGTTGTTTTATTTCAAATAAATTACACAAAAGATACACTGGTGTAGTTCATATCCTGTCCTGCTTGAAGAATAGTTCTATTTAGTGATTTTAATTATGCAAGTAGACTTCTTCAATAGACAACTTCAATAACAAGGTGCAGACTTGAATCATTGTGACATCATAATATATACAGTGTAGTATAAACTACACATCTAACAAATGGCCCACCTGTCTGGACGCCACTGCTAAATGGTAAAGTTGATATTCATAAACAGATTCAAGATTTTAAAGTAATACATATCATGCAATATTGTCCACTAAATTAAATACAAATAATACTTTATCAGTCCGTATCCGGTACTAAGATGAAGTCTCACTGTACAGTGCTGTGCCTTGGAATGTGTCGGTGCACTTTGTACAACTTTGTACAACACACCTATTCAGTGTCAATCTGAGGATAGGCCAGCAATTTCTTATAAACATTCAACAGATAATTATACTTTTTGTGTAGATGAAAGATTGTTGGCCTCTTGATAACATGGTGGTTTTCTTTTCCACCTACTTTGTATGGCTTTGAATAACAATCCTGTTAACTTGTGTATTGTAAAGATAGGTTGCTGTAGTAACTGCTCCAGCTAAGAGCAGTTTAATGGTCACTAACACGTAACTTAACTGACCAGTCATTTCAATTGTATCATTTCACAAGCAGATTTCAATTAATCATGCTACTGCAGACACCAACTGTGTCAATCAACAACAAATAAATTGGAACAAGTGAATAAGAAAAAAGCAGATACAGCTGTAGATAGGTTTGTATTCAAATCAAATGTAAAATATTAGAAAATAAATAAGTAATGGATGGTAAATACATATGTACATAAAACACACACATCACAATCGGCTGGTTTTCAACAATCGAGCTGTTATTTTGATTAAAACATGAAACGCTACAAAAGCTAATCAAGTCAAAAGACCCCTGAGCTGTGCTGTTAATTGTATCATTCCCCTCAGTCCTGGCAACCCTGTGTCCTGCTATTACCCCGAGGGGGTACCTCTATCGAGGCATGAACCCAAAGGAGGTTTCTGTTGTGCTAGTATGGTCCAGGTCATTCTGTTGGAATGCTACTGCGCTGCCACCAATGGTGCCCCCTGGTGTCAGATACAGACTGTAACACTGAGAGCAGTACCCGTCCAGATTTGGGTCACCATAGCGATCGCAGTTGCCTGCATTGCACTGCGTAGCGCTGACATGAGGTGGCGCCACAGGTCGTTGCGGTGTGGGGGGAGAGGAGGGAACTGTGTGCTTGGGTCGAGTTGCTCCCAGTGCTGTTGGTGGAAACACAAAGTGGTTATTATATAATTCAGTCAGGTTCTCATTACGATGTATTATGTCACCATCTATAAATAAAACCAACAGGAAAAACCAAAAAAGTTTCTGTTGTAACACAAAGTTGAAAATAAAATGATCTCATTACATGTGAAGGATTTTGTAATACTTAAAGTAAATAAAACTGGCATATTCAAAGAAACTTAGAATGGTGAACTGAGGCAATCACAATGTCAAAATATTGAAGTTTTTTGACCAAACTGACAAAGTAACGTGTTCATGGTCCTCTGAATTTAATTAACTCTGGTCCTTTGACCATCATGAAGGCCCTACATATATAAATTATTATTATGGCTTAATAAACTGTCATATCAAAAAACTGATTTGATACATTGGACTTTTCACGTTCCAACTTCAAGAAAAGTCTGCCATAAAAATATTTAAAGTTTTCTATTGAAATTTTAACAAAAATATAGCCATTATTATGGAAAGCATAAAAACAGTAGAGGAAGGTTGTAACAGCGTTACATATTTAGTAGTTGTAACAGTGTTACATATTTAGTTGGTGTAACAGTGTTACATATTTAGTTGGTGTAACAGTGTTACATATTTAGTAGTTGTAACAGTGTTACATATTTAGTGGTTGTATCAGTGTTACATATTTACCTGCAGGACTGCCTGATTGGTCTCGCACTCTAATGCAAGCATGGTGTCGGCTTGGAGTTTGTCGCATGGCTTCAAGTGCGTTAGGACTGTATCGCCTGGCCTCACTTGGTTGCTGTGCCGTGTAGCGGTTACGAGACTCGAGTGTTTGGAAGCATTGTTTGCACAGACCATTGCAGCTATCACAGGCAAGACCACCACAGTTCGGACCAATGCACACCTTGATAGCCCCCAGGGCTCGAGTGAAGCTAGTCAGGCTTTCAAGGGGCCTTTGTTGGGGGGTCTGATGGCTGGGGGTGCTGACTTCAGATGGACACTCCATGAAGCATGTACGACAATAACCATTGTATTCAGATTTACCCTCCAATGCACAAGCCGTACTCTTACAGAGTTTCCTGTGACGATGCAGTGTGGCGTGTCCCTCAAGACTGGGTCTGTGTGGTGCGGTTGCTTCAGGGCAGTTCAACGAGGCAGCTGTTGGACACACGTCCTGCAAGGTGTACTCTCTGAAGCATTGGGAACAGCGACCACCAAACTCCGGAGCTCCGTAGAACTCGCATCCTGTCATGGTGCAGGGTGTCTGGACCAGTGATGACACGGAGGGGGTGGGTGGACTTGGGGTTGACGCTGACTGCACCTTACAGAATTCCTTCATGAGGTCAAGGGTCAGGGCGATGGGCAGATACTGCAGGGAGGCAGAGAGGATGAGCTGGGTGCTGTCTGAGGTTGTACAGCTCACCTCAATGAGATTGAGGTAGTTCATGAGGAGACTGGCGGCTTGTTGCTCCTCCTGTGAACCGGACAGGAAATGGATGTGGAGAGGCTCGAGGTTGTGGTTCACCAATGGAACGACATCTTTTGCCGTCACGAGCTGGTTTGAGTAATCTTCTGTTCCAATGAACGGTGCAAAGTGATTTGATTCGAATCCGAGAACGATCGGAGTCTTCACGCAGTCATCAGGTGGCAGCAGCAGTGGCAGGTAGATTCCGCCGCAGTTGTTCGGGGCGATGGTCGAGCCGTACACTGACCGAATGACCGGCTCAGCGAGAACAATGATTGGTCGGCGCAGTATGTTGGCCATCACAAAGATGTGGATCTCTTCAAGACTTTCAAAGGCCAGCAAATTAGGTTGGGACGGGTTGTGGACATCCTCGGCTGTGCGCTTCACCAAGCTCCACTCAGAGTTCCATTCCTGCAGACAATCATAGTCATGTGATCAGACATGGCACACATTATGGACATATTGTAACAAGATATGCAGACTGGGACGTGCTACACATCTTTCATGACTAAAGGCATACTTCATGCTATGTACATTAGTCCGAAGCTTAAATAAGATATTTCTGAATGCTGACACGCTATGCTAGCAGTAAGAACTTGCGACTATCTCTACCCCCTCACTCTGTCCACACGTGAAAATGTACATTGTGTATAAATAAACATGTTTTATAATTATTAACAGCATTATTAAAGTTAATGCACTTTAATGTTTTAGCAGCCGTCAATTGTCTTCTGTTGAGACAAGTTCTGGGACCTATTCTCGTGGTGTCTAGACAGCATGGCAAACAGAGACTGTCTGATGAGTGTAACTGTTTACATCAGTAATGTATGACTCACCGCTGTGGTCATGGAGAGCCCTCCTCTAGGGACGTGCGTGTTGAGCCAGCCTTTCTCTGCCTTCCAGCGATACTGGATCTGTTGGCTGTCTGCATCCTCCACTAGAGCGATGTAGAGCAATCTACGCAGGGTGAGGGCGTTGTCTGGCACCCCCCACATCGCTATGGACACCGCGTGTAGCAGACAGTTGCCGTCTCCTGTGGGGGAATGAACAGGAATTGTTGAGAGTGAACAAAACAACAGAGATTAAATTCAAGGCATTCGTAGATATAAATGTGTGGTGTTGGAATGTGGTAAATGAAATACTGGCTAAATATCAGAAAGATAAGAACTAAAATGTTGTGGTTTTAAAGTAATTTCATATGTAAGTTGTGTTTTTTTATTAATTTCTAGTGATGATACATGTGTGATAATAAAACAATCATATATATAATTAATTCCAACATCCTATCCACAATTATTCACAAATATATTATGTATATAAAATATATACCATGTTAATTGCCAGTTTTATTTAATTTTTTATAATATGTTTACTGCACATTGTATTGCAAAATGGATGTATACAAAAACCAATACCCATCTTTGATGTCTGACTGTGAAACAACGTACAACAAACAATACACACTGCCCAAACTGTATTTATCCTGACGAAATATTTGCACTAAGAAATAAGTTACAACCCTTAGTTTTCAGTGCAAATATTTCACATGACACAGATATTGACCGTGGGATACTGACCAGGCACCTTGAGGGGCCGGAGTGTCTTGATGCTGCGGCACCAGTTCACCACCATGGCCTGCTCTAGTTCCATCTGGACATGGCGGTCACAGAGCGTGTTGAGCCAGTGGGGGTCATACCCCCTGGGTAGGGAGGACAGAGCAGGCAGGTGCATAGTGAGGCACGTGATCTTGCGAGAGATGAAGGGTAGATTTGTCTCTTCGTGGACATTCTTCCTCACCATCTCCTTCACTTTCTCTGCCACCTCCACATTTGCCTCCCACAGATACTTTGGTCGTGACTGGTTCAACAATGTCAAACGGTTGTCATCCATCTTGTTTGTGTTTTCGTTTCTGAAGACAATAACAAAGACATGTCAAACTACTGGGGATAACATATTAATTACATACTAAAGATGTCTTTGTATTGGTCTACATATTGTTGTCCACACTGGAACTCAGAACTTATTTATTTGTCCTCAAAGGGGCATTTAACAAGATTGCCACCCAGAGAATTAACTCTAGGTGGCAGGTGGACAAGGAAGCCCTTTGGCTTATCAAGAGTCCGACCCTTTTATCTATGTGTATCCCGCCCGTCTGAGGTATGTGTCGATTTTATTTTTAAACATATTCACGCTACTAGCACCCACACAATCAGCAGATAATCTGTTCCATTCATTTAGTCCTTTGTGAAAATGAAAACGTTCTTATATCTAATCTACTCTGCTCCTTTGCTAATACAACTTCATGTCCTCTAGTCCTTCTATCTTTCTTAACTGAGAAAAAATATTTCTATCAATATTTTCATAACCATTCATTATTTTAAACACTTCTATCTGATCTCTCAATCTCCTGGTCTCTAGTGTTGTTAAACCGCAATTTTTAGGCGTATTTCGTAACTAAGATCCCTCAGTTTTGGTATCATTTTAGTTGCTCTCCTCTGCACTCTTTCTAGCATATCTATGTCCTTCCTGCGATATGGCCTCCACGCTTGAATACAATATCCTAAATGAGGCCTAACTATTGTTTTGTACAGCGGTATTATTAGCTCTTTTTCCTTATAAGTTATGTTTCGCCTAATTAATCCAAGGATTTGATTTAAACAGTTTATATTGCAATGAAACTAGCAAGACACCTCAGCCATAGTAATAAAATATAATTATTATTATTTTGTATTATTGCATTAGACCTAAATTTGATTTAAATGTTTATGTGTATTAGTTTTTTTGTTTTTCTATATATTCCTATCACAATAAAACGAGACAACAGTGTACAATATATGTCCAAGCAAATCATGTTGCCAATGTAAGATAAGTTGTAAACTTGTGAGTGCCAACTAAACTTGCTTAACATGAAATATAAAGTGAAAGATTCTCTGACATCAGATTTAAGTGGTTAGTCAAGCCCACTGGCCTCAATTATAACTGAGATCAATGGTTTAGCCCTAGGTGGCACTGGTGGACAATCTGGGTTAATTTTGCATTGATTACAATCTGTGGCAAAATCGTACAAATAGTGAAGCCCCCTAACGGGACTTACAGAAACGAATATTAATAATAACCATAAATATGGTTTTGCTTTACATATAACAAAAACACAAAATCTTTCTCTGTAATACGTATTTTTTATTTGATGACCCTCTAAATGAAACCAATACAATATTATGTAACTTTCACAGTGTATGTTAACAATAAAGACTAACTCAGTATATACATACTAACATAGTCATGATAGAGGCCTACGTCTATAAGTTATACGACTAACAAGAGTTTAACAAGAGTTTAACAAGATTGCCACCCAGAGAATTAACTCTAGGTGGCAGGTGGACAAGGAAGCCCTTTGGCTTATCGAGAGTCCGACCCTTTTATCTATGTGTATCCCGCCCGTCTGAGGTATGTGTCGATTTTATTTTTAAACATATTCACGCTACTAGCACCCACACAATCAGCAGGTATTCTGTTCCATTCATTTACAGTCCTTTGTGAAAATGAAAACTTTCTTATATCCAATCTACTCTGCTCCTTTGCTAATGTAAGTTCATGTCCTCTAGTCCTATCTTTCTTAACTGAGAAAAAAATATTTCTATCAATGTTTTCATAACCCTTCAATATTTTAAACACTTCTATCTGATCTCCTCTCAATCTTCTGGTCTCTAGTGTTGTTAAACCGCATTTTTTTAGGCGTATTTCATAACTACGATCCCTCAGTTTTAGTATCATTTTAGTTGCTCTCCTCTGCACTCTTTCTAGCATATCTATGTCCTTCCTGCGATATGGCCTCCATGCTTGAATACAATATTCTAAATGAGGCCTAACTATTGTTTTGTACAGCGGTATTATTAGCTCTTTTTCCTTATACGTTATGTTTCGCCTAATTAATCCAAGGATTTTATTTCCCTTTGAAGCTGCAATTCCGCACTGCTCTGAAACCTTCATATCAGCACTAATGGTTAACCCTAAGTCCTTTTCTTTTACAGTAGTACTTAGTACAGTACCCCCCATTGTATATTCTACCTCTTCGTTCCCATGTCCTGTGTGGAGGCATTTACATTTCCCAAAATTAAACAGCATTTGCCACTTTTCAGACCATTTGATCAACCTGTCAAGATCATCTTATAAATGCTGTCTATCTCCATCACTTTTAATCCTTCTAAACACTTTTGTATCATCCGCAAATTTCAACACCTTGCTTGTTATTTCATCATCCAAATCGTTGATATATATTAAGAATAATATAGGTCCTAATACTGATCCCTGTGGTACCCCACTCAATACCGATTTCCAGTGTGAAGCCTCCCCATCAACTACTACACGTTGTCTTCTGTCAATCAGCCATTGTTCTATCCAGTTTATTATACCATTTCTTATCCCATGGGCCTTCAGTTTAAGCAGTAATCTTTGATGTGGTACTTTGTCGAAAGCTTTTTGAAAATCTAAGTAGACGATATCTACTGGTGATCCCTCATCTACCCACTTAGTGATGTCTTCCAAAAAACATAACATATTTGTTAAGCATGACCTCGCTTAAAAAAAACCATGTTGAGATGGGTTTATCAAGTTTTGTTTAACAAGAAAATCCACCATGTGATCTTTAATTAGTCTTTCTAATAATTTACAAATCACTGATGTTAAACTCACTGGTCTATAGTTCTCTGACTTGTTTCTCGAACCTTTTTTGAATAACGGTATAATGTTTGCTTCTTTCCATTCTAAAGGAACCACTCCCTCTTCTAATGACAAGTTGAAAACTGTTGCAAGCGGTATGCTAATTTGTTCTACAATTTCCAATAGTAGTTTGGGTGATATACCATCCATTCCAGGTGATTTATTATCCTTCATAGCCCTTATTTTCTTAGCTACCATTTCCGGGGTTACAATTAATTGTCCTAAATAGTCTGAATCTGCCCCCTTGAACTTAGCCTCTGGTACTGGCAATGAACTAATATCTTCCCTGGTAAACACTGAACTAAAGTACTCATTCAGGTCTTCTGCCATTAAGAATCCCTCTGATATTATATTTCCAGCACTATCTTCTAGAGGACCGACCTTATCTTGAACTTTCTGTTTGCTTCGAACATACGCATAAAAACTCTTGCTGTCATGTTTTATATTACTAGCTAATTGTTGTTCATAGCTTCTCTTTGAATTTCTAATTTCAGCTGTAGCTTGGTTAAGTGCTTCTTTATAACTGTTGTAGTCTTCATAATTTCCAGTACATCTATATGACTTCCACATCATTTGTTTATACTTAATTTTTCTAATGGCTTCTTTCGATAAGTGTTTCTTTTTGGACCGTTTTCCTTGTTTTTTGAAGGGTACAAATTTATCGACTATGCACTTAATTTCACTCTTTAATATATTCCAGCATTCTGTTGCCATCTTATTTTTCAGTGTGTTATTCCAGTCTATCTTTGCTAAATATTTCCTCATGTCCTTATACCTTCCTTTGTGGAAATTTCTCCTATACTGCTTTTTACTATTCCTTTCTGATTTTACTTTGATGGTAAAATGTATCTGGTTGTGATTGCTACTCCCCAGTGGCTCACATATCTTGACATTGTCAACTAATTCATTCTGTGAGGACAAAACTATGTCTAACACATTCTCACCCCTGGTTGGTTCTAGCACATGTTGAGAAAGGAATGTATCTTGAACTAAAACTAAAAACTTATGGTCCTCACTCCCCATACTCTGTAGAGATTTCCATTGTATATGCCCGTGGTTAAAATCCCCCATAATAATACAGTCCCGTTTGCTTACTTCCCTTATAGCATTTTGTATTTTTTCATTCTCTTCTATGCTTATGTTTGGACTTCAATAAACTAACCCAACTGTTAACGTTGAGTTTCCTATAACTAACTCACTAAGTTATAACGATAACGTGAATATATACCGATGTTGCTTATAAATACCCACCACCAGAGTGGGTCCTAACCTACATAATTCAAAGACGCGCACACGTTCGTGTTATCTTTGGCTGATATATTAAGCTACATGTAAGATGTCGTCATTAAATTATACTTCCCGACCGTGAACGACCGTTCGTGTCAAGAACAAAACCTAACGTCCCGGTGTCGCGGACTACATCTGCCGATGCCCTATATATTCGTTAGTGGTCGCGATCCGATCGCGTACGCCCACGTCCAACTAAACATTCCCGCCTCGGACCCACCTTTCACGTCGTCGTCAAGCGCCTAGTTCTCAATGTATACTGTAATACCGTCTAGAATGCGTACATTTAAGTCGGACTGAGAGCAAACTGTGATTAATAAAACCGCCCAGTGAGTATCGATCACGTGACTGGGAATCCCCGGTGGTTTTTCCACGTTCGGTGGACCTTTCGCCGCCTTTGTTGATCTCCCGAGAGCTTGCAGCAGTTCAATTGAATTCGAATAATGGTCATTTAATGCTAGTCGTCTTGTTGCTTCAACGCTATACATTGGAAGTGATTAGCTCCTATATGTCTAGAACTTTGTAGATGACAGTAGTAGGCCTAGCATTCATTGTTTAAATGAATCATCATGTACGCGTGTCGTACGTAAGCATCCGTGGGTATTTTTATGTGTGACCAAAATGAGTTGCGTGAATCATGACGTTATAGTCTCCATTATGAAGAATTGAAGATTCATAAATAAGTTGTTGCCGTAGTTGCACCTAGCTCTACTCAACAGTCCGGGTCGTAGCCGCGTGCTAAGGAAAATGTGGGTGTAACGTGGGGTTTCCCCTCTGCACTAGAGGGAACTAGAATTGTAAAATGTTACGTCAGGCCCTAATTATACCTGCTCCATTCTGATATATTTTGTTTATAAATATTTAAATAAAAACAATATTTAAACTAGGGTCAGTATGTGGTCTATTTTTTTTCTTCAAAACTGGAATATAGTCATTATGTTAAATATATATTTAACATACACACTGTATATATATATATATATATTGTGGAGCGCAGTAGCGTAGCGATCAGAGCTAAATTCGGACTCTCGAGAGAACCTGGGTTCGAATCTTGTGCGGCAGTGTCGAACCTTGGGCAAGTTCGTTTACTCTACATTGCTTCAGTTCACTCAGCCGTATGAATGAGTACCTGGCTATAGACAGTGGTGGCTATTTGTGTACAAACAGACTTCGCACATTAATTGCAGAGTGGCTTAATGCTTCCCACAGAAGTCGAGATGGTGTTCGATTGAACAGGTCTGTCAGGGAGTAAAGTAGTAAAGGGTAAAATGCTTTGAGCTGTTCTGAGGAATGGATACTGCGCAATATAAGAACTTACCTTATATATATAGATAAGGTAAGTTCTTATATTGTACAATAGGCCACTATATATATATATATATATATTTATATATATATAAAGTGGCGTACATTGTTTGCAAGATGCACATTTTAAATTGCTGTTTAATTATGGTACGCATATATTTTGACGCGAAATCAGTAGATGGCGAGATCAGAATTTTAACTGAAGAAAAACATGAGTTCTACGCCTAAGTGGGATAATTGTCCGAATTGTGCTTCCTGTAGATCTATGCTTCCGTGGATAGATCTACGCCTATAATGTGTATAAACATACTTTTGGCCTACACAGCTGTGAGATCATTTTATGCCTATAAAGTTCTCGTAAAAACTGAAGTGTGTGTTGATGCCATTGTAGATTGTTCTATATATTTTCATTGTTTGCGCGCGTGCACGCACGCACACACACACACACAAACACACACACACACATGCATACATGTTTGTACTTTCCGCGCATTCGATTTCTATAAACGTTTTGAAAGAAATGTTCATAATGTTTTATTTATAAAAGAAGAGAACTCGTGCGCACCATTCGCAGCATATATATATACACATATATACAGATCACACTACCAGAAAATAGAACGACCGAGCTTGAGGACACGACTGTTCTTATTTACAATAATTGTAGGACCTATGAATATGATACACTTACGCAGAACATGCGTCCTACATACACTTGTGCTCGTGGAATACGAGAACAAACGAAATACAAGAAAACAGACAATACGCGGGGACAGGGGGCGCAGGAGGGGGTGTAGTTGCCCTCCGGAATTTTTGGGGCAGACATATGGTTCTGCCCCCCCCCCCCATTAAATGTGAGCGTGAATGTTTGTTTTTGTGGCGAGCGTCAATGGCGGGTGGAAATGTAAATTTTATGAGACGATTAATGTGTATTTTTGTCGACTGTGAAAGGTTTGTGCAATTGGAGGGTAGACATATTGTATTCTGCCCCCCCCCCCCAGTAATAGGCGTGGTGGCGAACATTTTTTCCAACGAGTCAGCAGCGGCGAAGCGGCGAAATTTGAAGGTACAGGCATAATTATTCACAACACAGGTGTAGAAGACTTATTGGTCATATACAACATAAAAGTGGCCAACTATAGTTTGTATGGCCTTGAATGCTGTGCATATTTTATTACAACATATATATATATATATAAATAATGGAATATTTATTAAGCACGCTTTGCTTTAATGATGTTTTTGCTAAACGCTATTGGGGTCCTCCCATTAGGCTTACACAAAGATATGAAATTTCGCACATTCTAAAGAGGGAGTGCAGGGGGGTATTTTCGTGATCCGTGATTAGCAAAATTATTTCCTCTTGAAACGTGAAAGCTCTTTTTATCCCTGTGATTCATGATCAGGTGCAACAGCGTGAAGCGTTTCTTCTTGAAATTTACGACATATGACTAAAAATGTCGATTTCTTCGTGAAACAAGAAATGGTATTTTTCAGTGTGAAATGTGAAAACCCAAATATTTTCACTGTGAATTGTGATCCAGGACCCCCCTGCACCCTCTCTCTAAAGGCAAGAAGACATTTACCAACACGTAGCCGTAGGATGTGTTAGTGCTTGATTCACATTAAGTTAACTATTCGCCCGAGGCGGTCTCTTTGTTTACTACATTGCCTTCTCTGTAAATGTCTAAGGTAAACACTGTGTTTTGCAAACCTAGCAACAATGGTCTACGATCTGATAAACTCACAGGTATTCCAGTATAGCTTTGTTCGCTGCACGCAACTCGCAGTAGGTGGGTTTTCTCCGACGGTAATATTGACGACTATAGTAAAGCCGGGCGACCCGGAACATCAATGACATAACCGCTATAAATAGTAACTGTGGTTATATTGAACATCTGGGAAATTCTACGCAAAATCCCTCGCTATAGGTCACCGCGCGTCAAGTGCTGACGGGTGATAGGCTTTGGCGTGTTCAAACAACAACCTGTTTACTCGATCTGGATTTGTCGAAACACGTGTAAACAGGAGCATAATGTTTACGTATTTACTATGACAATGAACGCATGGTTTTATGTGACCTTCGTGTGACCTTAATTTCAGACTAAGCGACATTAGATGGTGCAAAACGTTAATTATAATGTTCAAGCGTTACCTCTGCACATATAGACATTTTAGTATCATAATTATATTACATAATAGGTATTTCAGTTACTTCACATGAATTATGCTTACCAAAAGTTGTGTTTACAAAATTTGTGAACATAATTCTGGTTTATAATTCTTTTTATTCCAAAGCTTATCATAGGCTGATCCAGGGGGACTGGAGGCACGTGCTCCCTAGACTTTTGTCATTTTGCGTACCCGTAGACCTTTTTTGAATGGCCCCACGTGACCGTGCCCCCTAGACCGTTTGAAACGTGCCCCGTCCGGTCCATGTTACAATAAGGTGAAGTTACGCTTACATATATATACATATATATATGTGACGAGTCCTGACGAAATGAGTCGAATGTACAGATTTGTCGAACGTCAGGAAATGCCAAAATGTGTTGCAACCGCAACATTTACGATTGTGCGTTTTTTCAATAAACTTGGTCCTTAATATGTCTGTTATCGACTGACGTCGCTATTTTTGTTAAATGTGCGTTCATTTGCTGTTTATAGAGTAGTTTTGTGATACCTGTGTAAAATGTCATGCATGAATTCGCTAAAACAAAGCCGAAAACGCAACATTTGTAACGCAGTTTTTCGCGGAAATTGTGGGCTGTCCCTCAACATTTTGATACCGCCAGAGAGCGCTGGATGTCATCTTTCTAAATATAGTGAGGCCGCCGTGACCTGGTTTGAATTTAGCCAATAGGAGGGCTTGACGTGCGAGCTATAATGTAAACATTCGAAGCCTTGTTGCTAGTCGCGTGACTAATGCTACTGCTGTCATTGGCTGCGCAGCTGCGGCGCATGCGCATTGCGGCTTTCTTTGCCAGTCTCTTTAAAAATGGCACTCGAGTTAGCGAGGTTGATTAATTGCAATGTGGCGGATTCCGATAGAGAAAAGATCGATAGTTTGTTGGAGGAGTACAGTGTGGCAAAGGTGACGAACCAGACTCCGATTCAGAAGTTTGTAATAGCAGGTCATCCGACGAGGATGACCATTTTGATGACCGAAGGAATGACTTCGACGATGCCATGGAAGTGGCTGCCGAGTCTGAGGACATAGTTTTTGACTCGGTGGACGAAGAACTGGCCAAAGTTTCAGGTATGCATGCTATCGAAGTGTATATTATATACACTATGAAATTATTATTTGAATACCGTCTCACTGTCTGTGGTTCGTTATATTTATATGAACAGTGGCACAGGCCATTGTCATGATTGTATCTGGGTAAATACATGTGCACGTTATCAGGCCATCAGGGTGAGATCATGACAGATTACTAATTAATTAGATTGTTACTATAACCAAGCCTAATAGACTATGCTAATATGAGTTTCATTAAACTGGTGTTAGTCAGGGCTTGATATAAAGAGTAAATTAAAGTTGTGACTTTCTGTGATATGGAGGAATGATGTCAGACATACTGATACACCACTGCACTGATAGTAGGATAGGTTTATTAATTCCTTATTATTATTATTATTAATGTAGCCTAAATTTCCATTTGTGTCTACAATAATGTTTTTGGCATAACTCTTAAAAAAACAGATACGCATTTCAAAGGGACATAAAATGATATTGCATGTCATGGCAATGTTTTTTTAATGTGCATCATAACAAGGCACTGGACTATTATGATTGGCCTTTTTATAAATGCATATGAAATTATATTTGCCAATTGTGGACGTGTCTACCATAACTGGTTGCTTTTTACAGGAACACCTGCGAGTTGTTGACATGGCCAGGACATTCTACAACGGGATGGTGACAGCTGCCAAGCAGACCTGCAGCGAGATGAAACTGGTGGAGTTCAGCAGGAGTGCTCCCTGCAGCCGGCAGATCTCGATGCACTACAGTTTCGACTTTGCGCAGCAAGTTCACCTGCCGAGTGACCCTCTCCAGCCAGGCCCCATGTACTTCCTGGTTCTTAGAAAGTGTGGCATATTTGGGGTCTGCTGGGAGGGGCTCCCGAAACAGGTGAACTTCCTGAATGATGAGGCCCATCTCATTTCGAAGGGGTCGAACGCTGTTGTGTCCTACATACACTACTTTTTTGAGTGTTTTTGGACTGGGTGAGACCACTGCCGACCTTCACTGTACAAAACAAGAACTGTTTTGTCCTGTGGTATTGTGCATGGAGGGTCGCCATTGGTCTCCACCAGCCCATCACACTCAACTTTCTAGTTGTGGTACACACAAAGTTTGCCCCTTACGCTTGCTTTGGGCTTCTCAAGCGGGCATTCAAACGCCACGCAATATCGTCGCTGACTGAGCTCGAGTCTGTGGTGAATGGGAGCGCCTGTCTGAATTCCACCCAGTTGGTTGGCAAAGAAGACGGCACATCCCTCGTCCCTGTGGCAGACTGGCAAGCACACCTCCATCCCCACTTCAAGGCACTGCTAGGCATCAAGAAGTACTTTCACTTCAGGTACATTCAATGCTATCTATTTATCCCAGTAGTATCCACAATATCGTTTAATAACATAAAATTAAAGGAAATAAATGCTATGAATGCTAAATAAGGCTTTATATAAAGGGTTATCGTCATAGGTGAGTTGGTGTGTTCATAAAAAATGTTTGTTTATCGTTACTTTATTTACACGATTACAATAATTGTGTTACTTGACCCTTATAATGTATGCACGGCTGATACATTGATATTTTGCATCCATCTTTTTTGTGTTTGTCTAATATAAAACCAAGGAAAACATATTTGCCTGTTATGACAATACTCGCAGGTGTTCCTGTTATATGCAACCATTATGCCTGTATGCAGTGAAAGATGATAAACAATTATTTAAACTGTATTAAACACTGTTCACAGGTTTGATGCAGCCAGCCCAGGCATGGTCTTTGTAAAGACAACATGCGGCAGCCCCGAAGAGCGCTTCGAGTTCCTGGTTTGCAGTGATGCCTTCTGCACCACCAGTCGCCATCAAGCCACCCGGCCTCAGTCACGACCGCCAACACTACCTCCTCACAAACATTCGTCCATTTGTGAAGGACCTGTATAAGGACGTGCTGTGTCCAAGCCCCTCTGAGAGGGAGGATGCCCCCATGGCGGGGTCCTCCACAGCTCCCGATGATGTCGCATCCACACCACGCAGAGGAGGTATTCGTGGCCTAGGTCGCCAGCCTTCGCCATCGCCTTCTCCGACCGAGGCATCTGAGAACTCATGGTAGTGCTCGCAGGGGACGTGGTAGTCCTGGCAGGGGACATGGCAATGCTGGCAGGGATCGTGGTGGTGCCAGTGTGGGAAAATGAGAATAAACTCACTGACTGGTTTTGTGAGTCATATAAACTTGCAGCAGTTTTCTTTTGCAATTTTATTTTGTTTTTGTTTGTAGCAGTGAGCTTCACTTATTAGAACAATGTCAGTTTATAAATAAATGCATTTACCCGACAAACCAGACTGTTTTTGTGTGTGCTGTAAAATTCCTAAAAAAACATACCACTCCACTAGTATACATAGAAAAGTCTTTTGCTCATAACTTTTTTAATATCCCATACATTTTGTTCATATTTTCAGATACTTAACAGGATATCACTATCTAAGATGGTACAGAATTTCAAAGAAATCCGTTAAGGGTAACTAAGGTACTTTTCAGTAAACGTACCAAAACTTCAAACGGCTTTTTCTCAGTTTGAACATTTCTACCCCATATGTGTTCATTGTGACATAACTTCAGCTAGGATTACGCTACGCCCAAAATATATGTACCATGTTAAAGCTGATTATATGCTCTTTCCAACGGTATATATAACTCAATATTTTTTAATTTGTACATGTGACTCATTTCGTTAGGACTCGACACATATATACATACATACATCTTCAACTCCATATAAAATTGGTTTCACATATATTGTGTTTTCAAAACATTCTGGTCCTAAAAACATATTTATACGACCGACCGACCGACCGACCAAGCATATATGCTGCTTGGGGGGATTGAACTGTTCCAGTTCCCAGACAGGGCGAGGCTGTGGTGTTGCTTCCGCTGAATTGTTTCAGTTCCCTATAGAAGGCGAGACTATAGGATTACGTGGGCTCAAAGCCGCAATGTAAAGAAGTATACTTTTACTTCGTTACTTTACTTATTTTAAAGTAGAATTGTTTACTTTTCTTGAGTAATGAGGTACATTTTTAGATATACTTTTGCTTGTAATGAAGTACAATTAAGGTGTGCTTTTCCGAATGTAATGAAGTATCCATAATTTATGTGTTAACATTTTGGAACTTCTAACCTGTTTGCGAAAAATGATCTGTGCCGGAACCCAGAACTGTTTGCCCCCGGCACAGATCTATACTTAGATATCAGCGGAAACTAAAAGTAGTAAAATTTTCGGATTGGCTGATTCATTGTCATTAGCCATTAAATTCGAAAACTTGTACTTCACCTACATTTAAAAAACGTACTTTTACTTGAGTAGCTTTTACTCAAGTACAAAATAAGTGTACTTCTACCAGGTCGATCTGCTTGGGTTGAATTAATTCCTTTCCTTCGGGCTGAACTGTTCCAGTTCCCCAGATGGTGCGAGGTTGGCAGATTGCTTAGACCCAAGCGTTTCATTTCCCCAAGTGAGAGCGACCGAGGTTGTAGTTTTGTTTGGGCTGAATTGTTTCAGTTTCCCAGAAAAGGCGAGACTGTCATGTTGCTTGGTTGTTTCAGTTCTTCAGAAAGTTTGTCAGAAAATCTTGTGTTGTTTTATTTGGAAATGAACTGTGTTTGTTGAAAGATAAAACATAATTGTCATGCACCAGATGTGTAAGTAATTATTTGAATTAATGCCCATCCTTCACGAAACAAAACTAAAGTGTTAATATCTTTTAGCATATGTTATGTTTTTCTTTTAACTTCGTCTACAGTGTTTATGTGAGCACTAATTACAAATACGTATCTCACCAATCGAAACGTTTTGATACCAAAATTACCTATGTAACCTTGCAGTTAGTACATCTATTTATTGCCGATTGTGTTCTTTGGCGGCGGTTATGAAATATAAGGGGGGTAGGGTTAATATTTCGGTTGTGTGCAGACCTGGGGCCGAGTACATTTTCATGAGTACAAGTACGAGTACGAGTACTTTGAAGATGGATATGTACGAGTACGAGTAAATTGCTAAAAGCTGAGTACGAGTACAAGTACGAGTACATTCTCACGAGTACGAGTAAAAGTACGAGTACATTAGAAAATATATAAATATTAAATAATAACGTATTTAAAAATTATTAATTAATCTTATTTATATAACTCAGCACAAGTGAATATGCAATGGCAGTTGATCAATTCTTTTATGAGGTAAACTAAAAAGAACCTCTATTTCATAAACAATGAAATTCACTTCATTGCCATTCCTTTCTGTGGCACCGTATGATCTTATCATCTATTTGCCATTGCACCGAATGAACATGAGTTGTTCACAGGTTGAGTCTTTCAGGCTGCACCGTTCAGGGCAGAATACTTTCTCGGCTATGCTAAATACCCTTTCAACTGGGGCTGATGAGGCTGGAATGCTGAGATGGTGAGGGACCAACTGAGCCACAGTTGAAAATCTCAGAACTGCAGTGGGTCACTGTGACGATCTGTACATGGCTGACTGATGTATTCGTTCACCTCTACAATCTGCATCTGCTGATATTATAAGTTTGCAATTTGTTTTCTGATCGTAGACTACTAGTTGTTGAGAGGGTTAGCACATGTCCACATAACAGGCTCAGCATCCACTTTGGACTTTTTAGCCAGGCTGCTGGCATGATATTATACTAGTGTAGGAGGCATTCTGACTTGAGCCACCTTACTTCTACAGAGGAAGACTGGCAGTTCTTGTTCTTAGCAGTTAGCACTGTCAGCCAAGTGGCATGGTCATCAGACTACATCAAAGGCATTTCCTGTCTAACTGGTGGGTTAACTGCTAATTGGCTCTTTATGGACATCCTGGTGGCTTAATTAAACAAACAGGTTTATGGCCTGAACCGAGAGCCTACAATTATTGTTTGCTTATTAGGGTGTTTCTGACTGGGAAAAGATGCTGCCTGTTGCCATGTTTGGGTATCATAGTCATGGTTATCAGAGAATGTGGATGTACTGTGTGTAGGGATGGTATTCTATCAGAAATAACAAAGTATTTAAAAAATAGTTGAACATTTAAATATTTCAGGAAAGTTTCATTTTATAACCAAATATATTTATTTTCCCCAGCATATATTGAGAAAGTACTCAGATGTACTCGTAATGTACTCATAAAACCTGAGTACAATGATGTACAAGTACGAGTCCATGACCCACAAGTTTCATGAGTACGAGTACTTCAAAAATGTACTCGAATACACGAGTACCGAGTACTTCGGCCCCAGGTCTGGTTGTGCATGCAATGCATTACATCATTTGTAAGAAAATATTGTGCTGTTTTAATTGGAAATGAATTATCAAGTTTTTGATGTAAAACTAGTTGTCATGTGTCGCGTATGTAAGTAATTGTTTTGAACTATCGTACACCTTCGGTCACGAAACTTAACCAAAATGTTAATATAATTTGGTATGTTTTGTGCTTGCTATCTATTGTATTGATTTAAACTTTGCTGCGCTTGCGTGCCTCGTTTTTCCACACATGCTGACACTAAATGTTATCGTGTAGTCCTATAATTAGTAGGTATATAACCGATTGTGTACATGTAGAACAAATCTTCCAAAGCCTTGCCTCCATTTTCACAAAGTAGCTCGTAAAAAATTACAATAGCAAGTGTCATCATAGATAAATCCTAGCTTGGGTGACAGCTTGTAACATGTAGGTTCCCTAGTGTTTTCTAGAGCCCCTTTGTCTTCCTAAACTAGCAGTATTATTCAATCCCAAGGCGAAATACAGCACATTGTCGTGCTTACATTTATTCGGGTGTTAAATTTTATCCGGGTGATGTTTATTTAACAAGATTTAACCAGATTGCCACCCAGAGCATTAATTCTAGATGGCATGTGGACAAGGAAGCCTTTTGGCTTATCGAGAGTCCAATACTCTTTAGCTACGTGTATCCCGCCCTTTTAAGGTGTGTCGATTTTATTTTTAAACAATGTGCATATGTAAGGCATAATATCTGGCACCAGCATATCACGTATATATAATATAATAATAATATATATATAATATCCAGTAGTTAAATATGTTTCGTTTGTTATCGTAATACGAGCGTTATAGTTAGAGCACATAATTATAATTTGCTGTTTCAGATTTGTGACCAAGTATAAGAGTAAGTCACGTGACGTGTGCGTGGAGAGGAAACTGTTTTACGACAGAAATTGTTTATGTCTGTGGGAAGCAAACATTTTACAATTTATGTATATATATATATATATAGACATATATGTAATTATATATATACATATAAACATACATAACGCCCGGATAAATGAAAACGCGACAGTCGTAGCTGGTGATAAATACATTCCCCTCGTCACCCGGATATTATTTAATGCCTGGATAAATGTAACGTCACATTCACAGTGCTGCATCTGGTGAATGAGATGTGAAGTTAAATCCAACCTACTGGTGACACCTAGTGAATATAGAATACCACCAGAGGAAGAGAAGGTGAACGAGACATTGTGCACTACCCGCAGTGTGTGTGTATTCGTCCCGGGTACTAGTAAGCCACTGGAGGGCGCTGCGAAAATAACGTCACAAAAGCGTCAATACACGCGCATTGGAGTGTCTCATCTCCATATACCCAATATCTCTGGTAGGACTACTAAAAAAGCAGAAATGTACTGTAAGGGGACCAAATGCAAAGATGCGGAATGAGTGACCTGTGGCTGATATTAACTTTACAATTTAATGTATAAATTTAAAAAGGTGTACAACTTTACTCTTGCAAAGATATTAATTTGTCTTACGACCAATTCAACTAACAAAATAGACCATCTTTTACCTTTTCAAAAAAGGGAATCCGCCACGTACTGCCCTTAGTTCCCTTGTGCTTGTCATTTGGTGGTCAACGAACAAATAGGCTGTTGCATTTCTAGGTGATATCCCGACCGCTAAACACACGCAATTAAGCGCACTAACTTATGCACTGTTGTACATTAATTTTAAAGAAAGAAAGATGGAAGGACTAGAGGACATGACTTTACATTAGCAAAAGAGCAGTATTGATTAGATATAAGAAAGTTCTCATTTTCACAAATGACTGTAAATGAATGGAACATATTATCTGCTGATTGTGTGGGTGCTAGTAGCGTGAATATGTTTAACAATAAAATCGACACATACCTCAGAAGGGCGGGATACACATAGATAAAAGGGTTGGACTCTCGATAAGACAAAAGGCTTCCTTGTCCACCTGCCTCCTAGAGTTAATTATCTGGGTGGCAATTTTGTTAAATCTTGTTAAACGATTGCTATTGGGTGGATATGGAAGGGAGCTGAGATCGGGCCGCTTGCAAACACACTTGACTAGATAAAGTATTACTATACCCAAGAACATAATCAAGATTTAACAAGATTTAACAAGATTGCCACCCAGATAATTAACTCTAGATGACAGGTGGACAAGGAAGCTCTTTGGCTTATCGAGAGTCTAACCCATTTATTTACGTATATCCCGCCTGTAATGTTCAGGCTTGCACTAACTGGGCATGTACGCGCCTAGAGGCAAGCCGACAATAAACATATAGAGTTACCACACTGCCATTCCATGGTCGAGTTACGATATCCCATGGTGTCTAGAAGTACCTCTAAAATAATGTAAAAACTTGTTTTAGTGACCGAAACTACTGACTGTAATGTGTAAGTTAACTCCAGACGGAAAACAGCGGACCATTTGCCGAAAGATAACTTTGAAAATTCGCAACAAGGCATCGCTCGGTGATCACCCGATTCTACCTCGCGCGTCCTTGACCGCAGTTGACTGGGGGATGACCGGGGCGACTAGAATTACCGCAGACACCGCGACGGTGCACGGCATCGACACGCAGTGAGTGTTTGGTTACCGGATCGAGAACGATACATTGTGAAAAGGACTGTCGACATGGCAAACGCCGATTAAAAACCCTGTATGAATTGGCAAGCGGCTAATCTAGACGAGGAATGGCGGCGCTTCAAACATCACTGCGAGTTTACGTTCAAAGGCCCGCTTGCAACGAAACCTGAAGGTCAAAAGGTAAACTACCTCATGACGTACATCGGCGACAAAGGACGCGAGATATACAAGACCTTTACCTGGATGCCAGCGACGGGCGACGATCCGGCAGAAAACGACACACTGCAATGCGTGTATAACAAATATGCGCAGTATGTCGCACCGATTAAAAAACTAAATCCGCGCAACTGTCACCTTCAACCGACGTAAACAAGATCCAGGTGAAAAGTTTGATAACTTTGTCACGGATCTCCGAATTTTTTGTGAAAGACTGGCTATACTGAAGAAGACAGCATGCTCAGAGATGCAATTGTCCTGAGATCATCGCAAGCCGCGGTCCGCGTGAAATGTCTAGAGAAAGGAAACGAACTGACTCTAAGCATGGCCATAAATATTGGCCAGAACTACGAGACGTCCCAGGAAAGTATGCGCGCGATAAACATCGATGACGACCCCACAGTTCATGCCTTGAACATTGGAGATCGGGGAAAACCGAGGATACCTGGACGTTCGAGGAACTGGTCACAGTCCAGATTCCACAAAGACCATGCGAAACAGAAAGCGAGATACCAGGATCAACGGAAATGTCAGAAATGCGGGTACAACATATCACGTTGCCCCGCTAAGGACAGCAAGTGCCACTACTGTCATAAGAAGGGACATTTTGCGTCGATGTGCCGCAACAAGGCGAGCGCCCACGTAGTTGAGGACATGTGTGGCTTTGAGCAATCAGATGATGACGGCGACGCACATCTGATCAATACCATCACCGATGCAGACGGCGACTGGTGGGAAAGCACAGGTGTAAACGGAACACACATCCAAATGCAGATAGTCACCGGCGCTACGAAATCTCTGATGCCGTACAACGTGTACAGAGATATGCACTGCAATCACCAAATCACAAACACCGCTCGCAAGTTCAAACCGTACATTCATCACCTAATTAAGGTAGAAGGCTACGTCACACTCCCAACTCGGTATAAAAACAAATGCGTTGAGATACAGTACTGCATCGTACATGTAGACCAGAAACCATTGTTATCAGGGCATGCTAGCGTGCAGCTAGGCTTGATCGAGAGAATACACACTGTCGCCAACGAGCTTGACAAGTACCCCGAGCTGAAGCAAACTACAGGTGCGCTCCCAGGGACGTATTCCCTCAAGATCGACCCTTCTGTACCGCCAGTAGTACACGGACCAAGACGCCAGCTAGAAGCACTGTCTGCAAAGATACGTACGAAACTGAAAGAAATGGAAACTGATGGCCACATTACTAAAGTGACAGGGTCCACTGACTGGGTTAGTTCCATGGTCACAAAGCCATTAGACGAGAGCACTACCCCATTCCGACAGTGGAAGAAGTGATAGCATCAATACCAGGTGCCAAAGTGTTCTCCAAAATAGACGCTAAGTCGGGATTCCTGCAGAACAAACTCGACTATGAATCAAGTCTTCTAACGACTTTCAACACGCCGATCGGAAGATACAGGCGGTTACGCCTCCCGTTTGGCATAAAGTCGACTCCTGGGATTTACCAACGAATCATGGACGACATGCTAGAAGACATCGATGGCGCACGGGCCATCATGGACGACATCCTGATCGCAGGCAAAACGCCACAGGAGCACGACAAGATCATCAGAAAAGTCGTAGAGAGAGCGACAGAATGGAACATGAAGCTCAACTTTGACAAGTGTCAAGTAAAACAGCCACAGGTGAATTACGTTGGACTTGGTGACAGACCGGGGCTGGCAACCAGGTCCAGAGAAAGTACGCGCAGTACACAAAATGCCAGTTCCCCAAAGCAAGGAAGACGTGCGCAGATTTCTTGGATTTGTCCAATATCTGTCGAAATTCATCCCGAACATGAGTACAGTGGACGCTCCACTTCGGGATGTGATAAAAGAGACGTCGATTTTCACTGGGACAAGCCACAACAGAGAAGCTTCGAAGAGCTGAAGGAACTTTGTTCCAGTGCGCCAGTGTTGACGTATTACGATGTGACAAAATTTTTCACAATACAGTGTGATGCGAGTAGCAGTGGACTAGGAGGTATCCACCTACAAGACGGTCGTCCAGTAGCCTACACGTCGAGAACGCTCACACCAACAGGGATGAGGTAAGCTCAACTGGAAAAGGAAATGTTAGCTATTGTGCATAGCTGCAAGATATTCCATTACCACATCTTTTGAAAAACTACAACGGTTGAGAGCGATCACAAACCACTTCAGGGTATATGTGCAAAGCCACTGCCATCAGCGCCCATGAGGCTACAGGCAATGTTGCTAAGACTGCAACCGTGCGATGCACAGAGTCGTGCCCACCTGCCCGATACAGTAGCTGATATTGAGCCTGTCATGGTCAACATGACCAACTTCATCGCCGTAACACATACACGATACAAGCAGTTCCAGGAATGTATAGCCAATAAACTGAACGAGCTACACGCTTTGATCCTCAGGAGCTGGCCAGATACAAAGCAGGAAACACCGCACACAATCAGAATGTACTGGACAATACGTGACGAACTCTCCGAATCTGACGGTGTAGTGTACAAAGGTATGAGAATCGTGGTGCCGCCATGCATGAGGCCTAACATGCTTGCACAAATACACGAGTCGCACTTGGGCATAACGAAATGCAAGCAACGAGCACGGGAAGCACTATACTGGCCAGGGATGACGCAACAAATCGAAAATCTCGCACGGGAAGCACTATACTGGCCAGGGATGACGCAACAAATCGAAAATCTCGCACGGGAAGCACTATACTGGCCAGGGATGACGCAACAAATCGAAAATCTCGTGAGTAATACGCCCAGAATAAGCAACGAACCGAAACGTTCAGGCCAACGAAAACATCCGATCTACTTTAGATTGAGGTAAAAGTAAGACGCAGCCTGGACCGGGACAAAGAGAACCAGCGTTACTATCACGACCGGAAAGTCGCCGGGGATCTCCCTGTACTTCTGTCAGGAGATCCAGTGAGGATGGCTCCATTTTCGGGCTCCAATAAATGGCTACACGCCAAAGTTGTAAGCCGACATCAAGCGCCTCGATCGTATGTCGTTGAATCGAACGGAAAAATGTACAGGCGCAACAGAAGACACCTGCGACTGTCAACGTTCGGAGCGGAACAGGTATGCCCCAGACTGAGTCAGGCCAGAAATAAGCAGTGAGCGAGCCCGATCAATAAATGCTAATCAGGGAATCACTCAAGCAGCAGTCACCCTGACGGGACAGCTCCCATTACTGAACGCGAGAACAGCCCATAACCCACCGACTGACCAGCGGCCGGGCAGCCCTGTGTGTCAACAAACACCAAAGAGGGCGGGTGACCGTGCTTCCGAGCCCTGAAGAATCACAAGCCGCGTCTAGCGTTCGCAGTGCGCCCGTTAATTGCCCATCGCCTCCCACGGGAATTGTGACCCGTAGTGGTCGTGTGAGCAAGCCACCAAGACGTCTGGACTATGGCTAAGGTTAACCGTTCCAGTCCCACCAGGGCAGAATAATCCCTGAGTGACCCGTAGTTGTTTAGTTCAAGACTGCATATAATCTACCCTACAGTCTATTCAAGTTTATGTATGTTTCTGTAGTAGTTCGCGCACGAAGAGTTGTTCGTAAGAAGAAGTTTGAACTTTATATCTTAGTTTCGAGGAAGCACATAATACAAAAGACACTGATTGTTTAATAATTTCAGCTTTAATTAGAAGTGTGAATAATGGCAAGAAAATAGAAGCAGACGTGGACTTTTATAAATACGTACTTACTTGATAAATTGTACAGTTGCATAAGTACACGTTTACATTTATTAACTATTTATGAATTGAAAGACCATACATTTTGTCTTAATAGTACAGTTAATATGTCTTCGAAAGAAAGGAAGAAGTACTGCTCAGACTTGCACTAACTGCGCATGTACGCGACTAGAGGCAAGCCGTCAATAAACGTACAGAGTTACCACACTGCCATTCCATAGTCGAGTCACGATATGTTACGCCGCCCTTCTGAGGTATGTGTCGATTTTATTTTAAAACATATTCACGCTACTAGCACCCACACAATCAGCAGATAATATGTTCCATTCATTTACAGTCCTTTGTGAAAATTAGAACTTTCTTATATCTAATCTACACTGTTCCTTTGCTAATGTAATTTCATGTCCTCTAGTCCTTCTATCTAAAAAACTGCGCCTTCGATCGTCTGCCACTAACAGAGGGTGCATTGCTGCAACACGTCAAGCGCAGCATCTACCAGGCAAGCATGTGGTCTTTGAGTTGTGTGGCTCGACCCGATGAGCCGTCTCCAAAGGACTTTGGGTGGAAATTCGAGGATGGGAGATAGTATAATATATATATATATAAACCTAAAATACGGGTAAATGCAATAATGAAATAAACAATTAACAAAAATGCGAGTGACGATGTAGCAGTGACGCGAGATACACTGGCGTGCCTGCATACAGTGCCTAGTGTACAACCATGAGTAACTTGTATTCGATGCGCTTTCTCACTACGAGCCGGTGTAGCTGTTGTAGGACCACAGTGATAGATCGCCGGTCACCTCGTCGAAGTTGCATCACAACCCGAGCGGCTGACCGTTGGACTCTCTCTAGACGGTGCAGCAGACGGCCAGGTATACCAAACAGCATCGCATTTCCATAATCAATTATGGATGTCACGTGTGCATGGACAAGACATTTGCCGACACTCGTCGTCATTGCCTCTCGTACAGGAACAGTTCTCGAGATATGGTACTAAGCACTCCGACGTACATTTGCCACCTGCGTCGCCATCGATAAATCAGCATCGATTGCAACACCAAGGTCACGGACGATGGTCGATGTCGCAACATATTGTCCGCATATGTCGACATGATCAAAGAGTATTTAGCTGCGCAAGCTCGATGAACGTATAACAATTGCTTCTGTTTTCCTCTCGTTTCATGAGAACCAGTCCGTTGTCATAGAGCCACGTTTTAACCTCACTGACGCAAGCCTCCATTCTGATGAGAGCATTTGTATACTCAAACGGTGGAAAATCGACGTATAACTGCGTATAATCGGCGTACAGATGGTGTTGTACACCATGTCGGTTGAATACATTCGTTAGAGGCGCGTTGTAGGCGTTGAAGAGCACCGGCCCAAGAACCGACCCCTGTGGGACTCCGGATCTCATCACGGTACACTCAGATACTTCTTTCCGGACACGCACAGCAGAGGCACGACCATATAGGTATGACGCCAACCTCGCATGCGAAGGCTGCTGTTAAATCGAGAAGCACAAGAAGAACTCCACGACGAGCAACAATCGCTTTTGCCACATCACTGTGAATGCGTGTGAGTGCTGTCTCAAATATTGATACTTTCCCTAAGACACCCTACAATCTAGGAAACTGAAACAGTCCAGCCCGAGCAAAACCAAATTAATTTAGCCCAAGTAACCCCATAGCCTCGCCATCTGTAAGGAACTGTAACAATTCAGCCCAAACAACATTACAGCCTCGTCCTCCCGAAGCTATGATGGCCGAGATGAGCCACCGCGTTATTGTGTGGAAATCTGCACCGCCATAGGGCGATGACGTGATTTGCGATGCGATGGACGATGCGATGAGCGATGCGCGATGCGATTGACGATGTGCGATACGCGATGCGCCATACGCCATGTGCCTCTTTTACCGCTCACATTTTATTTGTTAAATTATTTCCGTCTGGATATCATTGGAAGAAAATATAAAACTTATTTTGTATACATTGGATGAGACGATAACTTGAAGCTGTTTTTTTAACCTTTAGCTTTTGGAAATGCCGTTCTTTTGTGTCCAAATTTAGTTTTTAAATATTATAAATAGGTACAATATTTAAAGTCGGTTTAGTACGAAACATGTACATTTGTTTCATTAAATGATCGAAAAAACTTAATTTAGTCGCCACTTGCGTCACATGTTTTTCCTGTCTACCATTTAATTGTTTATTTTTCGTTAAGTGAATAGAATTGCTGAAGCACCGTTTACCAAAACGTAGATACGCTACAGTGTAACGGCCTGTCAATCGCAGCGGTATACGATGCCGCCCAATATAGCACGCGGCCCGAAGGGGTAATTATTGAGACTGTCTGGTCATAGTTGTGTGTAGGCAACTGCTTTGATGTGGTCACATGTGGATACGATTATTGTTTTGAAATAGGTGACACTAGTGAAGCCAGACATATTCATTAGAACAGCATACGGTGAATCTGTACCAGACATTGTGTGTGTGTGTGTGTGTGCGTGTGCGTGCGTGCGTGTGTGCGAGTGTGATTATAAACCTATACTTATAGCATGCATGTGTGTCGATTGTATTATTGTAAATACAGTTGTAGCATCATTGCCAGGTCAAATAAAGCTAACTGCTGCAAACTTGTCGCGTATGTTTTCATGAGCCTGCATTTCACAAAAAAGTGCGTATGTTCATTTCAGTTCACAGTTTAGTAAGACATTGTTTCGTGACAGGGTACACTAATGTTGAACTCTGTGTGATACCCAGCCTCAATGGAACATCCATTAGGGGTGTTCTTTATAAATATAATATGATAATAATATAATAATCTGAGTGAAACGTATAAACTGTTCATATATGATACCTCGCGCGCCAGGGGGCGCTGCTGATTACATCAGTCTCAGTAGGCAGATCGCCTTGCGAAACTTGGAATATAAGCTAAGCCAATAATATCGCTGGCCGGCAAATTCCGGTGATCTTCATTTCAGCCACATGAGTTTGCTATAGTTATGTGTAATGTTGAGAAAGTAGATGTAATTATTTGAATACACAATACCGCTCAGCCCCTTGTGAGAATGTTGTGATTCCATGAAGTCACTGGCTTCGTCTTAGAATTGAGGTGTGGGTGGGGCGGGTGTCAGCACTGTTCTCACTGGTTGTACAGTTGCGGCGAAGCTAATTACTAGTTTGAATCAGCTGACCTCCATACATTGCGTAGGATATCTGCCAGGGGTAGTGTACGTTGTCATCGACTGGCTTGCGAGGATGATGGAGATTACTTTTTTAAATTGCGTGTGTAGTAGGGAGGGAGGGGGGAGGGAAGGAGGGAAGGAGGGAGCGAGGGAGCGAGGGAGGGAGGGAGGGAGGGAGAGAGGGAGAGAGGGAGGGAGGGAGAGAGAGAGAGAGAGAGAGAGAGCGAGAGCGAGAGAGAGAGAGAGAGAGAGGAGACAAGGAGAGAGGGAGAGAGGGTGAAGAAGAAGACAAGTAATTGACTACATCAGGGTTGCAACAGCAATGCAGATACTTTCACGTGTAAAGAAATACTAATGTCTTTGTTGTGCTTTCTCACGGCTACTGGAAATAATTCAACATTATATTTATGTAAAACAAGAAGTAAAAGGAAAGTTCGTAAATTAAGTAGATTTTAAATATGTTTGAATACGTGATAAATACGAGTAACAACTAGTTAAATAGATGCTCTTTGTTGTGTATAACGTATACGTTATGGGAGTAAAGTATAATTCATCACTTTAACGATTTAACACATTAAAGCAAAACCACATGAATGATACACTACAACTTTTTGGTTTACAAAAATATAACTATATATATATATATATATAATATTAGTTACTCAACTTTCACTTTGTTGATTGATCTCCGTTCAGTATAGGTGAAACTCTCGCTACGGGGTCTCGCTACGGGGTCTATTATCACGGTTTGGTGTTACATTCAACACTGTACTGCGGTGTATCAGAATGGGACGAGGAAAGGCGGATGTGTGTTTGGAGGACGATCGTTCAGATGGGACCACCTTGATGATACGTTGCAAGACAACAGTGTGGTCTATGGAAGTTCCCATAGAAACCAGGTGTATACACCTAAATAATAAAATATTGAATGAGTATCGGTTTACATAACTTAGTAATAAAATCCTCAAATAAGTATATACGGTATTAGTTGTATGTATAGATAGCCATATTCAGTGGCTTCTTGAATATGGACTCCATCTGCTTATGATCTGTCTCTGTGGTGACTTCGTCTCGAACATACACATACGCGTCAAACTTCTCACACGCGTACACGATTGCTAGCAACTCTTTCTCAATCTGAGCGTATCTGGTTTCAGCTGACGTCAGCGCTCGTGACGTAAGCGTTACTGGTTGTCCCAGCTGCACCAGTGCTGTACCAAGGCCAGACTGCGAGGCGTCATACTGCAGTGTGACTTCGTCCTCCAGACTGGAGTACCTCAGTACTGGAGCACTTGAGATCGCATCATTGATCTGCTTGAATGCTTTCTTCTGCGCTTGTTCCCACGTTCAGCCAGTATTCTGGCGAATTAGATCTCACAGAGGTCCCATGATCTCGGTCAACCTCGGTACGGTTCGCTGCACTGCCGTTACATCTTCCGGCTCTGGCATCTCAACAATGACACGCACCTTGTTGTTGTCTTACGTGCCTCTCTTCACAACGATCTAGGAACCTGAGTAGGTTCTGTTCGTGATCCATGATTGCAGTCTCCATGGTTAAGCCACAGCCAATCACTGCAAATTCATCAGCCACCACTTTAACTCCTGCGAGACCCTCGATCAGTTGATGCATTTTCCTCTGGAACACTTCCGGTGCACTATTGATTCCAAACGGCATCCTTTTCTAACGATACCGTCTGAACGGTGTGTTGAAAGTTGTTAGTTGGGACGACTCGTCATCTAACCAAATGAGTCAGAACCCGCTGCGGACATCTACATGTAGTATGGACATTGACACCATGCAGTCGTGTCGCGGTGTCTTCGACCGTTGGAAGTAGGCAGTGCTCTCTCTGAACAGCAGCGTTCAGATCCTTGGGATCAAGGCAAATTCGCAACTTCCCATTCTTCTTTCATTTTCATTCCCCCATTGGCGATATCCATGGATTTGGAGCCAGCACGTCCTGTCTACCATATCCATGGACTTGGAGCCAGCACGTCCTGTCTACCATACCGTCCAGTGTAGTCTGTAGCTTTGATCTCAGCGTCACCGGCACACGTCTCGGTGCGTGCTGCACACGATCCACGCTGGGATCCAGGCGGGTGTGATATTCTCCGTCCAGCTTGCCTATGCCATCCACAGACACCTTTGGGAACTTCGACACTAACTGCTCTTCAGTCAGTGGCTTGTCTGCCTCCCTGACAGCGAACACAGGTCGATCACCTGTGACAGGACGATTGATGTCATCAGAGTCGAGCACTTTGATGAGCTGCATGCCAACGCAGGCCTTGCGTCCCAGCGATGGGCGAACGTCAGCTTCCACCAAGTTACAACGCAGTGTGCATCGTGTCTCCCCACGTGACACCGGGAGCAGAACTCGTTCACTCAGGCTCAAATGTCGTTCCCCCAAACGCTATGATCGTGTCGTTGCTTGGCGTCACATTACTCAGCGTAACGTCTCCAGTGGCTTGTTTGTTTACGTGTACTGGGATTACGTTACATTCTGCCCCTGCGTCAAGCTGAAACTTCATGAAGATTCCGGAGTTTCGCAGCTTAAGTGTGACAAACCTGTCTGGAGCGGGCTGTGCTTATATATACAGCTTCCTCGTTGTCAAACTCGTTCACTGTTCACACTGTCTTCTGGTATGATTTCTGCAAACATTTCTTGGCAAAGTGATTTTCTCTGCCGCACTTGCCACATTTCTTACCGTATGCGGGGCGATGCTCCTTCTTAAACTCGTGAAACTGGCCGCAGTATTTGCCCTCGCCTGACCGTGACGATTTATGTCCCTTCTGCTTCGCTGTCTTGTTTTTCTTTGGCTTACGTACCACGTTAACAGACGCTGTTGGCAACGAAACGCCATCTAATTCACGCATATGTGCGTTAGACAGTTCGGACGCACGAGCAGTGTTCAAAACTTTGGTCAAGGTTAAACCATCTTTGCACAGTAACGTTTCCCGTACTCGCCCGTCTGTGATGTCGAGGAAAATCCTGTCTCGTAGGATAATAATAATAATAAGAAGAACACTTACATAGCGCCATAAATCTAGATAAATCCATTCGGAGGCGCTTAGAATACATAATTATATATATATGAATAATAAAATTATATATATATATATATATGTGTGTGTGTGTGTGTGTGTGTTTATATATGCACAACATTAATAAGTTACATAAAAGTAATTATTAAATTAGTTAAAATAAATTAGAATATAGTTACAGCTAAAGATGATCGTTAAAATTAAAGGTCTACTGATAATAAATCAGTAAAGATTGTGTAAAATTAGTTTTAAAACATGTACAAGTCACGAGGCAACAGGTTGTCTTCATCTCGCTTGGAAGTGAATTCCATAGTCGTGGAGCAGATACCGAAAAAGTTCTGACGCCGTATCGGCTGCGAGATGGTGGCACGTACAAGTCATTGTTTGTAGTTGAACGCAACACTCGAGTAGCTCTTTGTTCATGGAGTAGGTCGGTGATGTCAGCTGGTGCCAGTCCGTGTTAAACACGAAACGTCAGTAGCAGAATTGCGTAATGAATGCGTTGCTTCACAGGAAGCCAGTTCAGTTTCTTGAGTACCGGTGTGATATGGTTCCATCTGTGGCAGCGGACCACCAGCCGAGCAGCAGCATTTTGCACTCTTTGCAGCTTGTTGATTAGGCAGTCGGGGATGTCATAGAGGAGACAGTTCGCACAGTCAATTCTCGATATAACAAGAGAGTACATAAGACGGACTGCTGCTTTCTGCGTTAGGCACGATCGGATCGACGCAATGTTCCTCAGGTGATGTTGTGTTTCGCTTGATTGATTTGATCTCTTCTGTTGTGATATTTTCAAAATTACAACTGTAAGGCGAGTTACCTAAACTGGGTTGGCATTTACGTAACAGGCAGCTCCGGGCATCGCTGTTTGCTCCAGCGACAGAGGATCCTTGCACTTCGAGTAGGGTCGTTGGAGTTGACGATTATGCCGCATCAGTCTTGACTTCTAAGGCCATTGTCACACCGGACCCGCCTGCAGCTGTTACCGTGTCGGCACACAGAGACTTTCGCGTTACTCAGGAGTGCGATAGGGCAGTATAGCAGTGGATCAAGCATCACAGCACCTCGACGTCAACGTTCAAGCTGTATTTGATTGAGTGTGCGAACAAAACACTTGTTTGGGCAGACATCGGCGTCACGCCGGCACGCGTCCTAGTTCCAACGGCTTTGCAAAGTGCCGTGTTCGACAATCTCCACGGTCTAGCACACCCAGGTGTAAATTAAGGCCGGCATGGCGTTTGTCAAACGTTCATACTGGTGGCAAGGCATGAGATGTTGCAAAATGGACCAAATACCAAATTATGCGAGGCATGTTAGAAAGCGAAAGTCCAGGTGAATACAAAACACCGTTTGAACAATTTCTAGCACTGACCAGGCAAATCACTCATATCCACGTAGATCTCGTCGGCGCACTGAAACCAGCGTGTGAAGAAAAGAACACGTTGCTCACTGTAATCGACAGATGGACAGCTTGGCCAGAAGCGTTTCCAATGATAATGCACGGAGAGGCGGCGAACACAAAAGCTTATGCAAAAGTATTGGTGCGTCAATGGATCGCCAGATGGGGCGGGCCCGACATCATCACGTCAGGGTCACCACTTACAGCTTCTGCTATTGTATCAGTGGGAGACAGTATTGTAGCAATGAAGGAATAAACACGTGCCTTGAGCTAGAAGGTTTATTCTCCACTGTCTCCTTATCGTAATCCCCCACAACTGTTATTAACTATTTTACCGTTTCTACATAGCCTAGAGTTAAAATACTTATCCTGCTATATAAACCAGTACAAAACTACCCAACTTCATAAAAGCTATTTAAAAAGGCATACATAACAAAATAAAACTGTTTAAACACCAGAACGCAGCATTTTTTATTTTAAGGTACCGCCTTATACCGTTGGTGTGGTAGTTACACAGGTCTGTGTGATGTGTCTAATGTCGTAGTGTAGTGGGTAGTTTGTGGTGCATGGGCTTTACACTCTCGCTTTCAGCTACTACTGCCAGCTAGCCCCCCCACGGGGGTGAAAAGGGATACGAGTGCATAAACCTCCCCTGCAGGCACATAGCCTCTCCATAGACAAGACTCTAGCATGACCTCCTTGTGGTACACCATGATAACTGGGCACCTTACGGCCCCAGGCTAACATGCTAGGGATCTAGGAGAAGGACATCTCTGATTCCAAACCTGGGTAGACCCAGCTCATTAGCCTTGGCAGGCAGTGGGTCTAGGAGAAGGAAAACTATAATTCCAAACCTGGGTAGACCCAGCTCATTAGCCTTGGCAGGCAGTGGGTCTAGGAGAGGGAGAACTCTTATTTCGAAACCACGCTAAACAGTGGACAGGCCCAAATGGACATATTCGGGATGAAATAATAATATAAGACGCCCCCCACGAGTCTACCACCCGTGGGTAAAATACGGTGATGATAGCACAACATCACAGGGCGGATATTTTCATCGACGATGTCAACGGCCAGGGCGGAAGGGCTCAAGGAAGAGTTCAACGACCACGTGTTCGGGATCAAGGCGAGCCGCATCTTCTGGTGGATATCGGCTGTGGTCAACCAGCCTGGAGAGGGGTGGGCTCCGTTTAGGTTGTAAATCTACCGAAGACACACCATGAAAACCAGTTGAATTCACATACCGGATCGGTCGCAGCCCGGGTCAACAATGACCGCGCCTTCCGCTGTTCACCGGGACGGAGGTGATAAGTATGCTACTGGTGCCCCTACCAAGATGATCCGTGGAAGAGACAATATCACCATCGGAACATGGAAGGTCAGGACACCGAGAGCTGCAGGGAAACTGAAAACATTCACACATGAGATGGAGAGATACCGATGGAAAGTGCTTGGACTCTCCGAAATGCGTTGGAAAAACGTTGGCGAAACATCAACCGAAGAAGGACACAAGGTCTACTCCAGTAGCAATAAGGACACACACGAACATGGCGTTGGGTTTCTTGTACACAATACATCGTGAACACTGTCATGTGTTGTCGCCCCGTTTCCAGCAGGCTCATCACCACTCGCCTGAGGGCAACTCCCTTCAACATCACAGTCATACACGTTTACGCCCCAACGTTAGACTACAACGACAGTGAGGTGGAACATTTCTATGGCTAACTGCAAGATATCACTGAGGAAACACCAAAGAAAGTCAATCTATTTGTACTAGGAGATTGGAATGCAAAAGTGGGAGAGGATACGCAGACCAACTGGCAAGACACTTGCTGACCTTTCTGCAATGCTGAAACAAATGAGAGAGGACACTGGCTCCTCGAGTTTGCAACATAAAACGAACCAATACCGGCTAACACATTTGGTTCACACAAAGCATCCATAAGATGGACCTGGTACAGCCCAGACGGAAAAAACATCACAACCAGATCGACTACATCTTAGTGAAACGGCGCTTTCGCACAGGCGTGAGCATTGCCAGGACACAAAGCTTTCCAAGCTTTGTTGATGACAACCTTCAAATTTCGCCTGAAGTGGGTCTGCAAGCCAAATCACCTAAGAATCAAATTTGACATCGACAAACTTAAGGATTCTGATGTAGCAGAAGCAGCCAAAGCAATGATAGGTGGGAAATGTGCACCCTTTACCATCCTGGATGACAAAGACACTGATCTGAACTTGATGACCAACACTTTCAACATAATAGTTACCGACGCAGCCAGCGAGATCCTCGGCAAACATCGTCAAAAACGAAATCGTGGGTCACAACAGACATTCTCAATCTCTGTGACAAAAGAAGACAAATTAAAAAGAGAAAACGTGATCCTGCCTGAAGGAGCAGCAAAATACAGAGAAGCAACTGGAAGATTAGACAAGATATTAGAAGAGCAAAAGATGACTGGATAGCAGAACAATGTTGTGAAATTGAAGACAGTCTGAGCAAGAACAACAGCAAGAAGGCCTACCAAGTTGTGAAAGACCTGACATCAGTGAAGAAATGGATAACCACCACCATCCAAGACAAATCAAGGAAATGCCCTACAGAAGAACAACAGATTCTCAACCGATGGACAACATACTGCTCAGAACTGTAAAACTACAAGACCAACGGAGACCCAGCGGTACTAAATTGTCCACAGACCACCGACGAGGACGACTACCCCATTCTTCGTGAGGAAGTGGAGGCTGCAGTGAAATCTCTGAAAAAGGAAAGTCAGCTGGAATTGACAGCATACCAGCCGAACTGGTTCAAGCTGGGGGAGAAGCCTTGATCACCACCCTCACAACAATCCGCAACAAGATCTGGCAGACAGGAGAATGGCCCATCCCATGGACCCAGTCACTGATCATCACGCTTCCCAAGAAAGGCAACCTACAGCTGTGCCAAAATGTTACAACAATCGGCCCCATCAGTCACCGAGCAAAGTCATGCTGAACATTTTACTCAACAGACTCAGGCGGAAAAGATCATCGTTGAAGAACAGGCGGATTTTCGAACAGGACGGAGCACCAGTGAACAGATCTTCAACCTTAGAATCCTTTGCGAAAAACACCTTCAATACCAGCAAAGCCTGTACCATGTCTTTATAGACTTTAAGAAGGCCTTTGATAGGGTATGGCATGCGACCCTATGATCGACCATGAGGAAGTACACATTAGCTCCAATCTTGTCCGTACTATTGAACTATATGACAAGGCCCCCATTGCAGTCGTCTTCAATGGCAGCATAGGAGACTGGTTTCGAACAACAGTGGTAGTTTGACAAGGATCAAGATTTGACTACTATCACCCACCTTCTTCAACATCTTTCTGGAAAGGGTCATGAATGTTGCCTTGGAAAATCATCAAGGCACTATATCAGCATTGGAGGCTGGACAATCACCAACCTTCGCTTCGCTGATGACATCAACGGCCTAGCAGGAGAAGAACAAGAACTAGTCAACTTGGTGGAGTGCCTCGACAAAACCTCTACAGCATACGGTGTGGAGATCAGCGCCGAAAACACCAAACTGATGACAAACAACACACATGGCACCAACACAGAGGTCAAAGACAGAAACTTGAAACAGTAACAAGCTTCAAGTACTTGGGATCAATCATCAAAAACCTGAGATACTTGCCAGGATGGCACAGACAACAGCAGCACTTATAAGGTTGAAGCCCAAATGCAATGACAGTAACATCAATGTCAGTTCGAAAATAAGGCTGATGCGCTCCCTTGTCATGTCCATCTTTCTATACGCTTGTGAAACATGGACCCTCTCAGCAAATCTACATAAGAGGATACAAGTCATGGAAATTAGGTGCTTTCGGAAGATCTTACGCATATCATACATAGACCATGTTACTAACGAAGATCGACGTTCGCAACAAGATCAAACAAGCCGTCAGACCCTACGAAGACCTCCTTACAATGGTGAAGAAGCGTAAACTGATGTGGTACGGCCACATCTCACGATCATCTGGCCTTGCAAAGACCATCTTGCAAGGCACCGTGAGAGGGGAGAGAAGAAGAGGTAGAGAGAAAAAGAGGTGGGAAGACAACATCAAAGAGTGGACAGGACTGGAGTTTGCCGACTCCCAGAGGGCTGCGGAGAACAGAGAAACGTGGTTAAAAAGTCGTCAGTGGTGCCCCAACGATCCTTACGGGTTATTGGAAAGTGAAGTGAAGGTACCGCCCCCTAGCGACTACCCAAAACATGATAGACACAGTATATGCACCCAGGTAGACACAGTGTATGCCTCCGTGATAGACACAGTGTATGCCTCCATGATAAACACAGTGTATGCCTCCATGATAAACACAGTGTATGCCTCCATGATAAACATAGTGTATGCCTCCACGATAGACACAGTATTTGCCTCCATGATAGACACAATGTATGCTTCCATGATAGACACAGTGTATGCTTCCACGATAGACACAATGTATGCTTCCACGATAGACACAGTATTTGCCTCCATGATAGACACAATGTATGCCTCCATGATAGACACAGTGTATGCTTCCATGACAGACACAGTGTATGCTTCCATGATAGACACAGTGTTTGCTTCCATGATAGACACAGTGTATGCTTCCATGATAGACACAGTGTATGCCTCCATGATAGACACAATGTATGCCTCCATGATAGACACAGTGTATGCCTCCATGATAGACTCAATGTATGCTTCCATGATAGACAGAGTATTTGCCTCCATGATAGACACAATGTATGCTTCCATGATAGACACAGTATTTGCCTCCATGATAGACACAATGTATGCCTCCATGATAAACACAGTGTATGCTTCCATGATAGACAGTGTATGCTTCCATGATAGACACAGTGTTTGCTTCCATGATAGACACAGTGTATGCTTCCATGATAGACACAGTGTATGCCTCCATGATAGACACAGTGTATGCCTCCATGATAGACACAGTGTATGCCTCCATGATGTCCACCATACATAGGTGAGCAAAAAGTAGTAAACAAAGTTTTCTTTACATCATTTGAACACGTACGAAATGTTCTTATGATCTTGTTGCCTTGTGTATACAAGAGGCGACATTGTCTAGATATATCACTGTCAGCTAGCATACATTTGAAATTATATGACCCAAATATTTTACAGATTCTGCCTCAAATAGTTTGTCGTTACTAAGCATAAACCTTGGAAATTTAACATTCTTACAACTTTTGTATCTAACTGTTATGACCATACTCTTTTTAGCATTGTACTTTATTACATGTGATAATCCATTTTGATCACAGAAGGGTCGGTAATCCCCTGCTGGACAGACAAAATACTACAAGATCATCAGCATACATAATATTATTTACACAATAATATCCTACATAACATCCTACATTGCAACCATTAAGTACTGTGGATAAACCATCCGTGTAAACACCTAACAAATGTCTATCATGGAGGCATACACTGTGTCTATCATGGAGGCATACACTGTGTCTATCATGGAGGCATACACTGTGTCTATCATGGAAGCATACACTGTGTCTATCATGGAAGCAAACACTGTGTCTATCATGGAAGCATACACTGTGTCTATCATGGAAGCATACACTGTGTTTATCATGGAGGCATACATTGTGTCTATCATGGAGGCAAATACTGTGTCTATCATGGAAGCATACATTGTGTCTATCATGGAGGCAAATACTCTGTCTATCATGGAAGCATACATTGAGTCTATCATGGAGGCATACACTGTGTCTATCATGGAGGCATACATTGTGTCTATCATGGAGGCATACACTGTGTCTATCATGGAAGCATACACTGTGTCTATCATGGAAGCAAACACTGTGTCTATCATGGAAGCATACACTGTGTCTGTCATGGAAGCATACACTGTGTCTATCATGGAGGCATACATTGTGTCTATCATGGAGGCAAATACTGTGTCTATCGTGGAAGCATACATTGTGTCTATCGTGGAAGCATACACTGTGTCTATCATGGAAGCATACATTGTGTCTATCATGGAGGCAAATACCGTGTCTATCGTGGAGGCATACACTGTGCCTATCATGGAAGCATACACTCTGTTTATCATGGAGGCATACACTATGTTTATCATGGAGGCATACACTGTGTTTATCATAGAGGCATACACTGTGTTTATCATGGAGGCATACACTGTGTCTATCACGGAGGCATACACTGTGTCTACCTGGGTGCATATACTGTGTCTATCATGTTTTGGGTAGTCGCTAGGGGGCGGTACCTTCACTTCACTTTCCAATAACCCGTAAGGATCGTTGGGGCACCACTGACGACTTTTTAACCACGTTTCTCTGTTCTCCGCAGCCCTCTGGGAGTCGGCAAACTCCAGTCCTGTCCACTCTTTGATGTTGTCTTCCCACCTCTTTTTCTCTCTACCTCTTCTTCTCTCCCCTCTCACGGTGCCTTGCAAGATGGTCTTTGCAAGGCCAGATGATCGTGAGATGTGGCCGTACCACATCAGTTTACGCTTCTTCACCATTGTAAGGAGGTCTTCGTAGGGTCTGACGGCTTGTTTGATCTTGTTGCGAACGTCGATCTTCGGTAGTAACATGGTCTATGTATGATATGCGTAAGATCTTCCGAAAGCACCTAATTTCCATGACTTGTATCCTCTTATGTAGATTTGCTGAGAGGGTCCATGTTTCACAAGCGTATAGAAAGATGGACATGACAAGGGAGCGCATCAGCCTTATTTTCGAACTGACATTGATGTTACTGTCATTGCATTTGGGCTTCAACCTTATAAGTGCTGCTGTTGTCTGTGCCATCCTGGCAAGTATCTCAGGTTTTTGATGATTGATCCCAAGTACTTGAAGCTTGTTACTGTTTCAAGTTTCTGTCTTTGACCTCTGTGTTGGTGCCATGTGTGTTGTTTGTCATCAGTTTGGTGTTTTCGGCGCTGATCTCCACACCGTATGCTGTAGAGGTTTTGTCGAGGCACTCCACCAAGTTGACTAGTTCTTGTTCTTCTCCTGCTAGGCCGTTGATGTCATCAGCGAAGCGAAGGTTGGTGATTGTCCAGCCTCCAATGCTGATATAGTGCCTTGATGATTTTCCAAGGCAACATTCATGACCCTTTCCAGAAAGATGTTGAAGAAGGTGGGTGATAGTAGCCAAATCTTGATCCTTGTCAAACTACCACTGTTGTTCGAAACCAGTCTCCTATGCTGCCATTGAAGACGACTGCAATGGTGGCCTTGTCATATAGTTCAATAGTACGGACAAGATTGGAGCTAATGTGTACTTCCTCATGGTCGATCATAGGGTCGCATGCCATACCCTATCAAAGGCCTTCTTAAAGTCTATAAAGACATGGTACAGGCTTTGCTGGTATTGAAGGTGTTTTTCGCAAAGGATTCTAAGGTTGAAGATCTGTTCACTGGTGCTCCGTCCTGTTCGAAAATCCGCCTGTTCTTCAACGATGATCTTTTCCGCCTGAGTCTGTTGAGTAAAATGTTCAGCATGACTTTGCTCGGTGACTGCTGAGGCCGATTGTTGTAACATTTTGGCACAGCTGTAGGTTGCCTTTCTTGGGAAGCGTGATGATCAGTGACTGGGTCCATGGGATGGGCCATTCTTCTGTCTGCCAGATCTTGTTGCGGATTGTTATGAGGGTGGTGATCAAGGCTTCTCCCCCAGCTTGAACCAGTTCGGCTGGTATGCTGTCAATTCCAGCTGACTTTCCTTTTTCAGAGATTTCACTGCAGCCTCCACTTCCTCACGAAGAATGGGGTAGTCGTCCTCGTCGGTGGTCTGTGAACAATTTAGTACCGCTGGGTCTCCGTTGGTCTTGTAGTTTTACAGTTCTGAGCAGTATGTTGTCCATCGGTTGAGAATCTGTTGTTCTTCTGTAGGGCATTTCCTTGATTTGTCTTGGATGGTGGTGGTTATCCATTTCTTCACTGATGTCAGGTCTTTCACAACTTGGTAAGCCTTCTTGCTGTTGTTCTTGCTCAGACTGTCTTCAATTTCACAACATTGTTCTGCTATCCAGTCATATTTTGCTCTTCTAATATCTTGTCTAATCTTCCAGTTGCTTCTTTGTATTTTGCTGCTCCTTCAGGCAGGATCACGTTTTCTCTTTTTAATTTGTCTTCTTTTGTCACAGAGATTGAGAATGTCTGTTGTGACCCACGATTTCGTTTTTGACGATGTTTGCCGAGGATCTCGCTGGCTGCGTCGGTAACTATTATGTTGAAAGTGTTGGTCATCAAGTTCAGATCAGTGTCTTTGTCATCCAGGATGGTAAAGGGTGCACATTTCCCACCTATCATTGCTTTGGCTGCTTCTGCTACATCAGAATCCTTAAGTTTGTCGATGTCAAATTTGATTCTTAGGTGATTTGGCTTGCAGACCCACTTCAGGCGAAATTTGAAGGTTGTCATCAACAAAGCTTGGAAAGCTTTGTGTCCTGGCAATGCTCACACCTGTGCGAAAGCGCCGTTTCACTAAGATGTAGTCGATCTGGTTGTGATGTTTTTTCCGTCTGGGCTGTACCAGGTCCATCTTATAATAATAATAATAAGATAACTTCTATTGCGCCTAAATCCTTGGAAACCAAGCTCAGAGGCGCATCAAAACAAAAGGGTTGGTCAATCTCAAAGTCCATAAGTAGTTTTCCAGTTGTCAACAGATGGGTCAAGGCGCTAGGGAGCTAAGGTGGATAAGCAAGGTTGTAAAGATACGTTTTTAAATGACGACGGAATTTTGTAATATTTTCAACTGATCTAACACTAAGAGGAAGCATATTCCAAAGAGTTGGTGCAGCAACAGAAAAAGCCCTAGTTCCAATGTTAGTGTTGGCTCTAGGAACAAAAAGTAGGTCAGAACTAGATGATCGAAGCTGGATAGATTTTCTTACAGGAGTAAGCAATAAATGCAAATAAGATGGTTGCTTATTGGACAGTGCCTGATATGTAATGGTACAGATCTTAAAAATTATACGATATCGTACAGGAAGCCAATGTAAAGACTTCAAAAGTGGCACAGAGCGAGAAAAACGAGGAGATCTTGTAACTACTCTTGCTAGACAATTTTGGACACGCTGAAGTTTTGTGATATCCTTGCTAGCGATATTATAAAGGAGGGAATTGCAATAGTCAATTCTGCTGCTAACAAGCGCTGTTGCAATAGTCTTAGCAACAGAAAATGACATATACCGGCGAATACGGCGAAGATCACGAATATGATAAAAACAGCAGCGACATGTTTGAGATATATGTTGTCGGAAATTGAAGTTTCTATCAAAGATTACTCCTAGATTACGCACCAAGGTTGCTGGCGTGATGTACTGATTCAAAATACGCGTAGGGAAAAAACCATCCAGTTTACAACGCTGCATTCGAGTACCAATAATGATCAATTCAGTTTTATTTGCATTTAATTTCAACTTGCTGTCAGTCATCCAATGGAAGATATCTTGAAGGCAATCACTAAGTTGGTTAAGGGAGCGATTTGTATCCGGGGTAGCCAACGAAATGTAAATCTGAGTGTCATCAGCATAAAGATGATGATCTAAGTTATGTTTTTGTATAACAGAGCTTAGTGGCGTGGTGTAGAGTAAAAAGCAAAGGCCCAAGAACAGAACCCTGGGGAACACCAAATAAAGCCGGCAGTGCAGCCGAAAAGCAGTTCCCAATCTTTATAGTTTGGTATCTATCAGTTAGATACGAAGAAAACCAGCTTAGAGCTGTGCCAGATATGCCGTACCACTTTAATAGGCGTTCAATGAGAATGCTGTGATCAATCGTGTCAAACGCGGCAGAGAGATCTAGTAAGGTAAGTGCAGTCACTTTACCATTATTAATGTTCAAGGTAATGTCATTATGAACCTTTAAAAGGGCAGTCTCTGTTGAATGAAACTGCTTATATGTTGATTGTGACACATTAGTTAACACATTTGTGCTAATGCGAGACCTTAGACGACTTGCTACAACCTTTTCTAGTATTTTGGAAATGAAGCTGAGATTAGAAATAGGTCTATAACTGTTTAGGTCTTGCTTAGGCAGAGATGACTTCTTAAGAAGTGGTGTGACATGGGCGTATTTAAAATCATCAGGAAAACAGCCAGAGCAAAGTGATGCATTTATAATATTTGTTATAGGTCCAATTAGTGTATCGAGACATGCTTTTAGCAGTATTGTTGGAAATGGATCAAGTGCACAAGATTTATTTGGGGAGGACATAATTATTTTCCTAACTTCATCAACTGTTGCAGGTTCAAATGATACAAGTTGAGAATTTACTTGTGGAAAGTCCACACTGACATTACTTATATTATGATGTGGGAAAGCAGAACGAATGATACTGATTTTATTCTTGAAGTGACTAGAGAACGAATCACATAGAGACTTAATTGACATATGATCAGGTAACGATGGAGTAGGCCGTCTGTGTAGAATGTTATTGATGCAGTTCCATAACTGACGCGGATTATCAGACTTATTTATGACCATATCTGTAAAATAATCTGATTTAGCTTTAGCCATTTGTCTGTTACAGAGGTGACATTGCTTAGAATAACGCGATCTATCTAATGGCGAGCGTGATTTGCGCCATACACGCTCTAAATAACGACGACGCCTTTTAGATAGTATAATTTCAGAAGTCATCCATGGAGCCGGTGGCCTTTCTGACACCCATTTGGATTTTATAGGTGCATGTTTGTCAAGTAGTGCATTGAGTACTTGACAGTACTGTTTATATAAGTCAGATAGATGTTTTTTTGGATCTGTGATAAGGTCAGATATAAGGATATCAGCCATTAAAGCTGTAATGTCAATCCTATGAATGGCTCTGTAAGACACATTGTGTTTCGATTGTAAAGGGGCTATAGAACCATTAATATTGGCAATGACAGTATGGTGGTCTGATAACCCATCTGAAACAGTAGGTGCTTGGATATTATTACAAGTTGAACGGGTTATCAAGAGGTCAAGCCAATGGCCATGTATATGTGTCGAAAAGGTAACATGTTGTTTCAAATCAAATGATGCCAGAATATCATCAAACGTAGTTGTAGTTGAAGAAGGTATATCCAAATGTAGATTAAAATCACCAAGAATGTAAAATTCTGAGTGAATGACTGCCAGATTTTCCAACATATCCTGAAAGTCTTCAAAGAAATTGGCAGGATGTCCTGGAGGGCGATAGATACAAACAAAGTGTGCGGAGAAAGAAGAATCTGAAATTTCAGCAAAGATGGACTCAAAACTAGAGCCAACACCACCTCCACGGCCGACTAAACGTGGTCGATGGTGAAAGGTGTAACCAGAAGGGGAAACGTCAGCAATGCATGCATGTGTATCATGTGGTCTAAGCCAGGTCTCAGTTACAGCTAGAATGTTTATTTTCTTTGAAATTAATAAATCACAAAGTGAGGCTGTCTTATCTCGTACAGATCGAACATTTGTAGTGGCCACCCGAATGTGTCGTCTAACAGATGGCCCAGGATTGAGACTTACATCTCCTGCTAGTAATAAAATTATTGCTAATTTCAATGTAGGCGTAGAGCGGGGGATTGGCAGTAACTTTCTATTATAACAAACATGAAGACATGGCAGACTATGCAAAATTGAAATAGAATGATGAATTTTAGTGTGATTAGGAAAAAGCACATTAAAATGATTATATCTCAATGGTTTGCATAAAACAAAATCGATGTCCCTTACAACAACAGAACAAGACAAGCAGAAAACACCAAATAGGAATAATGGTGACATAATTATGTTAGATTATTGTCATATTTAGTAGAAAATAATAGACCAAAACCATATCATTTTATATCATATAGATAATCAATAGTAAAGATTGTTAAACCCAGAGCTAAGGCTAAGCCTACGGCGTAACTACCGTAAGTAAAAACTAAAATATATTTACAAGATCAGTAGAGTCTCAATTTTAACAATAAAGCCTACTTTATTTAATTAGAAAATGTTGAACCGGGGCCAACTCCGGTAACTAAATTGAGACTTACAGGCCTATTAAGGGAGGAAGAACTATTTATATTTATTATAATTCACTCAGTCAGCCGTAGCCTTAGTCTTAGATAGGCAGAAACTGACTGTAGTATCAATCACTCAATGCCATTAACTGCACCATGATTCCTTTTTAAATACCGTATTTATTGTAATAATATAAAATGCCAATAGTAATCTAAAAGGTCAATTGAAAAAACTCACAGGCAGCATGTTTTGTAACTTCATAATTTAACAGTATAATTGGTACAAACGACAACATTTAAACAAACAAAAAACTGAACATTGCCGACCGGCAAAAGTGAGCGATAATCATAACGGCTTTAACGCCGATTTTATTAAGTTGAATATGACTGGAACAAAACTTGTTAAAATATGCTTATAATTTAAATATACTTAGCTTGTGGTTGAATTCTTGATTCTGTAGCGCATTACAAGTTACATAATATTAAAAGTAATCTATTCAAAATAATTAGTATGCTATAATTGAACATTAAACGAAGTATAAATTTTGAAAAGTAAACATTATGCCACGCCCCCTAGCGACCTATCCCATACTCAATGGATGCTTTGTGTGAACCAAATGTGTTAGCCGGTATTGGTTCGTTTTATGTTGCAAACTCGAGGAGCTAGTGTCCTCTCTCATTTGTTTCAGCATTGCAGAAAGGTCAGCAAGTGTCTTGCCAGTTGGTCTGCGTATCCTCTCCCACTTTTGCATTCCAATCTCCTAGTACAAATATATTGACTTTCTTTGGTGTTTCCTCAGTGATATCTTGCAGTTAGCCATAGAAATGTTCCACCTCACTGTCGTTGTAGTCTAACGTTGGGGCGTAAACGTGTATGACTGTGATGTTGAAGGGAGTTGCCCTCAGGCGGGTGGTGATGAGCCTGCTGGAAACGGGGCGACAACACATGACAGTGTTCACGATGTATTGTGTACAAGAAACCCAACGCCATGTTCGTGTGTGTCCTTATTGCTACTGGAGTAGACCTTGTGTCCTTCTTCGGTTGATGTTTCGCCAACGTTTTTCCAACGCATTTCGGAGAGTCCAAACACTTTCCATCGGTATCTCTCCATCTCATGTGTGAATGTTTTCAGTTTCCCTGCAGCTCTCGGTGTCCTGACATTCCATGTTCCGATGGTGATATTGTCTCTTCCACGGATCATCTTGGTAGGGGCACCAGTAGCATACTTATCACCTCCGTCCCGGTGTACAGCGGAAGGCGCGGCCATTGTTGACCCGGGCTGCGACCGATCCGGTATGTGAATTCAACTGGTTTTCATGGTGTGTCTTCGGCAGATTTACAACCTAAACGGAGCCCACCCCTCTCCAGGCTGGTTGACCACAGCCGATATCCACCAGAAGATGCGGCTCGCCTTGATCCCGAACACGTGGTCGTTGAACTCTTCCTGGAGCCCTTCCGCCCTGGCCGTTGACATCGTCGATGAAAATATCCGCCCTGTGATGTTGTGCTATCATCACCGTATTTTACCCACGGGTGGTAGACTCGTGGGGGGCGTCTTATATTATTATTTCATCCCGAATAGGTCCATTTGGGCCTGTCCACTGTTTAGCGTGGTTTCGAAATAAGAGTTCTCCCTCTCCTAGACCCACTGCCTGCCAAGGCTAATGAGCTGGGTCTACCCAGGTTTAGAATTAGAGTTTTCCTTCTCCTAGACCCACTGCCTGCCAAGGCTAATGAGCTGGGTCTACCCAGGTTTGGAATCAGAGATGTCCTTCTCCTAGATCCCTAGCATGTTAGCCTGGGGCCGTAAGGTGCCCAGTTATCATGGTGTACCACAAGGAGGTCATGCTAGAGTCTTGTCTATGGAGAGGCTATGTGCCTGCAGGGGAGGTTTATGCACTCGTATCCCTTTTCACCCCCGTGGGGGGGGGGGGCTAGCTGGCAGTAGTAGCTGAAAGCGAGAGTGTAAAGCCCAACAGGAGAGGGTACAAGTGTGACACAAGCCTACCTGTATGGCCTAGAGTCTATAGCAATGACAGAGAAACAACTGGAGAGGGTACAAATGTGACACAAGCCTAGCTGTATGGCCTAGAGACTATAGCAATGACGGTGAAACAACAGGAGAGGGTACAAGTGTGACACAAGCCTACCTGTACGGCCTAGAGACTATAGCAATGGCAGAGAAACAACAGGAGAGGGTACAAGTGTGACACCAGCCTACCTGTATGGCCTAGAGTCTATAGCAATGACAGAGAAACAACTGGAGAGGGTACAAATGTGACACAAGCCTAGCTGTATGGCCTAGAGACTATAGCAATGACAGAGAAACAACAGGAGAGGGTACAAGTGTGACACAAGCCTACCTGTACGGCCTAGAGACTATAGCAATGGCAGAGAAACAACAGGAGAGGGTACAAGTGTGACACCAGCCTACCTGTACGGCCTAGACTATAGCAATGACAGAGAAACAACAGGAGAGGGTACAAGTGTGACACCAGCCTACCTGTACGGCCTAGAGACTATAGCAATGACAGAGAAACAACAGGAGAGGGTACAAGTGTGACACCAGCCTACCTGTACGGCCTAGAGACTATAGCAATGACAGAGAAATAACAGGAGAGGGTACAAGTGTGACACCAGCCTACCTTTACGGCCTAGAGACTATACCAATGACAGAGAAATAACAGGAGAGGGTACAAGTGTGACACCAGCCTACCTGTATGGCCTAGAGTCTATAGCAATGACAGAGAAACAACTGGAGAGGGCACACGTGTGACACCAGCCTAACTGTATGGCCTAGAGACTATAGCAATGACAGAGAAACAACAGGAGAGGGTACAAGTGTGACACAAGCCTACCTGTATGGCCTAGAGTCTATAGCAATGACAGAGAAACAACTGGAGAGGGCACACGTGTGACACCAGCCTACCTGTATGGCCTAGAGACTATAGCAATGACAGAGAAACAACAGGAGAGGGCACACGTGTGACACCAGCCTACCTGTATGGCCTAGAGACTATAGCAATGACAGAGAAACAACAGGAGAGGGTACAAGTGTGACACAAGCCTACCTGTACGGCCTAGAGACTATAGCAATGGCAGAGAAACAACAGGAGAGGGTACAAGTGTGACACCAGCCTACCTGTATGGCCTAGAGTCTATAGCAATGACAGAGAAACAACTGGAGAGTGTACAAATGTGACACAAGCCTAGCTGTATGGCCTAGAGACTATAGCAATGACAGAGAAACAACAGGAGAGGGTACAAGTGTGACACAAGCCTACCTGTACGGCCTAGAGACTATAGCAATGGCAGAGAAACAACAGGAGAGGGTACAAGTGTGACACCAGCCTACCTGTACGGCCTAGACTATAGCAATGACAGAGAAACAACAGGAGAGGGTACAAGTGTGACACCAGCCTACCTGTACGGCCTAGAGACTATAGCAATGACAGAGAAACAACAGGAGAGGGTACAAGTGTGACACCAGCCTACCTGTACGGCCTAGAGACTATAGCAATGACAGAGAAATAACAGGAGAGGGTACAAGTGTGACACCAGCCTACCTTTACGGCCTAGAGACTATACCAATGACAGAGAAATAACAGGAGAGGGTACAAGTGTGACACCAGCCTACCTGTATGGCCTAGAGTCTATAGCAATGACAGAGAAACAACTGGAGAGGGCACACGTGTGACACCAGCCTAACTGTATGGCCTAGAGACTATAGCAATGACAGAGAAACAACAGGAGAGGGTACAAGTGTGACACAAGCCTACCTGTATGGCCTAGAGTCTATAGCAATGACAGAGAAACAACTGGAGAGGGCACACGTGTGACACCAGCCTACCTGTATGGCCTAGAGACTATAGCAATGACAGAGAAACAACAGGAGAGGGCACACGTGTGACACCAGCCTACCTGTATGGCCTAGAGACTATAGCAATGACAGAGAAACAACAGGAGAGGGTACAAGTGTGACACAAGCCTACCTGTATGGCCTAGAGACTATAGCAATGACAGAGAAACAACAGGAGAGGGCACAAGTGTGACACCAGCCTACCTGTATGGCCTAGAGACTATAGCAATGACAGAGAAACAACAGGAGAGGGTACAAGTGTGACACAAGCCTAACTGTATAGCTTAGAGACTATAGCAATGACAGAGAAACAACAGGAGAGGGTACAAGTGTGACACCAGCCTACCTGTATGGCCTAGAGACTATAGCAATGACAGATAAACAACAGGAGAGGGTACATGTGTGACACCAGTCTACCTGTATGGCCTAGAGACTATAGCAATGACAGAGAAACAACAGGAGAGGGCACGTGTGACACCAGCCTACCTGTATGGCCTAGAGACTATAGCAATGACAGAGAAACAACAGGAGAGGGCACACGTGTGACACCAGCCTACCTGTATGGCCTAGAGACTATAGCAATGACAGAGAAACAACAGGAGAGGGTACAAGTGTGACACAAGCCTACCTGTATGGCCTAGAGACTATAGCAATGACAGAGAAACAACAGGAGAGGGCACAAGTGTGACACCAGCCTACCTGTATGGCCTAGAGACTATAGCAATGACAGAGAAACAACAGGAGAGGGTACAAGTGTGACACAAGCCTAACTGTATAGCTTAGAGACTATAGCAATGACAGAGAAACAACAGGAGAGGGTACAAGTGTGACACCAGCCTACCTGTATGGCCTAGAGACTATAGCAATGACAGATAAACAACAGGAGAGGGTACATGTGTGACACCAGTCTACCTGTATGGCCTAGAGACTATAGCAATGACAGAGAAACAACAGGAGAGGGCACGTGTGACACCAGCCTACCTGTATGGCTTAGAGAATATAGCAATGTCAGAGAAACAGGAGAGGGTACAAATGTGCAAAAACAACTGGGTCAGGAGAATTACGGGGGTAAAGAGAATAGATAATTGGAATAATATTATGATGCAGAGATGCAGTTGAAATATACAAGAGAAAAGTTTCTTGCGAGGTAATTCTGTCCATCATACTGCATTGTGAGGTGGTCAATGGACACATGCCATTATTTTATTAATATTTAATTTTTTCTACACTGTATTTACTTTTTAATGAATAATTTCTTATCTTTAGTTAAAATTGCTCAAAATCATACTAAAACCTCAAAGTAAAAGTGGGAACGATCTGTTTCTTGTACACAGCAATATCTGGATAACATTTGGCATATTTTAATTGTTTTATATTAAATTGCTACTTTTAATTAATCAGTAACTTTATTTACCTTAGAAAAGCTAAAAATCATACTAAACCTTCACAGAAAAATGGCAACAATTGTTTCCATGGTCACAACAATACTTAGCTATTTTTAAGCCAAAAATCTACCCAAAATTATCACCAACGTGATTTTTGTTACATAAGTCTGTGGACTATTCAATGTCTTTACTAGAACACATTAATTGCTTGAAGTCATCAGAACTGTTCTCCTTTACCTCAAGTGGTAGAGTACTCACAAATGTGACTTAATTTCGTAAAACGATTTGGCAACCACAACAAGGCAAACACAACAGAACACAGACTACAATACAAAATAGGCTGTTTATTATTTCGGACAAATACTCAGTACACCACACATTGGAACTGGTCAGGTACGGCCGACCCACACTTGTGGTACGTCAGGTTTATAGAGAAATAATGAAAGCTATGTACAAAGGCGCCGTGGTTGGGGCTTCTACAGATGACCACTTGGGTCAGTGCCATCAGTTCACACCAACACATAGAGCAGGGTGGAGGGCAATAACCATGTGAGTGGGGGCGGGATTAATGTAGGGAATCACCATGTAGGAGGGGGTGGTTTATCATAGGGTAATCACCATTTAGTGGCATGGGGTGGCTTAACATAGGAGGATCAACACTTAAGGGTAGGGATGGTAGTTTATGTAGTGGAATCACCACACAGGGGTAGGGACAGCGGATTAACATAAGGCAATCACCACACAGGGGTAGGGACAGCGGATTAACATAGGGCAATCACCACATAGGGGTAGTGGTTTAACATAGGGCAATCACCACATAGTGGTAGGGACAGGGGTTTAACATAGGGCAATCACCACACAGGGGTAGGGACAGCGGATTAACATAGGGCAATCACCACACAGGGGTAGGGACAGCGGTTAAACACAGGACAATCATTACATAGAGGTAGGGACAGAGATTTAACATAAGGCAATTACCACATAGGAGTAGGGACAGCAGTTAAACACAGGGCAATCACTACATAGGGATAGGGGTTTAACATAGGGCAATCACCACACAGGGGTAGGGACAGGGGTTAAACACAGGACAATCACTACATAGGGGTAGGGACAGGGGTTTAACATAGGGCAGTCACCACATAGGAGTAGGGACAGTGGTTTAACATAGGGCAGTCACCACATAGGAGTAGGGACAGTGGTTTAACATAGGGTAATCACCACATAGGAGTAGGGACAGTAGTTTAACATAGGGCAATTGCCACATAGGAGTAGGGACAGTGGTTTAACTTAGGGCAATTGCCACATAGGAGTAGGGACAGTGGTTTAACATAGGGCAATTACCACATAGGGGTAGGGACAGCGGTTAAACACAGCACAATCACTACATAGGGGTAGGAACAGGGGTTTAACATAGGGCAATCACCACAGAGGGGTAGGGACAGCAGTTAAACACAGGACAATCACTACACAGGGGTAGGAATGGTTTGAGTGTAATCATGTACCCCAATCACTACAGTTATATTACTAATGAAGTAGAACAGATATTAGAGCACAACGACTACTGCAGGTGTCATCACCAGTCAGCGTGTTGGGTAATGCCGACTCCAGCAGCCGCTCGCTGTGGTCAGCGTGTTGGGCAATACTGACTCCAGCAGCCACTCGCTGTGGTCAGCGTGGTGGGTAATGCGGACTCCAGCAGCCACTTGCTGTGGTCAGCGTGTTGGGTAATGCTGACTCCAGCAGCCACTCGCTGTGGTCAGCGTGTTGGGTAATGCTGACTCCAGCAGCCACTTGCTGTGGTCAGCGTGGTGGGTAATGCGGACTCCAGCAGCACTCACTGTGGTCAGCGTGGTGGGTACTGCTGACTCCAGCAGCCACTCCCTCTTTGTGGTCAACATGGTGGGTACTGCTGACTCCAGCAGCCACTCACTTGTTGTGGTCAACATGGTGGGTACTGCGGACTCCAGCAGCCACTCACTCGTTGTGGTCAACATGGTGGGTACTGTTGACTCCAGCAGCCACTCACTCGTGGTCAACATGGTGGGTACTGCTGACTCCAGCAGCCACTCACTCGTTGTGGTCAGCGAGGTGGGTACTGCCGACTCCAGCAGCCACTCACTCGTTGTGGTCAACATGGTGGGTACTGCTGACTCCAGCAGCCACTCACTCGCTGTGGTCAACATGGTGGGTACTGCTGACTCCAGCAGCCACTCACTCGTTGTGGTCAACATGGTGGGTACTGCTGACTCCAGCAGCCACTCACTCGTTGTGGTCAACATGGTGGGTACTGCTGACTCCAGCAGCCACTCACTCGTTGTGGTCAGCGTGGTGGGTACTGCCGACTCCAGCAGCCACTCACTCGTTGTGGTCAACATGGTGGGTACTGCCGACTCCAGCAGCCACTCACTCGCTGTGGTCAACATGGTGGGTACTGCCGACTCCAGCAGCCACTCACTCGTTGTGGTCAACATGGTGGGTACTGCTGACTCCAGCAGCCACTCACTCGTTGTGGTCAACATGGTGGGTACTGCTGACTCCAGCAGCCACTCACTCGCTGTGGTCAACATGGTGGGTACTGCTGACTCCAGCAGCCACTCACTCGTTGTGGTCAACATGGTGGGTACTGCTGACTCCAGCAGCCACTCACTCGTTGTGGTCAACATGGTGGGTACTGCCGACTCCAGCAGCCACTCACTCGTTGTGGTCAGTGTGGTGGGTACTGCCGACTCCAGCAGCCACTCACTCGTTGTGGTCAACATGGTGGGTACTGCTGACTCCAGCAGCCACTCACTCGTTGTGGTCAACATGGTGGGTACTGCCGACTCCAGCAGCCACTCACTGTGGTTTAGGAAGCCATTTTGGATTGCTCACTCACAACGTCAATGTCATGTACTGGCTGGAGTACGTGGCTTGAACTGATTCTAAACTAAAAGCAATCAGCTTGAACTGATTCTAAATAGTATGTTTGATGAGAGAGAACTGACGAAACCACCCCTAAGATGGACGTTTCTATGACGAACCATTTCTTGGATGTCAACGGTAGCACAAGGCTTCAGCAGCCAGTGGTAGTCTGCAACATGTTCTATGTATACACCGAGACAGAGCAAGGTTTACTGTTGCCCCGTGTTGAGACACAGAACATACCAGCAATATAAAACCCAACTCCCATACATCTGATTACAGTACACGGCTATAATTAGTAGCCAGTTGCAAGGATTCTAGTTGTCTCTTATCCATCTACATTTAATCTACCCTACAAAGTTCCTTGTCAGTGAATCAGTGTAATTCAAAAACACATGACCGTAAATAAACATAATTATAATATAAGACTAGTGCAACACCAACACAAATATCTGTTCAAATTGTTTTGTGCAGCAACATTTTTCAGTTAGAAGAATTAGTCCAAAGATACAGGTTAATCACGTGTCTGTGTTATTGGTAGACCGGGCTAAGGCATCAATCATCATGGGCCGCAGCTGTTTGTGACCTAATCAATTGGGATAACATGTGTAAGCTTGATGCATGAGTAATTGAATATGATAACTTTTGATGTTTAATACCAGAAGTGAAATCTCTAAAAAAGCTGATCACATTTTGAACATAATTAGAGATAGATGTCAGCCAATATCTGTGAAAACAATGACGAATTTGGTTAGGACAGCAAATCGCTGAGCTAAAATAAACTGAAAACAAAATGAAAGCGAGACAACGACGTAAAAGAAAACACAACGCAAGCACGTAAACAACATAAGAGTGCCACGCCTTGTTGCACGAGGCCCGAGACAATAGTGTCACTACACAACATGAACTGACATCGACCCAAACATTTCTAATTCAACAGCTGGCACTCCGTATTGAATCACCATATAATCGGTTCTAATTGACGTCGACGTTGAGCCGCCGCAATCATTATTGTAATTCTACACAACAAAGGTAACGATGAAAAACATCTATTGGATTAAAAACCAAATTGATGTTTCCAGTATGTCGCGGTTTGCTAAGTCACAATCAAATTTGTGTTCGTGACCTCCGTCAAGCTTTACCTTTGTCAACAATGTTGACAACGGTTATATGAGTGAATTACACTGCTGCTGCTGTGTGACGTCTCGTAGATCAAACATTCCCACACAGTTGTCACTTAAAACAAATTACCTTATGTTTTTGGCATAAAGAAACACTTTTGAGACCAGAATTTCAATAAAATATATATGATGGAATGTCCGGACCCAAGTGTTTGGCATCCACAGAAATGTTGCTAGGCAACAGGTCACATGATGGATAAGTGAATTGTCAGAATTCAGGTCTGCACACACCTCCGTGTGATCCCGAGGCAAATTTTTGTCAGAGTGACAGGATCATTTCAGTATCACCACGGATTAATAAAATATGGGACTTTTTTTGAAGTCACAAAGGATGTTACTTCACTGCAATGTGCAAGATGTATATGCCTGTTTGGAATGACACGTATTTGGGTTAGAGATAATACAAGTCAACTGAACCATGTGTGGTGGAGAGATCGCGGCTATGGCTTGTGAGGAGGACACAAGGCCATTGATATGTTGATGTCATCTGTCATTAGACTTACACAGTTCTAACTCTCACTTCAATTTCTAGAACAAACAACTGCACATGTTCACAAATAACACCAATGCGCACACACAGATCACGTACAATCAAACCGTATCTTGGACCTGGTCTGCTCCGTACAGAAGTTTGATGACGACACACCAAGAAACGTAGCCATAAAAGCGATTGTCCTATAGGAATCCGTACATGATCTGCCACCAAATACAACAAAACACTGGACCCAGCTCGACCAAAGAATCTAACATTTCACCCAATAAAAATAATGTCCTCCTGAAGCATATATTTCATACAGTATTGTTCCTTTGGCCTATATTAGCACTGTACAATTTATCGACACCCAACTCAACAATTGAACATTTAAAATATAACACGTGGCATTATACATTGTCTAGTTTCATACAATGGTGACATACTATTAGTACTGGTCCTGAACATGTTCTCAGACATTGTCTTGTCTACACTGATACAATGGTGACATTCTATTAGCACTGGTCCTCTATTTCCCGTTGCACATACACGTAGATCCGGTGTACATTGAGGAATGTAGTTGCTGTAGCTGAACTTATCAATTATTACATATATAACAGCATCTTCAGAGATGTCAAGTTTGGGGCCGCCACCAGACCTAGTCATAACTAGCTGGTTGAACTAACACAGACCGCGTGTGGTTGTCGTGGCAACGTGGCGTACCGACGTCTTGAGCAGAAGGCTGACCTGTATCGCCACCTGTTGATAGCAGAAGATCATCTCACCCAAGGTTAAAGGTAAAGGACCCAAAGAGGAATATGATATGCAACAACCTCCCCGCTTGACATCTCCCTGCTTGACATCTCCCCGCTTGACATCTGGCTAGTTTGACACATTCCTCTCTGGTCAGCTTCTCGTTGTTACCGAGTCTTGTTCCTTGTGCACTGACTAGACACAGCAAGTGACTGGTAGCCAGAGACACAATGACAACAGAATAGTGTCATTGTCACAACCGACAGCTGCCACAGGCCCACTCACTCACCTCCCACTGCACTAGCCACTTACTGGCCACTCTGACAAGTACTAGCCACTTACTGGCTATCCTTGCAAGAACTAGCCTTATACTAGCCACTCTGACAAGGTGAGTCATCAAGCCAGACTTGTGCATGGCATGAAGGGGCAATGGTGCAGGAACAATAAACAAGATGTAAAGACAAACCTTCAGCAGCAGCCGTCAAATGATACATATCGCAAAAGAAACCAAAAAGGATGCTATAAAAGGCAGCCAGAAGTGAACAGCTTTCCTAGAAACAACCTGTGCCAAATATTGCAAGTTTTGTGCTTCCCGTACTCATTCACAAAACATATGTCAATCTAACATTGCATACTGCCATTGGCCAATGTGACATTGTAACTAGCGATCAGCTAATGTGACATTGTAATATGCCATAGACTGATTTGACATTGTAACCTATCATCAGCTGATGTCACATTGCAGCTTGTCATCAGCTGATGTCACATTGCAGCTTGTCATCAGCTGATGTCACATTGCAGCTTGTCATCAGCTCATGTCACATTGCAGCTTGTCATCAGCTCATGTCACATTGCAGCTTGTCATCAGCTGATGTCACTTTGCAGCCTGTCATCAGTTGATGTCACATTGTAGCCTGTCATCAGTTGATGTCACATTCTAGCCTGTCATCAGTTGATGTCACATTGTTATCTGGTGTCACCAATGCCCTGGCATTCTGTCACCTACAGGAGAAAGGACAGGTAGAACGAAGGAGAAGGCAGTTCTTGAGCTTTTGACTAGAGCCAAGATGACATGACCGCTCTATCGAAAGTCCTTCAGTAGATGCCACTGTGCGACCGGCTGTCGACTCTTGGCAAACATTTCGTTCCAGTGCTTCACCTCCATTGGCCCGCTCTTGCTGCCGAGCACCACCTGACCAATGAGTTCGTTGCGGCCGAGTCGGTCGTAGTCCATCACCGATATAATGAGACTCGTCTGTCGCACGCGCTCGTACGGCACGTTGAAGACAAATGACTCATTGAACACAGGGTTTAAGTCTCTCTCCTTTGTCGCTGTCTTCTTCTTCTCCACCTTCTTTCCATCATGCATCAGCCAGATCTTCACGTACGGGTCTGTCGACAGAAACACACGTCTTAGGGCAAAGGTCACACAGCAACGTCTGGGGGTCATTTCACCAATATTTTTATGAGCTCACAAGGTCCACTTTGCCCTTTAAAATTGATTTCGCTCCTTTTTAAAATTGTTAATTCGCTCCTCAACAGTGATCTTGTGTAGTGAAAACAATCGACACGAGGGAGCGCCACTGGGACACTATCACCCATGTGGCACATAGTATCCTCAGTGATATGGCACCAGCTTTTTTCATTATGGAGAAGCTCTTTATATTTAATACAAATTTTGTTTAATTATAACATTTCCTTATGAGCTCATTATCTTTGTAAAATGGTCATATATATAATAGTACACGCCCGAAATCGGGTATCAACACATACCGACATATCTCACAGTTGCGAAATATCTGCCACACACCCACCCCTCGTACTAACCAGGTTTTTTATTAACGCTGCATCACATGATCTGAGAATGCCCCAGATCGCTACGACTTAAAGTCTTAAGTTAATCTTGAAACCCGTCTCATCCTGTAACGCCTTCATGTATGCTCTCTGTTGTAGACACTCAATTTTTTTTTAGATCTCTTAGATGTTTGCTATTATTATTTGTACTCGTTTTATATTTTAACACACTTTTTTAATCATAATTTTATTATTAACAATCTTACGCCTTCTACTTACGTTAAGGCAAAGACCTTGCTTGTCGAGGGCCCATTTAGTCTTAGATTTTAATTCTTACGACGAACCTAGCGATACAGATATTTAATTATGGATCGAATGTCAAAGCCTCTTAACAAACACAGCATCAGCCTACTTAACGTCAATATGCAGTCAATCTGTGCAAAGAAACTAGAATTTCACCTCATGATAGACGACGCAAAACCTGACGTCATAGTTGCATGTGAAACTTGGTTGAAGCCCGCTGTCAATAGCAGTGAATTCATGCCGCCTGGATATGACCCATCTTTCAGGAAAGACCGAGCAGATAGCTACGGTGGCGTCATGATTGCCACCAAGACTTGATTGTTTGTTGAACAGATATCGATAATGACACCATGTGAAATGGTTGCTGTGAAAATCCAGACCGCACACACTCCTCTCATAGTACTTGGAATCTACAGACCCACAGATAATAACGCTGACTACTCAACCTCTATGTGTGACGCCATATCCAGCATAGCCAGGAAATTCCCAAACAGCCCCCTATGGATTGCAGGGGACACAAACCTCCCGGATATTGATTGGAAAACAAGCACAGTATTGAAACACCAGTACACAAAACAGATAAACGAACTCTTCCTCGACACATTTTCCATGTTGGGCCTATCTCAAATGGTCACTTTCCAGACAAGACTTGACAACATCCTAGATATCTTCCTCATGAACCGGCCATCCCTCGTCAACAGATGCGAACCCGTACCAGGGGTCAGCGATCACGATGTAGCCGTTTATGTAAATTCGGACATACTACCAAAAAGACAAAGACCTATCCAGAGGAAGATCCATATCTGGAGGAAAGCAGACACCGAGCAGATTCAAGAAGAGCTAGCAACATTTGCTGATGAAATGCAAACCCAACACAATCCAGACACACCTGTGGAAACGCTTTGGGCGTTGCTAACTGCCAAGTGCCAAAACGTACTATCCAACCACGTCCCTACAAGACTGTCCTCCCAACGTTACAACCAACCCTGGGCCAATGGCACAATAAGAAACCTGTCACGAAAGAAAAAGAAATACTTCAAGAAGGCCCAGCGTACCAAGAGTGCCTGCGACATGGCAAAATATCGAGAAATAAAAAAGCTGGCCCAATCAGAGTGCCGAAAGGCGTATTACGGATATATTAACTCCATGATAGGCGAAAACAATAGAACAGTAGCCCCACTCACGAAGAATGGCATCGTCCACAGTGACAGCCAGACTAAAGCCGACATTCTTAATATGCAGTTCTCATCAGTCTTCACCGACGGAGACACGAACAATGTACTGAGCCTTGGAATGAGCCCATACAGTGACTTTCCGCATATCAGAGTATCTGAAGCAGGTGTAAGAAAACTACTGGAAGCAGTGAAACCCCACAAAGCCACAGGACCTGATGGGATCCCAGCCAGGCTCCTGAAAGACTATGCCGCAGAACTTGCACCAGTGTTAACACTCATCTACCAGGCATCACTCAACCAAGGTACAGTACCAGCAGACTGGAAGCACGCCTGGGTCATACCAGTATACAAGAAGGGAACAAGAACTACTGCTTCAAACTATAGACCCATATCCCTCACGAGCATCTCCTGCAAGACATTGGAACACATCGTACACAGTAACCTGATGGACCACTTGGAACAGCACATCCTATCTGACTACCAGCATGGGTTTCGCAAACGTAGATCCTGTGAAACCCAACTCATCCAAGCTGTCGATGACCTAGCGATGTGCCTCAACGAGGGTGGCCAGATCGACGCTGTGCTGTTGGATTTCTCAAAGGCGTTTGACAAAGTATCCCACCACCACCTGGCTACCAAACTTCACCATTACGGAGTGCGAGGGAAGATGTTGGACTGGGTCAAAAGCTTCCTGAACAGCCGCACCCAGGAAGTCATTCTGGAAGGCAAAAGATCATCGTCGGCTGCAGTGACCTCAGGCGTCCCACAGGGTTCAGTCCTTGGACCCATCCTCTTCCTTTGCTACATAAATGACCTACCAGACCAAGTGTCCTCTACTGTACGCCTATTTGCCGATGACTGTCTCCTGTACCGAAACATCAACTCACGAGATGATGCAGATAAACTACAAGATGACATATACAAGCTACAGATGTGGGAAAAAAAATGGCTGATGGAGTTTAATCCGGACAAGTGCGAAGTTATCCGAATTACCAACAGAAGGAAGAAGAGAATTGTCAGTGATTACTCTATCCACGGACAACAATTGAAGGAGGTCAATGGAGCCAAGTACCTTGGAGTAACCATCGACAGGACACTAACATGGAGCGAACACATCAGCAACGTGACAAAGAAGGCTAACAACACCAGAGCTTTCCTACAGCGGAACATCAGCAGATGCCCACAAGCCATCAAAGCATTATGCTATCAGACGTTTGTTAGACCCATCGTGGAATATGCGTCGACAGCATGGGATCCATCCACAGAGAAGAACATCAAGGCCGTGGAAAATGTACAACGACAAGCTGCTCGCTTCGTGAAGAGCGACTACCGTCGACGCAGCAGTGTGACAACCATGATCGAAAGCCTGAAATGGGAGACCCTTGCGAGTAGGCGGGCTAATGCCAAGCTCATAATGCTCTACCGCATCAGGAACAAGTTAGTGGACATAACAACGACTTCACTCACCGCCGCTTCAACTCGTACCAGAGGCAACGCATATCGCTACTTCCAGACATTCACCCGCATCGACGCATACAAGCACTCATTCTTTCCAAGCACCATCAAATCATGGAACAAATGCACACAACAGCTAGTTAGCAAACAATCACTGGACTCATTTAGACAGCATCTCCTCTCGCCTGCCTAAAGTAATCTACGCCCACAAAGGCAAAGCTATAGGCACCCCGACTATAGAGTCTTCTGATCTGTCTAAACGTCACAAAATAAGCAATAGACCCAAACCAACGCTACACCACCCGCTACTTGCGACGGCCCACCCAAGCTCGACAATACTCTAGCCACATACATGTGGCTGATACAGAGTTCTGAGCTGTACATAAGAAGAAGAAGAATGTTACATTTTCTTATGAGCTCATTATCTTTGTGAAATGGTCCCCAAGGCTAATGTTACATTTCCTTATGAGCTCATTATCTTTGTGAAATGGTCCCGGGACTAATGTTACATTTCCTTATGAGCTCATTATCTTTGTGAAATGGTCATGGTCCCCTGGACCAATGTTACATTTCCTTATGAGCTCATTATCTTTGTGAAATGGTCCCCAAGGCTAATATTACATTTTCTTATGAGCTCATTATCTTTGTGAAATGGTCCCGAAGGCTAATGTAACATTTCGTGATGAGCTCATTATCTTTGTGAAATGGTCCCCAAGGCTAATGTTACATTTCCTTATTAGCTCATTATCTTTGTGAAATGGTCCCGGGACTAATGTTACATTTCCTTATGAGCTCATTATCTTTGTGAAATGGTCCCCAAGGCTAATGTTACATTTTCTTATGAGCTCATTATCTTTGTGAAATGGTCCCCAAGGCTAATGTTACATTTCCTTATGAGCTCATTATCTTTGTGAAATGGTCCCCTGGACCAATGTTACATTTCCTTATGAGCTCATTATCTTTGTGAAATGGTCCCCAAGGCTAATGTTACATTTTCTTATGAGCTCATTATCTTTGTGAAATGGTCCCGGGACTAATGTTACATTTCCTTATGAGCTCATTATCTTTGTGAAATGGTCATGGTCCCCTGGACCAATGTTACATTTCCTTATGAGCTCATTATCTTTGTGAAATGGTCCCCAAGGCTAATGTTACATTTCCTTATGAGCTCATTATCTTTGTGAAATGGTCATGGTCCCCTGGACCAATGTTACATTTCCTTATGAGCTCATTATCTTTGTGAAATGGTTCCCGGGACTAATGTCACATTAATCTTGTGATGACCGCTTCAGAACTTACAGTGGCTGTTCGCTGTATGGAATCCTCATATACAGAACAGCAGCTTAAAGTTACAAGGAACAACTCTGAAATCTGTATATTTGAGGTTTGAATCAAGTCCCTCGTGATACTTGTAGAGAGTGTCCACTGTGGGGGACGACTAATGTTACCATTTGATGTCCAACAACATCTATAAACAGGTGTAAGGTCACGTGTGCATAGATTGAGCCAATTATTGTCAAAGATGTTAATCAATTATCAGGGCTTGACAAATGAAAATATGGTGTATTAAATTTGTTATGAATATAATGCATGTTGTTTTTGTTATTTCAAATAACCAGTTAAGCTGCGCTATTTAACACAATGAGAACGGAATGATTTAGCCAATATATTTGACTCTACTAAACTGCTGATTCTGTTACATGGAGCCTGCTGTATTGAATTACTCATAAAAATATACAACTTTGTAAAACTTCAAATATACATACATATAATAATCGTGTAGCATCCTACTTAAACAGGTAAAATAATCCAGTCTTGAAAGTATACTTTAAACACCTACCTGAGTAGCCGTTGATATCCTTGGACTTGAGATCTCGACACTTCATGATGACGACTGTGATTCGCCCGACTGTTGGCTGATAGCACAGAGAGATCAACGCCTCCCCAAGTTTGCCCTGTCAACAAAACACACACACACTTGAACCTCCTCCCTTAGTTTGATTGGTTGCATCATGTTTCAGACTAATTTCATAAAAAAGCAACCCTACAAAATATTCACTATGATACACAAGTTCGTTTATGCATATTTTAAATCAATTTTGGTGAAATTAACTACAACAATGCCAGTTTGACATTTAAGTTATAGGACTTGAGTTAGGAAATGGCGATTTTGCCAAACATGTGCTTACAGTCTCGTCAAAGTTCGGCCGAGCTCGTACTCATGGTTTGTTTGCATGATAAGTTTGCTATTTTTTGTGGAGGCGTTTGTGTTACTGAATCAGCTGAAAGGAATCTAAAGCCTTAGCTTAGCCAGGGACAGTTGCAGAACATGAGGATCTACTTGGGAAAGGCTACAGCGCAATGGACAAAAGTGATGCATGTGTTTTGTTGACATCATCGCGACCAACAAGGTCAACAGGTTGGCATTCAATGTCAGCCGGGCAATTGGCTTTGCAAGCTAGCGGATGTAATGGCCAATATAATTTGTTTGCATGATTAAACTGTACTCATTTCTTATTAAACAAATTGAACACTACTTACACTGTTAACACACTACACTGTTAACACACTACACTATTAACACACTACACTGTTAACACACTACACTATTAACACACTACACATCTGGACATCATAAAAGAACTAGATTCATGATGGACAAATGAACTGAGGACACAGCTTTAATTACATGCATACATGAAATGGTGATTCTCAATGTACCCGGGGTAAGCCTTGAGTAGTTTCAGGGAATCTCCCAAATTAAACTGCATCTTTAAACTGACATAACGTTCAACTGTTGTACTTGTGGCATTTGTGTGTATAAAAAGTGTTATTTTATTCTAAATAAGTACTATTTACTGAAGGTTTCCTTTGAAGGCAGAACCAGCATTTAATAGTCAATTCATAATAAATGACACACAAGTGTTAAATATAAATTTATGGTGCTTTTTAGAAACAATTGGACTAATCACAGATTACCAATCACCTACTACACACTAATGGAAACACAAAGGAATCTAAACACTTGTGGTAGCACAAGGGAAACTACACACTTGGGGTAAGTCAAGGGAAACTACACACTTGGGGTAAGTCAAGGGAAACTACACACTTGGGGTAAGTCAAGGGAAACTACACACTTGGGGTAAGTCAAGGGAAACTACACACTTGGGGTAAGTCAAGGGAAACTATGCACTTGGGGTAACACAAGGGAAACTACACACTTGGGGTAACACAAGGGAAACTACACACTTGGGGTAACACAAGGGAAATAACTATGTCCGAGATAGTACAAGGAGAGTAACAAAAACAATTAGGTTGTATAACATTGTGTGTCCACTTTCATACATAACAACCATATTTGCCCAACTGATGCCCTATGTCATTAGGTAGAGTGGACCTTTGGCCCGCATTCCATCAGTGGCCCCTGGATCAGCCCGGATCTTACTTGTAACAGTTATCTTATTACTTTAGTTGGCAATGTCCCACAATCAAATCTATCCTAATAATGGATACAATAATTTAATAACGACGCCATCGCCGTATTACTTCATACCACTTGATTGGCAATATTGATTGAGCAACCAGACATGAACACATATAACTATAATGTTATTGAATGACCCAGTGGCACTCCACACAGCCAAAGGACATGAGTCCGGCCAAGAAAACAATGAACTTTCACAATGTAACTGCAGTATAAATTAAGGGGGTTAGAGTGGGAAGGGGAGAGGGTTGGGAAGAGGGTGGGAAAGGGTTAGGGTGGGAAGGATAGAGGGTTAGGGTGGGAAGGGGAGAGGGTTAGGGTAGGAAAGGGACGGGGTTAGTGTGGGAAGGGGAGAGGGTTAGGATGGATAAAAATAAAAAACAGACATCAAAAGACAGACAATGAAGACATGTTTTAACAACATGACTGTGAATATTTTTCAATAAATATACTTACATAAATGTTGATATTGCCAAATTTATTAAAAAAAGGACTTTTAGAATTTTATTAAGATGTTATGTACTGTGACTGTATTTATTTATATTTGTTGAATATATTATTATTTTTATTTACTATAACATAGTGTTGTGAATTGTATAGTTTATCTAAAGTTATATATTTTTTATCAAGCTCCATTACACCACTTAGTTAGGACAGTTACTACACCAATCTATTATTCCACTGGAATAATATCACTGAATTAGGATAGTTACTACACCAATATATTACTCCACTGGAATGATATCACTGAATTATGACAACTCCTACTCCAATCAATTACTCCACTGGAACGATATCACTGAATTAGGACAGTTACTATACAATTATATTACTTCATTGGAATGATATAACTAAATTATGATAGCTACTACACCAATATAAAAATATTACTCCACTGGAATATCATTGAATTAGGACAGTTAGTGTACCAATCTGCAACTCCTATGCCATGCCTCGGTAAAAGAGTGCACATTACACAAGGTATTTGCTCTTAAACAGGATTATCACTTACATGAACAAAGAATCTGCTGATGACATAAATGGCTGCATGAGATGTTTATAACATAATTGACACAATTGAACTGACACACGTCAATACATGATTGTTGGCCTCTCTTTCTAATCCAATAACTTCTTGGTTCAGCCATCATCTCAAGCTGGCTGCTCTAATTAGCAATCTCATTGAATTTCATTGAAAACTGCTAAGTACCAACAATTCTAAGAAGTATGTTGTTTGCCAGAGGAATGTGCCCTGTGCAGGTTGGGTTAGTGACCGTGGGAGTCATTATTGCCATTATTAGTTATGACTGGGGAGTTGCACACTCAGCCACAGAACAAGCTTCATCCATAATTCACAGTCAGCAAAGTTAATGTGCAGTAATACTGGGAACTGGTGAAAGGCACGTCATTGACCGCACCAGTGACCGAGGAGGTTAGAGCTGAAGGCCGGCCTTGGGTCCTGGAGTGGGCCAAACCATGTCTCCAGACACAATGCCCACTCACTGCTAGAGACTGGGGCATCACGCGTATGGCGCCGGCACACAAACAGGGAACACTAGTGTCATGTGTGGTTAGATGTCTGGGCCACTGGTCAGATGTCTGGGCCACTGGTCAGATATCTGAGTCACTGGTCAGATGTCTGAGTTACTGGTCAGATGTCTTGGGCACAGGTTAGATGTCTGGGCCACTGGTCAGATGTCTGAGCAACTGGTCAGATGTCTTGCCCATTGGTCAGATGTGAGAGCCACTGGTCAGATGTCTTGTCCACTGATTAGATGTCTTGGCTACTGGTCAGATGTATTGGTCATTGGTCAGATGTCTGAGTTACTGGTCAGATGTCTTGGGCACTGGACAGATGTCTGAGCCCCTGGTCAGATGTCTGAGCCCCTGGTCAGATGTCTTGGCCACTGGTCAGATGTCTTGGTCACTGGTCGGATATCTTGGCCACTGGTCATATGTCTTGGTCACTGGTCAGATGTCTTGACCACTGGTCAGATGTCTTGGCCACTGGTCAGATGTCTGAAACACTGGTCAGATGTCTTGGCCACCGGTCAGATGTATTGGCCACTGGTCAGATGTATTGGTCACTGGTCAGATGTCTGACCTACTGGTTAGATGTCTTGGCCACTGGTCAGATGTCTCAGCCACTGGTCAGATGGGGGTCACATATAGATCTGTTGGTTTTGCTGAAAGTTCTGCTGACCTGATAGCAGGACAAGGGTACAGAGACTACTTCAAAAATAGATAAATAAAATTCCCATTAGAACAACATTAGCCCTCAACTCCCCTGCTTGGCTGAGGTGTTGGAGGTGTGAACGGTAGGGAGTTTAGCCTGCCTGGCCAGGGACACAGAGCTATTGCAAGGCTATTCCACAGCAACAAGAACCTTTTGTACACTTTAGAGCAGACAAAGGCCTGAGGCGCTGGGAACAGAAAGAAGTTGCGGTGAGTTGACCAAACCTGACTAAGCTGGCTGAACTGGTGGTGTAATTGTACCATTAAATTTAAATTACAAAAATTTTGTTTGAAGGCACTCTTTGCTCAGACATTAACAAAAAAACACCAGTAAAAACATGGTATATCAAATTCTGTCCAAAATCGAAATTCCTTCCATGTCAAGACAGTGGCACAAGCACACAAATACAGTAATCAGACGGAAAAACATCTATCCATGTCGCAATTACATGGAAGTGCAAATCTACATATGTTTCATCTTTTTTTAGACGAGATGCAGTTTCAGAATAATTTCCCGATTCTCTGTTAGTTTGGATTCTGTGATTTAACGGGAACTCCCCGATATCTGACCACGCATACTTATCAGCTGCTTCTTTGTTGCACATTTGGAGCATTCAAGTCTTTGCATTGCTGAGTGGGCAATTAGAAGCCGGAGGAGGAAATTGTGCGTGTATCTGAGAGACTTCACAACCTACAGGCCGTCTGCAATGTTAACTAATGTTGAGGACGTGGCTGAATACTTGTCTTCACTGGGCTGTGACCCCTGAAGGCTTCGACTGATGCAACAAACAGTGATTGCAATTTAAATAATAACATTCAATATAATAGGAATATATTTTCAAACTGACTACATTCTCATCAAGTTCATGATAACAGTTCCTATTAAATATGATTATAATAACAGTATTTTAGGTTGTCATAATACTAAGATTACATAGATAATAAACCATGAGATGTATTTTAGGTTGTCATAACATTAAGATTACATTGATGATAAACCTTGAGATGTATTTTAGGTTGTCATAACAGTAAGATTACATTGATGATAAACCTTGAGATGTATTTTAGGTTGTCATAACAGTAAGATTACATTGATGATAAACCTTGAGATGTATTTTAGGTTGTCATAACAGTAAGATTACATTGCTGATAAACCTTGACATGTATTTTAGGATGTCATAACAGTAAGATTACATTGATGATAAACCTTGAGATGTATTTTAGGTTGTCATAACAGTAAGATTACATTGATGATAAACCTTGAGATGTATTTTAGGTTGTCATAACAGTAAGATTACATTGCTGATAAACTTTGACATGTATTTTAGGATGTCATAACAGTAAGATTACATTGATGATAAACCTTGAGATGTATTTTAGGTTGTCATAACAGTAAGATTACATTGACGATAAACCTTGAGATGTATTTTAGGTTGTCATAACAGTAAGATTACATTGACGATAAACCTTGAGATGTATTTTAGGTTGTCATAATAGTAAGATTACATTGATGATAAACCTTGAGATGTATTTTAGGTTGTCATAATAGTAAGATTACATTGATGATAAACCTTGAGATGTATTTTAGGTTGTCATAATAGTAAGATTACATTGATGATAAACCTTGAGATGTATTTTAGGTTGTCATAATAGTAAGATTACATTGCTGATAAACCTTGAGATGTATTTTAGGTTGTCATAATAGTAAGATTACATTGATGATAAACCTTGAGATGTATTTTAGGTTGTCATAATAGTAAGATTACATTGATGATAAACCTTGAGATGTATTTTAGGTTGTCATAATAGTAAGATTACATTGATGATAAACCTTGAGATGTATTTTAGGTTGTCATAATAGTAAGATTACATTGATGATAAACCTTGAGATGTATTTTAGGTTGTCATAATAGTAAGATTACATTGCTGATAAACCTTGAGATGTATTTTAGGTTGTCATAACAGTAAGATTACATTGATGATAAACCTTGAGATGTATTTTAGGTTGTCATAATAGTAAGATTACATTGATGATAAACCTTGAGATGTATTTTAGGTTGTCATAATAGTAAGATTACATTGATGATAAACCTTGAGATGTATTTTAGGTTGTCATAATAGTAAGATTACATTGATGATAAACCTTGAGATGTATTTTAGGTTGTCATAATAGTAAGATTACATTGATGATAAACCTTGAGATGTATTTTAGGTTGTCATAATAGTAAGATTACATTGCTGATAAACCTTGAGATGTATTTTAGGTTGTCATAATAGTAAGATTACATTGATGATAAACCTTGAGATGTATTTTAGGTTGTCATAATAGTAAGATTACATTGATGATAAACCTTGAGATGTATTTTAGGTTGTCATAATAGTAAGATTACATTGATGATAAACCTTGAGATGTATTTTAGGTTGTCATAATAGTAAGATTACATTGATGATAAACCTTGAGATGTATTTTAGGTTGTCATAATAGTAAGATTACATTGCTGATAAACCTTGAGATGTATTTTAGGTTGTCATAACAGTAAGATTACATTGATGATAAACCTTGAGATGTATTTTAGGTTGTCATAATAGTAAGATTACATTGATGATAAACCTTGAGATGTATTTTAGGTTGTCATAATAGTAAGATTACATTGATGATAAACCTTGAGATGTATTTTAGGTTGTCATAATAGTAAGATTACATTGATGATAAACCTTGAGATGTATTTTAGGTTGTCATAATAGTAAGATTACATTGATGATAAACCTTGAGATGTATTTTAGGTTGTCATAATAGTAAGATTACATTGCTGATAAACCTTGAGATGTATTTTTAATGCGACCTCTGCTAAAACATGTTTAATTCATGAGGTATTCTTGCAATTATAAGTCTTAATTAGATATGCATATTGTTATCTAATTCATCTGTCTCTAATACCCACCATGTGTCACTTGTAACACCCCCTAATACCCACCATGTACCCCTTGTAACACCCTCTAATACCCACCATGTGCCCCTTGTAACACTCCCTAATACCCACCATGTGTCACTTGTAACACCCTCTAATACCCACCATGTGCCCCTTGTAACACCCCCTAATACCCACCATGTGCCCCTTTTAACACCCTCTAATACCCACCATGTGTCACTTGTAACACCCTCTAATACCCACCCTGTGCCCCTTGTAACACCCCCTAATACCCACCATGTGCCCCTTGTAACACCCTCTAATACCCACCATGTGTCACTTGTAACACCCTCTAATACCCACCATGTGTCACTTGTAACACCCTCTAATACCCATCATGTGTCCCCTGTAACACCCTCCAATACCCACCATGTGTCACTTGTAACACCTTCTAATACCCACCATGTGCCCATTATACACCCTCCAATACCCACCATGTGTCCCTTGTAACACCCTCTAATACCCACCATGTGCCCTTTGTAACACCCTTCAATACCCACCATGTATCCTAATTAACACCCTCTAATACCCACCATTTGCCCCGTGTAACACCCTCTAATACCCACTATGTGTCGGATTTATGTGTCCCCTGTAACACCCTCCAATACCCACCATGTGTCACTTGTAATACCCTCTAATACCCACCATATGCCCATTATAACAACATCCAATACCCACCATGTGTCCCTTGTAACACCCTCTAATACCCACAATGTGCCCTTTGTAACACCCTGCAATACCCACCATGTATCCTAATTAACACCCTCTAATACCCACACTGTGTCCCTTGTAACACCCTCTAATACCCACACTGTGTCCCTTGTAACACCCTCCAATACACACCATGTGTCCCTTGTAACACACTCTAATACCCACCATGTGTCACTTGTAACACCCTCTAATACCCATCATGTGTCCCCTGTAACACCCTCCAATACCCACCATGTGTCACTTGTAACACCTTCTAATACCCACCATGTGCCCATTATACACCCTCCAATACCCACCATGTGTCCCTTGTAACACCCTCTAATACCCACCATGTGCCCTTTGTAACACCCTTCAATACCCACCATGTATCCTAATTAACACCCTCTAATACCCACCATTTGCCCCGTGTAACACCCTCTAATACCCACTATGTGTCGGATTTATGTGTCCCCTGTAACACCCTCCAATACCCACCATGTGTCACTTGTAATACCCTCTAATACCCACCATATGCCCATTATAACAACATCCAATACCCACCATGTGTCCCTTGTAACACCCTCTAATACCCACAATGTGCCCTTTGTAACACCCTGCAATACCCACCATGTATCCTAATTAACACCCTCTAATACCCACACTGTGTCCCTTGTAACACCCTCTAATACCCACACTGTGTCCCTTGTAACACCCTCCAATACACACCATGTGTCCCTTGTAACACACTCTAATACCCACCATGTGTCACTTGTAACACCCTCTAATACCCATCATGTGTCCCCTGTAACACCCTCCAATACCCACCATGTGTCACTTGTAACACCTTCTAATACCCACCATGTGCCCATTATACACCCTCCAATACCCACCATGTGTCCCTTGTAACACCCTCTAATACCCACCATGTGCCCTTTGTAACACCCTTCAATACCCACCATGTATCCTAATTAACACCCTCTAATACCCACCATTTGCCCCGTGTAACACCCTCTAATACCCACTATGTGTCGGATTTATGTGTCCCCTGTAACACCCTCCAATACCCACCATGTGTTCCTTGTAACACCCTCTAATACCCACCATGTGTCCTTTGTAACACCCTCTAATACCCACCACGTGTCCTTTGTAACACCCTTCAATACCCACCATGTATCCTAATTAACACCCTCTAATACCCACCATTTGCCCCGTGTAACACCCTCTAATACCCACTATGTGTCGGATTTATGTGTCCCCTGTAACACCCTCCAATACCCACCATGTGTCACTTGTAATACCCTCTAATACCCACCATATGCCCATTATAACAACATCCAATACCCACCATGTGTCCCTTGTAACACCCTCTAATACCCACAATGTGCCCTTTGTAACACCCTGCAATACCCACCATGTATCCTAATTAACACCCTCTAATACCCACACTGTGTCCCTTGTAACACCCTCTAATACCCACACTGTGTCCCTTGTAACACCCTCCAATACACACCATGTGTCCCTTGTAACACCCTCTAATACCCACTATGTGCCCCTTATAACACCCTGCAATACCCACCATGTGTCCTTTGTAACACTCTCTAATACCCACCATGTGTCCCTTGTAACACCCTCTAATATGCACCACATGTCCTTTGTAACACCCTCCAATACACACCATGTGTCACTTGTAACACCCTCTAATACCCACTATGTGCCCTTTATAACACCCTGCAATACCCACCATGTGTCCCTTGTAACACTCTCTAATACCCACCATGTGTCCCTTGTAACACCCTCTAATATGCACCACGTGTCCTTTGTAACACCCTTTAATACCCACCATGTGTCCCTTGTAACAACCTCCAATACCCACCATGTGTCCCTTGTAACAACCTCCAATACTCACCATGTGTCCCTTGTAACAACCTCTAATACCCACCATGTGTCCCTTGTAACAACCTCCAATACCCACCATATGTCTCTTGTAACACCTCCTAATACCCACCATGTGTTCCTTGTAACACCCTGTAATACCCACCATGTGTCCTTTGTAACACCCTCTAATACCCACCACGTGTCCTTTGTAACACCCTCTAATATCCACCATGTGTCCCTTGTAACAACCTCTAATACCCACCATGTGTCCCTTGTAACAACCTCCAATACCCACCATATGTCTCTTGTAACACCTCCTAATACACACCGTGTGTTCCTTGTAACACCCTCTAATACCCACCATGTGTCCTTTGTAACACCCTCTAATACCCACCACGTGTCCTTTGGAACACCCTCTAATACCCACCATGTGTCCCTTGTAACAACCTCCAATACCCACCATGTGTCCTTTGTAACACCCTCTAATACCCACCATGTGTCCCTTGTAACAACCTCTAATACCCACCATGTGTCCCTTGTAACAACCTCCAATACCCACCATGTGTCCCTTGTAACAACCTCTAATACCCACCATGTGTCCCTTGTAACAACCTCCAATACCCACCATGTGTCCCTTTAACAACCTCCAATACCCACCATATGTCTCTTGTAACACCCTCTAATACCCACCATGTGCCCCTTGTAACACCCTCTAATACCCACCGTGTGTCCCTTGTAACACCCTCTAAAGTCTGATACCCACCATGTGTCTCTTGTAACACCCTCTAATACCCACCATGTGCCCCTTGTAACACCCTCTAAAGTCTGATACCCACCATGTGTCTCTTGTAACACCCTCTAATACCCACCATGTGCCCCTTGTAACACCCTCTAAAGTCTAATACCCACCATGTGTCCTTTGCATGGCGGTAACACCCTCTAATACCCACCATGTGTCCCTAGTAACTCCCTCTAATACCCACCATGTGCCCCTTGCAGGGTTGTAACGACCGCCACATCGTCTGTCCTGTGGTGAGGTCAAGGTCGTTGAGAGGCAGGCAGATTTCGCCTATAGGGTCGTCTCTGCTGAATCTGTCATAGTCAAGCACTTGCATATAGAGCGTCCGGTTCATGAGCTTACTGTGAGGATAACCTGCAAGACAGAGCTAGAGTCAGACAGTGACACAGACAGAGTCAGACAGTGACACAGGGAGTGACAGACAGAGCCGGTCTGTGTGTCTGTGTGTCTGTGTGTCTGTGTGTCTGTGTGTCTGTGTGTCTGTGTGTCTGTGTGTCTGCGTGTCTGTCTGGGTGTTTGTATTTCTGTGTGTATGTGTGCATGTGCACGTGTGTGTGCCTGCATGCGTGCGTGCGTGCGTGCATGCGTGCGTGCATGCGTGTCTGTCTGTCTGTCAGTCTGTGATGACAGATAGTACAACAAGGAACTGGAATAACACCATCAGAGAGCCAAACTGTTGCTAACAACAGAGCCAATTACATTGAGCAGGGAAGATAAACCATGTGTCATTGACAGCAGGAGACACATAGTGACTCAGAGGCTATTGTCAACACCTCTGGGATGCAGATCGCTGGCCTTGGCTTGGCAAGCAATCAAACACGTCTCTTGAGTTTCAATATGAAATCTTAAAGAAAGACCCTGATGATATAGACCTGACTTCTAGCCAACTAGACCATCCGTGTCATGTTGTCTTGAGTGGCTCACTGTCACCCAAGGTCTTCCTTCTTTCATGCCGACAAAAAATATTGTTTTGTCGGGAACTAAATTTGTCTGGGGCATTGTCAGTGGCTGAGACGACTGTGAGTTATCAATCGATAACTGCAGTTATTCTAATAAACCCATCTGTTTCAAAACATGACCACTTATAAAGCGGGACATTCATAAACAGCACAAAATAAACTTACTTTGGAGCAATTGTTGAAACATATGAGACGTTTCGACACATCTACAGCAGACGTTGTTAACGCACTGATGTCATGACACAGCTCAGATGACATGACATGACATGACATGACATGAGTGCAGGGACAAGGTCTGCTGTAGGCGAGTTGAAATGTCACATATTTCAACAATTGCTCAAAAGTAAGTTTATTTCTTGCTGTCTGATGGAATCTTAGAGCCATGAACTATATGCATGCACACACACATGCACAAACACATGCACACACACATGCACACACACATGCACGCACACACGACACACACACATGCACGCACAACACATGCGTACATGCGCACACAACACAAACACACACACATCACACACGTGCATACACACAACACACACACGACACACACACAGAACACACACACGACACACACGTGCACACGCACAACACACACATACACAACACTCACGTGCACACGTGTACACGCGCACACAACACACACACACATAGACACAACACAACATACACACACACACACGTGTAAATGCGCACACACACACAACACATTCACAACACACACACAACACATACAACACACACACAACACATACTACACACACACAACACAACATACACAACACACACACATACATACACAACACACACATGCGTACACAAACACAACATACACACACACACACACACACACACACACACACACACATACACACACACACACACAACACGCAACACACTCACAACACACTCACAACACACACACACAGACACACACACACACACACACACACAAACACACACACACACACACACACACACACACACACACACACACACACACACACACACACACACACACACACACACACACACACACACACACACACACACACACACACACACACACACACACACACACACACACACACACACACACAAAACACACACAATTATCAATACAGATTGTAAATGGAGATGAAACGTTTAACTAAGAAGGTAAATATACTGCAAGAATGAGAAGAGGCTAAGGAATAGATGGTTGACAAACTTGTGTACCGATGCCGCCATTTTGTCCCACTATTGTTTTCACCATTCCAATGCCTTGTACAAATCCATTTCTCTTCGATAAGCTAAGTTGCTGTCAATATAGATGATGAATAATTCAACTTCGCGACAGGCCTACATAGAGGCTAAGACAGTAATACTGACCACTGCAGATGGCCGTTAATTCTCAGAACTCTGATAAAGATCTCATATTTCTCCTGGACAGTGACACATAGTACTTAGGAAATAATCCTTCCCTGGACTGAATGATAAAAAGTGAATTAATTTAGCAATATTCCCACCATCTGGCATGGCACTGGAGGATCGTGCTTTCTAACACTAACCTTTGTATTTCCTTTTTTTTAGAAAGACTTTAATGTAATAATAATAATAATTTACTGCATTTCTCTGCACCATAAATCTGGCAGTTACTACCATTCAGGGCACATTACAATCCTAAAAACATGGCATGTAGCTATTAAGATTAAAAAAAAATAATAATAATAATATAAATTAAATAAATAAAAGTATTAATATACACACACACATATACATACATACACACACATCAATAGTAAATAGATAAGAATAGTAATAATACTAATTAAAACAACAAGTTAAGAGCGACTAATAATAAATAATAATAATAGTTAAAGGTAGATATTAACAAGTCCAGAGTTCGCCACTGTCCACACATAATTTAAAGAGAAAAAGCATGTTTAAAAAGAAGTGTCTTCAGCTGCTTCTTGAACAAATGAGGCAGTCTGTAGCATGGCAAGGGGCAGATTGTTCCAGAGGCAATGTCATCTATAACACAGTAGAACCTCTCTAAAAAGATCACCTATGTGACTGAAATAAAGTGGTCTGATTACAGAGGCTGGTCAGATATACAAGTGTGCAACAAATAATCAAGGTCAAGTGGCCATTTTCAAAAGGTGGCCATTTTCAAAAGGTGGTCATTATTAAGAGGTGGCTGATTTCGAGGATTGGCTGTTTCCGTGGGTGACTGTTCTGAGGGTTTTTACAACATGTCCCAATGTTAAGTCATTCATCTGAGAAGGCAAGCTGGCAGAGTTTTATAAGACGTCTGTTTACATCACCAGCACCTACCCCTGGGTAAATCTAATATTAATACATTACGTATGCATGACTACAAACACACAGGTGTATTAGCACGACACCTGCGTAGACTTTAAGTAGTATTAGTGTTACTGGTAATACACTCTGCACCAATGGATGTGTAGAAAGGTGAGCCTATTGTACACTGAGTGTAGTTATTGATTTCTTCCCGGGACAGATGCATTCCTCCACATAAAGGCCAATGGTTGACTGTCAAGACCCTCTGGGAGCAGACGACTAAGTGCGACTAGTTAGATGTTTACCTGGCCGGTTAACAGGAAGTTACCTCAAAATTACCTGGATGTTTACCTGCACATTTAGCTGGATGTTTACTTGGGTGTCCATCTGGACATTTACCTGGATTTAACCTGGACATCTACTTGGACATTTACTTGAATGTTTACATAGACATTTACTTGGACATCTACCTGGGTGTTTACCTGGAATATTACCTGGATATTTACATATTTATTTGGATGTTTACTTGGACATTTACCTTAACGTCTACTTGGTTGTTTACTTGGACATTTACCTTAATGTCTACTTGGACGTTTACTTGTGCCATGTCATTAGTTCACATCTTTGTGCATACAAATCATTATGCAGAATCTGTGAGAATTTAACAAGCAGTGACTTGGGCAGATGTGGAACACAAGGACACAACTGGTACAAATGAAGCAACTAATAAATGGTACAAAAGTTCCACCTGAAGCAACTCAAAAGTGCTCAGCTAAACACATGCCTTACAAATACGTTTGCAAGTTAGCGTTCTGTCCCAGTTAGCACTCCATCCCACATCCCAGTTAGCATTCCGTCCCAGTTAGCACTCCGTCCCAGTCGCAATCTGTCCCAGTTAGCACTCCGTCCCAGTCGCAATCTGTCCCAGTCGCAATCTGTCCCAGTTAGCACTCCGTCCCAGTCGCAATCTGTCCCAGTTAGCACTCCGTCCCAGTCGCAATCTGTCCCAGTTAGCACTCCGTCCCAGTCGCAATCTGTCCCAGTCGCAATCTGTCCCAGTTAGCACTCCGTCCCAGTTGCAATCTGTCCCAGTTAGCACTCCGTCCCACATCCCAGTTAGCACTCCGTCCCAGTCGCAATCTGTCCCAGTTAGCAGTCCAGTGGCAGAGAAAGCAATGTTCAGTAGTTTTCAATGTATGGATTAATAACAACCCTTTCCCAAGCACACAACCACATATATCATATGACACACCAGGAAGATATACAACCACATATATCATATGACACACCAGGAAGATATACAACCACATATATCATATGACACACCAGGAAGATATACAACCACATATATCATATGACACACCAGGAAGATATACAAATTCACATACTCATTTTATTTTTTTTAAATTTATTTCTCTTAAATGCGATTTTATGTTTCTTAGACATTGGCCGATTTTGTAAACACCCGTGAGCGAGGAGCATTAGTCCTGAATTTGATAGTGTATAAAAAATGTATTATTAAATGTTGCAAAAGACTGATATCTGAAAATTAACCTTTTCTTCATAGACATTTATAGCTTGGCCTCGAGTGTATCTACAATGAACATGCTTGACACTGTGACAGGCCAGAGGCCGTGGCACTATGACAGGCCAGAGGCCGTGGCACTATGACAGGCCAGAGGCCGTGGCACTATGACAGGCCAGAGGCCGTGGCACTATGACAGGCCAGAGGCCGTGGCACTATGACAGGCCAGAGGCCGTGGCACTATGACAGGCCAGAGGCCGTGGCACTATGACAGGCCAGAGGCCGTGGCACTATGACAGGCCAGAGGCCGTGGCACTATGACAGGCCAGAGGCCCTGGCACTATGACAGGCCAGAGGCCCTGGCACTATGACAGGCCAGAGGCCGTGGCACTATGACAGGCCAGAGGCCAACTAAATAACATTCTCACTTCCGTGATGATGTCTTGTATTTGCATGTCCTCATCAATGGTGACTAGATTCTTGCTGCAGTATCTATGTCTATAGGTCCCAGTTTTTACACCTCACATGGTCAATCATCAGCCGAGTATTCTCAAGACTTGACATAGGCATAGCTGCTGGCGAAGTTGGAAACAACTGCAGCTGCTGTCAGTGGTCTTCAACAAAGGTCATCAACATAGCCATCTGATGCAATCAGTTTTAGATGATTTGTGGATAAGCCTATCGAAAGTTCTACACTTTATTGTATGAGTGCCTGTATGCATATGCGTGAATTTGTGTGCATATGAATATGCACCCTGGGAAAAATAAACTGCATTTGATTGTTTTACATGTCCAGTTATTCAATCAATAACATTTTCACAACCAGAAGATAATTGGTTCCAGCACCTGTTCGTCTGTAAGGATAAGGTAATAACACATAACCACTGGTGCTTCTTTTAGACCCACAATGTTAACTATACCAGACTCTCAGGACTGACGATGCTACACAGGTGTCCCGTACACCATGTCTGCAACAGGCATCACTATTACAAAAGGTCTTACCTGGCAGGTATGATTATCCCACCTAGAACATGTTATGGTGTCAGGTGCTAAGTGCTACTCTGCACAATCAATGTCTATGTTGATACAGACTGCATCACAAACATGATATTACCTTTCCTCAAGCATAACAAATGAGACAGAAGACTGTGGGAGAGTGGGGGGAGGGAATGACCAAGAGGAAGATTGGGAATGTTGGATGAAGGGAAAGATCAAGAGGAAGATTGGGAATGTTCGATGAAGGGAAAGATCAAGAGGAAGATTGGGAATGTTGGATGAAGGGAAAGACCAAGAGAAAGATTGGGAATGTTGGATGAAGGGAATGACCAAGAGAAAGATTGGGAATGTTGGATGAAGGGAAAGATCAAGAGGAAGATTGGGAATGTTGGATGAAGGGAAAGACCAAGAGAAAGATTGGGAATGTTGGATGAAGGGAATGACCAAGAGAAAGATTGGGAATGTTGGATGAAGGGAAAGATCAAGAGGAAGATCGGGAATGTTGGATGAAGGGAAAGACCACGAGGAAAATTGGGAATGTTGGATGAAGGGAATGACCAAGAGGAAGATTGGGAATGTTGGATGAAGGAAATGACCAAGAGGAAGACTGGGAATGTTGGATGAAGGGAAAGACCAAGAGGAAGACTGGGAATGTTGGATGAAGGGAAAGACCAAGAGGAAGACTGGGAATGTTGGATGAAGGGAATGACCAAGTAGAAGATTGGGAATGTTGGATGAAGGGAATGACCAAGAGGAAGATTGGGAATGTTGGATGAAGGGAATGACCAAGAGGAATATTGGGAATGTTGGATGAAAGGAAAGACCAAGAGGAAGATTGGGAATGTTGGATGAAGGGAAAGACCAAGAGGAAGATTGGGAATGTTGGATGAAAGGAAAGACTAAGAGGAAGATTGGGAATGTTGGATGAAGGGAAAGACCAAGAGGAAGATTGGGAATGTTGGATGAAAGGAAAGACCAAGAGGAAGATTGGGAATGTTGGATGAATGGAAAGACCAAGAGGAAGATTGGGAATGTTGGATGAAGGGAAAGACCAAGAGGAAGATTGGGAATGTTGGATGGAAGGAAAGACCAAGAGGAAGATTGGGAATGTTGGATGAAAGGAAAGACCAAGAGGAAGATTGGGAATGTTGGATGAAGGGAAAGACCAAGAGGAAGATTGGGAATGTTGGATGGAAGGAAAGACCAAGAGGAAGATTGGGAATGTTGGATGGAAGGAAAGACCAAGAGGAATATTGGGAACTAGTGACTAGGTAACTGAGGAGTCTATACAGCCCACTGGCATCATGAAGTGTCACAGTTCTTGCCCGGTCTATTCCCCGCAATGCCTCTGATGTGTGCCTCAGCCGGTCTATTCCCTGCAGTGACCCTGATATGTGCCTCAGCCGGTCTATTCCCTGCAGTGCCCCTGATGTGTGCCTCAGCCGGTCTATTCCCTGAAGTGCCCCTGATGTGTGCCTCAGCCGTATGTCTTGAAGCAAGCAGCTGAGACTGCTGTCTGTTACAGGAGCCTTAGGGACACATAAGGAACACTGTCCATGTAATTGCGTCATGGCTGGCTGCCTTCAAGAGAGGTTCTGCTGTTCTAAATTACCACCAAAACAGGCCAAGGATCAGTGCCATGGCAGAATAAATGCACATCATGTCCGCACAGCAACCTGTTGGATTTTGAAAGACAGTCACAAACTCATAATAATGTTTGCAATGACTGTCCCACAGTGCCAATGCCTCATCCACAGATTTGTTTATTTGAAGCTCAACTGGTGACTAACACTAGACCTCCACAACATATACAATGATTTTTCATGGGATATTGGAGGAATACTCGTGGTACACTGCAGGGGGACTCTTGGTGCACTGCAGGGGGATTCTTGGTGCACTGCAGGGGGACTCTAGGTGCACTGCAGGGGACTCTTGGTGCACTTGCAGGGGGACTCTTGGTGCACTGCAGGTTGACTCTTAGTGCACTGCAGGTTGACTCTTGGTGCACTGCAGGTTGACTCTTGGTACACTGCAGGGGGACTCTTGGTGCACTGCAGGTTGACTCTTGGTGCACTGCAGGGGGACTCTTGGTACACTGCAGGTTGACTCTTGGTACACTGCAGGGGGACTCTTGGTGCACTGCTGCTGCCATGCTGCACTGGGAGACAGCTGATATGTCAGGGTCACCCATGGCCCAGAGAGGACAGTGGAATCATTGTATACCTATATGTACCATCTGCAGCAGGCTCCAAGAATGCCAACTGTCACCATCTGTTGATGTTGTACTGGTTAATCAAGCCATTGAAGCTGTACTGGCTTTAGTGGTTCACCTTTCACTACCACGGCTGCTACTTAAGCCATGTGGACGTGACAGGAAGCACTGTGAAGTACTTAGACGCACATGTAGATCACTGCACAACAGCACATACCTAGCACCAGATGTAGAGCACTGGAACATTCTGTGGTGACATGTAGGTCACTATAAGTCTCATCTACTTGGTGACATGTAGGTCACTATAAGTCTCATCTACTTGGTGACATGTAGGTCATTATAAGTTCCATTTACTTGGTGACTTGTAGGTCACTATAAATTCCATCTACTTTGTGACACATAGGTCACTATAAGTTCCATCTACAGTGCAACACGCTTATAATGAACTATTTCATGGGTAGCTAACGAATTATATCTATGAATTTGTTATATATGCGTGTACGCGTTTACCCACTAGGTGGCAGTGTTGTATGTGATAGTTTTTAAACTATAAAACGCAACAATTTGTTAATCTGCTTTGAAGAAGTCCTCCGTTGCCGTTTGTTTGCTGTTGGTTAGGGCACCAGACAACAGGAAATCCTTAAGCCAGTTGCAGTGCGCTGCAGCATAGTCTGACTGCATAGCCCTGTTATGGATGAACTGTCCTATATCGTGCAGCCTGTTGAAACAGTCGGCGATGTTCTTATCTGCTAAGCAGGAGATGGTTTGGATTTGTAATTTTTGTTTGTTGATGTGGCATCGTCTGTCGGTATTGTATTATGTTCAGTCAAGTCTGATGATGTCGGCAGACTGGCATCAACACTGGTGTAATCGTCGAAAATCGCAGTCATTTGAAGTTGTGTCATTACGGTTGTCCAGGTACCAGTGAATGCAGCATCAGTTGTGTCATCGACAGCAGCGGGAAGTCGCAGTCATTTGAAGTTGTGTCATTACGGTTGTCCAGGCACCAGTGAATGCAGCATCAGTTATGTCATCAACAGCAGCGGGAAGTCGCAGTCATTTGAAGTTGTGTCATTACGGTTGTCCAGGCACCAGTGAATGCAGCATCAGTTGTGTCATCGACAGCAGCGGGAAGTCGCAGTCATTTGAAGTTGTGTCATTACGGTTGTCCAGGCACCAGTGAATGCAGCATCAGTTGTGTCATCGACAGCAGCGGGAAGTCGCAGTCATTTGAAGTTGTCATTACGGTTGTCCAGGCACCAGTGAATGCAGCATCACCTGTGTCATCGACAGCAGCAGGGGCAGATGCATCTTCTGGTGCAGAATGGGCCTCTTTCACAAAGCCACCTTTCTGGAAGCAGTATGTAATGGTGGGCTGTGTGACATGTCTCCAGGCTGCAGTAGTGAAGTCAACGGCATCCTTCAGGCTGATGTTTAGGGGCTGATTTGCGTTGATACGATGGATGAGGGTTTGGACCAAGTGATGATGGTACTGAACTTTGAAGTTTGCTATAATTCCCTGGTCCATGGGCTGTATGACAGAGGTGGTGTTTGGTGGCATGAACTTGATGGTGATGTTACGCAGACTGCCGTCACCTGTGTGAGCTGTGCAGTTGTCGATGAACAACAGAATTGTGCATTTCTGAACACCCAGTCGGCGATTTAATTTACACAGGAATTCGCCGAAGATGATGGCTGTCATCCACGTGTTTCTGTTGTTGTGGCAGTCTACAGGGAGTGATGACGTCTTCACGTCTTTGAAGCAGCGTGGCATTTGGGCTCTGCCGATGAGGAGCTTCAGTTTGTCGGTGCCATCCATGTTGGCACAAAGAAGGACGGTGACGCACTGTTTTTGTTTTTACCTCCATGACAAGTCTCCCCTTCAGTGCGAATGTCTTGTCTGGCAGAAGGTGGAAGAACAGACCAGTCTCATTGACGTTGTAAATGAGTGGAGAATTGGCATAGCAAGTCTGCAAGATCTTTCATAAAAGCATCGACGATTCCGGTATCGATGGCAGCACTCTCGCCAATGGCTGTCTTGAAAACGATACCGCAGCGGCCTATGGAACATCCAACTTCTCTGCGATTTCATTTGCTTTAGCCATTAGAATTGGTCCATTTATAGGGATGTTCTGTGAAGTATGGATGTCACAAAACCACTTGAAGAATGCTGCCTCGACTTGATCGAATGGGGACATTCTAATGAGTTTTCTTCTGGGTCTGGCATTTGTCTCCCACTGCTGTAGAAGTTTATTGCGATTCTTCAAGATTGTGCTCAGGGAACTAGGAGCGGTGCCATTTCCTTCTGCCACAGCGCACTTTTGTCGTCCATCATCTACGGATCGAATGATGGAAATCTTAGTCTCTAGATCTAAGCACTTGTGTTTCTGACCCGGCAGTGTATATCGGCGTTAACAGTATGGCATTCAAACAGTCGTCTAATTAACAACTTTTAAACGGGCCTATTTATACAAAATCACATATCCCAGCTGTCGTAACAGAAGTCTGTATCAAAGACGCTGTATGAACAAAATGTGTGAAATCTGGCTGTGCGTATTGTAATCGATTCGATGATGAAATAAAAACGATTCTGTAATCACTCACGTAAGGCGAATACTTTACATGTAGTTGACATTTCTACAGGCACCAATGTTTATTTAAACATAGTTTAATGGGCAGCTAATAATCACCCTTGATGATTTCCCTAATTCCCTAACACACACAGAATGACACCCGTTAATCTGCTTTGAACTTGAAGAAGTCCTCCAGTGACATTCGTTTGTTGATGGCTAGGGTACCAAACAAAAGGAAATCCTCAAGCCAGTCGCAGTGCACTACAGCATTGTCTGACTGGGAAGCCCTGTTACCAATGATTTCCCTCATTGACCTAATTACTTTGGCACTGGCGCTCTGTGCGGCCACAGCATGGCTTCCAGGTCACGGGCGGGAAGTATTTGCGAACAACCGGGCGATTTTCAGTTGGACAGAAATTAGCTATACGGCGAATTTTTTTTCCCCAAAGGTGTTCGTAATAACCGTGAATTCGTTATACCTGTGTTTGTAATATGCGTAAACGCTTATAATGAAAAAGATAAGAACAAAATACGCAACAAATTGTTTCATTATATCCGTCAATTCGTTGTATCTGTGTTCGTTATAAGCATGTTGCACTGTACTTGGTGACACGTAGATCACTGCAAGATTCAACTACTGTGTGACATGTAGGTCACTACAAGAGACATCTACTTGGTCTCATGTATATCACTACAAGATTCAACTACTTGGTGACATGTAGGTCACTACAAGAGACATCTACTTGGTCTCATGTATATCACTACAAGAGTCATCTACTTGTGACATGTTAACAGTTCACATTCTTACACCTCAGAACGACTAGTAACAGGGAAATGTTAAGTTGCAAGACAACAAATGTTCACTGCTTGCTCACATTCGTGTACGCAAACAACAGTTTCACAATTAATAATGTCCCACTTCTTTCTTCTAACAAGCACGCTGCACTGATGTAAGGTGCATACACTATCTGCACACCGACTTGCATGCCAACAGTAGACACACACCTAATTCTGCTAATGAGTCAACTGTGATTGTGAGCAGCTTAGTGTAATGACTGGATTAGTATCAGCACATCCCTTGGCACCATTTAGTATAGATGCCCTCTGCCATAATGACGATAAGCTTGAGGCAGAGGGGACAGTGTCTCTCCAGAGATGTTTCCTCACATGACTTGATTAGTGAACAGGTGAGACGGACAATGATCGTCCATTACCTGAGCGGCATGCAACAGCTTCTTGTAATTAGCAACAGCTCCCAGTAATTAGTAAAGCTATGCTATAACAGTGATTGGTCAGCAGGACCTGTAGCAAAGGCTAAAATGCAGGGGAGTGGAATCTGTAATGAAGACAGTTTTGTCTTCAAACGATGTGTGTTTTGTTATCAATCAATATCTGTAGATCGTGTCTTGTAATTTCAACATCACATTAATGAAGCATGGCTTGGTTTTGTTTGGTTCATGAATGTTATATGACAAATGGTGATAGTCTGTAACGAAGGAATGTGACATCAAAGCACGTCTCCACACAGCCAGCTTAATCACTTGTGCACTTGGTAGTAGGTACTAACCATCATTTTCTTTCTTTCCTCATACATTTCTCGGCAACAGCTGAATGTATTACAGGTGATGTTGTGCTTAAAACAGGTTAAATCTGTGTCTGTGACAATAAGACGCAGTTAACTATCGTTTCCAAGGCACACGATGTTTGTTTAATGCTGACTCAAACTTGAGTAGCAAAACCCAACGGCTGATTTTATAGCATAGAGAATCATGGCTGTGAGGATTGAAAGAAATTAGTCACACATTTAATGGAAGCAATCACGCTGAGAGCAATCCCAGTATGTCTTTTAAGAGACCAATGGAAGTCACACCATCTAATAGAAGCCATCAGTCTTAGAACAAGCCCAGTATGTCTTTTAAGAGACCAATGGAAGTCACACCATCTAATAGATGCCATCAGTCTTAGAACAAGCCCAGTACTATTGCATTCCAAGTAAGCGTATATGTACGGCTATTTATTTGGACAAAAATGCCAGCCTATATGGTCTTATTCGGGTCTGTACGCTTATTTAATGTTGGCAGTTCCACACTATGTTTTTTATTTGAGTCAACGTTATTTACTGTTGTTGGTTCCACCTTATACGGTTTTTATTAGGCACTACATGTATTTATTTGCATCATCAACACAATGTTCTGAGAAATATGTCTATATATAAAAATTACTCTTGACGGTGAATCGACGAAGCCGAACGTGCAGTGCTCTTCGTTCTTACAGTGACGCTGTTTACGCCTGTCACCGGTGACGCCAAACATAGCAGATAACGATCTTTTAACTAACAAATAAAAAAACTACACGGAGAACTTAGGGAACCTGTGTGTAAAATATAAAGGTTTGTGATGTTTTACTGGGATCATGTTGTGGTCAGGACGTTAGTATTATGGTTAGTAGTCTAGGGCTGGCCGATAAAGCATGATTAACAACGTTTCACTGGCAAATTTGCGACGTGACCAATTCACGTGGCAAGATGTCACCAGACAACCCTTACTGCATTAGTGACTTCGATGCTACGCGGTAGAGCTACTTGGTAAACAAGCCATAGTGGATCAATCCATTTATGTATTTAGAGGTGGCAGGCTTGGCGGAATTAAATACACAAAAGAGTATCTCATAGAATTTGGCATTGTTTCTATTAATGTAATACTAACAATTATAGATATATTTCATTTGCTGTTTTCAACAGATATCAGTTAGTGTTAAACTACTAATCACTGAGACAAACTAAATGGAGCGTTATGTCTGGAGTTTTGTTTCAACGTTTGATTTAATATACAGTATTATTGTTTGTTTGATGTAGGCAACTCCTGTTTGCATATAATTATGTTGTTGCATTGTCAAAAAAGACACCAATTAAAATTATAAATACAGACATTGCAACTTAATTCCACATTATTACTGGCTTACACTATTATTCCAAGGTGTACTTTTACTATAATTCTAAGAGATTTCCGCCCTATACCCTTATTATGCCCTGTACCCTTATTATGCCCTGTACCCTTATTATGCCATGTACCCTTATTATGCCCTGTACCCTTATTATGCCCTGTACTCTTATTATGCCCTGTACTCTTATTATGCCCTGTACTCTTATTATGCCCTGTACTCTTATTATGCCCTGTACTCTTATTAAGCCCTGTACTCTTATTATGCCCTGTACTCTTATTATAATTTCAAGAAATTTCCACCCTATAAATAATGTGTTTACTCTTTCAATCTTTTCTACTTCGAGTGTTATCTCTGTGTACATCTGTATTTAAAGTAATTGGTATGTTCTGCAGATATGTAGGTAGATTACCATTATGATGTTTATAAGCAAACCGCAGTTGTTGAATTTTAAATAAGTCCTCAACTTTCAATAAATTAAGGCTTTTCAATAACGGTTCGAAGTTTGCCGTGTATGAGCTATTTGTTATTACTCTAACTGCTCGTTTTTGTAGTTTAACAATTTTTGTATGATTTTCACCCCCTGCGAGTAAACAGTAAAGAAGTGCACAAGAGTTAATGAAACATGTTGTGGTAACACATTCAGTTTATTTATTATTCCAATTGTTTTATATAATTTATTAATATGTTTATTCCAGTTTAGGTGTTTATCTAACATTAATCCTAGACAATTTAAATGATCTACACATTCTAGCGGTGTGTCATCTATATTTAATTGCAATCTTGGAATTCATTTCTGAGGATGATAGAACATCAAGCATTTTGATTTACTAACATTTAGTGCAAGTTTGTTTACTTTTAACCATACATGTATTTTATCCAATTCAGCATTACTATCATAAAAATTATTAGATAGTGTATTGAAAGAACTTAATGAGCTTGATAAAGTTGAATCGGCAGCATATAGAAATAATTCGAAACGTTTAGTTGCATATACAATATCATTTATATATATATATATCAAAAATTCTAATGGAAGCAAGGTGACTCAGAGCAATCCCAGCATGTCTTGTAAGAGACTAATCGAAGCCACATCAACTAATGGAAATATCACTCTTATAGCAATACCAGTCGTACTGGCCAGCTAATACTTCTACTAAATCTTATTCAACGGTAATAATACCACACCACCAAACAGCAGAAACTATGTATAACAAACTCGGTCCGTGTTTTCAGATTTAATAAGTTACTCAGCAAATTACTCTTGCCGTCATTAATATTTAACACAAATTACCGCTAACAGCAACTGAGGCTGAAGATTTGGGTCAAACTTTTGTCATGTAATTGTGACAAATGATGAATATTTTAGTGAGACTCGAGGGACTCTGTGCGAATTCACCATCACTCAGAGTGGATTCCACAGTGTGAATAATTAACAAACCAGACCATACAACATACCATTACTGCTCACCTTCACAAACCAGACCATACAACATACCATTACTGCTCACCTTCACAAACCAGACCATACAACATACCATTACTGCTCACCTTCACAAACCAGACCATACAACATACCATTACTGCTCACCTTCACAAACCAGACCATACAACATACCATTACTGCTCACCTTCGCACTGACCATGCCACAGTGTGAATAATTAACAAACCAGACCATACAACATACCATTACTGCTCACCTTCGCACTGACCATGCCACAGTGTTTACGAATGTAAAGTGAAGAGTTAGTGGCCAATCAGGCTTTTCTACATTCTTTTTCCCACAGTTTCAGTCTCAATCTTGCAACACCAACAACAACTTATAAGTACACCATTTATGAACACAAACAAACCTACCTTCAAAGGCGAAGAGTTCATTCCAGCGTGGATTGAGGTTCCGCCGTTTTATGTTTGTCTGTAACTTCGTCTTTTTGTCGGGCAGCAACATGATTTTAACATAAGGGTCACTGGTGCCCGAGAAGTCTTTGGCGGGCAAGTTTATTGCCCGAATTATTCGCACACTCAACGTCATCTCCTGGAAGTCATAGCTGATGTTAAATTGTATCTGACCAAGTTTCTCATCCAGAGCCAGTTCTTGCTCTGTGATTGGCACATCGTCGTAATCCAGCGCTGAAGCACCGCTCTCAGAGTTCAGTGTCAGCTGGCGATGGTAGGGGGAGCTGCTCGTTGACCCGCCACCTGCATCCTGAAACACAGCAACAACCATGAGATGATGTGTAAGACAAAGTAACAACCATAAGACAACATGTATGACAGCAACAACCATAAGGCATGTATTACAACAACACAACAACAACCATAAGACAAAGGGTATGACAACAACAACCATAAAACAAGGAGGTATGACAGCAATAACAACCATAAGACAAGGGGTATGACAGCAACAACAACCATAAAACAATGTGTATGACAACAACAACCATAAGACAAGCGGTATGACAGCAACAGCAACCATAAAACAATGTGTATGACAACAACTATAAAACAATGTGTATGACAACAACAACATCCATAAGACATGTATGACAGCAACAACCATAAGACAACATGTACAACACAATAACAACCATATATGATACATACGGCAGAGTACAGCTTTACAGAGTAATGACATCACCATTTCATTGGAGCTTTAAAGTATAAATATGTCATCACTGTGACTGGAGTATTAAAGTCACCATCATCATTGGATTATGTCACCGCTGTCATTGGAGCGTTAAAACGTAATTATGTCACCACAGTCCCTACAGCTTAAGCATAATTGTGTCACCGGGCACGGGAGTGTTTCTGACAAACTCAACATTGAATGTGACACGTTATTAATAATAAATAATCAAAGAAAAAACACCTAAAGAACCTGGGTTAATGTCACAGTTGCATTGATTACCTTGAAGCAGTGTTGATGTAAGATATGGGCCTGCTAGGTCCAATCACCACAGTTATCATTCATGGAAATGCTACATCAATATTTAAAGCAACACATCCCTCCCAGCCATGAGGACATCTGCCATGTCTTGGGCAGGCTGCAAACACTTCATAATGACAAATCTGATCGGCCCCATCACTGCCAAGTCCACTTGACTACTCATACTAGTCCTGGTCAATGACATATCCTGGTTCCACCACTGCCAATCTATAGCCAAGTTGACTTATCTTACTAGTGCTGACTCAATGACATATCCTGGTTGACCAGCATGTCATAAGACAGACCGCTCTACCAGAAGTCAGGGGCACATCGCTTCAATGTGAATCCTCAACACCTATGAATCTGGGAAGCCAAAGAAATCATAAAAGTGTTGATAATCTTACAAGATGTCACACTACTCCACAAGGTCTTACGATGTCACACTACTCCACAAGGTCTTACGATGTCACACTACTCCACAAGGTCTTACGATGTCACACTACTCCACAAGGTCTTACGATGTCACACTACTCCACAAGGTCTTACGATGTCACACTACTCAACAAGGTCTTATGATATTATGCTACTCCACAAGGTCTTATGATGCCATGCTACTCCACAAGATCTTATGATGCCATGCTACTCCACAAGGTCTTATGATACTATGCTACCCTACAAGGTCTTACGATGCCATGCTACTCCACAAGGTCTTATGATACCATGCTACTCCACAAGATATTATGATACCATGCTACTCCATAAGGTCTTACAATGCCATGCTACTCCACAAGGTCTTATGATACTATGCTACTTCACAAGGTAACAGGCAGATGTCGAGTACTCTCATCTCAAATGAACGTATTGACAAATGATAAGAAAGACCAGAGAGAGTCTGACAAAGATAGCGTGGACACTGTAGAAAACAACAGGAGAAGTGGAAGATATTAAGACAGACAGATGGGAATCTGGAGAAAGAGTATTAGAGTAAATGGCAGAGCAGGAAAAACAGAGACAAGTTGTCGAGAAGGCTGCAAAGAATGATGTGGACTCCACAAGGGATTAAAGGGAGGAAGATCAATGCTGAGGTATAAATAACGGCCGTGTAAACTACAAGCCACTGGTGGAGTCAGACAAGGCAGGCGACCTCTGCCGTGTCGCAACAATTTAGTCTTGATGAACATTGCTGCCTATAAATACAGCCCTGTGTCCGTAGTTGTCTTGTTAATGAGTTCAGTGAATGCATACGCAGTGCACTGTCATGATGGGTGCTTTATTTATCCCACGACAATAATAACACGTATAAATTATAAACATATGCATACAAGTATACCATGACAATTTCACACAATCTCAAAGCGCATGTACATTTTCATGTTTTCATCATGTTCAAGGATTCCCCATTGAAGCCAGAATACTGATATGGAAGCAACCCTTTTCATAGTCAATTTATTAAATTAATTATTCATCACGACCCTTTATATAAAGTTTACTGTATATTATTTAATGTTAAAGAATATTTATTAAGTAAATTTATGCATAGCAAATAGAGGTTTCATCTGTTGTTCTTGTCTGCATCTTGCTTACATCAGGAACTGAGTATATATATACAATTATATTTGTTTCAGAAATTGTGAAAATGTAAAGCGTAATCAACAGGTGTGTTTTATGAGTTGATACTGTCACAAGTCTGTGATCACATGGCGTGACGACAGACTCAACAGACCGTGGCCTGTGGCGCTGGGCAATCATAAAGAGTTTAGATTAATGTATTTGTATTGACCATCGAATGTTTTGGCATTGAGACGCCAGACAACAGGTGTTTCAGACGTAATTATTAAAGTAATCTCATATAAAATATTCATGACAGCCACTTGGCAAAAAGGGATGCAAATACTGCTGTTGACCTGCCAATTAAAAGTCCATTTCTTCCTTAATGAAACATTATTCAACCTACATCTCTTCTCTGCCCAATGTATGTTTATAATCATCCAGGAAATTGAAAGTATGTCACTAGCTGCATTAGTATAGTTACTAATGAATATTGACATACATAGATCTGCTAAAACTATATAATTATTATGTCTTGAAGTTACTTGGTCGGAGTAGTAGGTGTATCCATAGACCATCAGAGTTACGGTCTGTGTGTAATGAAACCATCAAAGTTAGGGTCTGTATTAAACAAAACTATCAGAGTTAGGGTCTGTATCCAATGGGACCATCAGAGTCAGGGTTTGTGTCAAATGAAACCATCAGAGTTATGGTCTGTGTCCAAGGATACCCTCAGAGTTAGGGTCTGTGTCCAATGAAACCATTAAAGTCAAGGTCTGTGCCAAAAGAAACCATCAGAGTTAGGGTTTGTGTCCAATGAAACCATCAGAGTCAGGTTCTGTGTCAAATTAAACCATCAGAGTTAGGGTCTGTATCCAATGGGACCATCAGAGTTAGGGTCTGTATCCAATGAGACCATCAGAGTTAGGGTCTGTATCCAATGAGACCATCAGAGTCAGGGTCTGTGTCAAATGAAACCATCAGAGTTAGGGTCTGTATCCAATGGGACCATCAGAGTTAGAGTCTGTATCTAATGAGACCATCATAGTTAGGGTCTGCATCCAATGAGACCATCAGAGTTAGGGTTTGTGTCCAATGAGACCATCTGTATTATGGTCTGTGCAGAAACGAACAAAGAAGCATCAATACTTACAGCAAGGATCCATCAACTGTCCATGAAAACATCACACAAATCTTGAGTCGCTATCTTATCTCCTGCGCAATCAACTCCACTAGACTTTTGTTATAAGAACTATGATAAGAATCGCCCGCTGCGTCAACCGTCCCAACAAGTGTGACAGACAACAATAGGAGACTTAATGATGCGCGAGACAGTGACTAGGATGACAGTACTTACTGCTGTGTTGTACTTCGCCTGTCTCAGTGTAGACTTAGCCATGACTGCCTCTCAGAGAGAGACTGTGAAGTGAACCTTGCACGCATGCACTCGTGTGCTTATATACGCCGGCCGCACGGTCTCCACAGACCCATAGTGAACAGGAGCAGTGGCTGCCTGCATGTTGCTAGCATCACTCCTAACACAATCAATCACTTCGCTAGTATTACTATATGCTCACTGCATGCGTCCCTGTTGACTGCCAACAGTTGTATCACAAACTATCACGTCTCTTATTAACAACACCAAACGAAGTCCTTCTATTTCCGTGCACACTTACTGTAAATACTAACGACGTTACACAGGATTTTGCAATGCTGTACAATAATAATTTGAATATACCACACAAAGGCCATCTATCATAGAGAAGTAAATATATGCTGTGGGACTGGGGCTTTTCTCCTGGGACAAGGCTCAGCCAAATCCAGCGAAAAGTGCACATATTTTAAATGTTAAATATGTCTGATGTGGAATGTCAAGACTGATGGCGTATTAGCGCAGGTTTAAGTTGGCATCATTGCTCTACTGTGTTGGATCAATGCAATCTGTCTGAGAGCTTTGGAGACTACATAAAATGGCAATCTGGCATGTCCTGCTAAACAGTTGTTGTCCTTGTGCAAGAGCCACATAAACACACACTTGGATATACCTAAGTGTGTTATCCCCCACTTTTGTATATATCAAGCTGAATTACTGTGGCTAGTACTATAGAAAGGTGTGCAGTCTGCACACCAGGTATCTTTTTCCCTTGTGTTCTATATACTGTAAGCATATTACAGTCGGTATGCTGTAATTAATATAACAGCAATGAAGGGTTTTTTGGTAAATGTCTAGTATGATTATTTTTAATGTACAAAATGTGTCGTACATAACATGTGTGGTCCATCACTCTGTAATCTCGATGTACCTGGCTGTGCACAAGATGTTACTATTGTATATATTATTGCCCAATACCAACCTACCCTATAGTTGGCGTAAATTCAGTACAAACAGAGAAAGGGCTGCATGAACATAACACGGATACACCGGGAATAGGGGGGGGGGGGGGGGTACCGAGTAGAGTAGTACACGAAATGAATTTTTGGCCTTCAGGATGAAAATAATTTTTGTGTAACAACAGAGCGAGCGCCTAGCGGTTAAGCTAGGTGGTTATACAACCTGTTCCCCCTCCTAGTCTGCACACCCCCTTTGAATCGCCTCAACGCTTAATAAGCTGGCCCAAAATACCCATTCAGCCCATGTCAGTTACGCGGCATCCTATTGGCCAGCAGCGGGCGCGGGAAAAAAATTGTGGGCAGGAGACGATGCAAGGTTTTCTCGTCACTTCATTTCGCTTCGCCATCGTGATAACTTCAGATTTGACTACAAAATTTTGAATACCACCCACCCACCCGTTGTATCTGTTGTACGTATAGCGTGTGTTAGTTACTTCCATATGAGCATACATAATGCAAGATAACTAAATAGGGATGTTACATGAATGTTGTAAGATAGGGGGGTTTTTATCCCCCACTTTTGTATATATCAAGCTGAATTACTGTGGCTAGTACTATAGAAAGGTGTGCAGTCTGCACACCAGGTATCTTTTTCCCTTGTGTTCTATATACTGTAAGCATATTACAGTCGGTATGCTGTAATTAATATAACAGCAATCAAGGGTTTTTTGGTAAATGTCTAGTATGATTATTCTAAATGTACAAATGTGTCGTACATAACATGTGTGGTCCATCACTCTGTAATCTCGATGTACCTGGCTGTGCACAAGATGTGACTATTGTATATGTTATATGTGCACAGTGGCAATCCCTGTGTTAATAAATTTGATTGCCCAATACCAACCTACCCTATAGTTGGCGTAAATTCAGTACAAACAGAGAAAGGGCTGCATGAACATAACACGGATACACCGGGAATAGGGGGGGGGGGGGGGGGGTACCGAGTAGAGTAGTACACGAAATACCTAAGTGTGTGTGTCACCATCATCAGACAATTGTATTAACTGGCTTTTCTTTAGTAAGTAGATATATTGGTGTGTACATATTGGTGTGTACATATTGGTGTGTACATATTGGGATGCGGTGGCCAAATGGTTAGAATGTCGGACTGCAGGGTCAAATCCTGGTACTAACCGCCGTTTCGAAACTCGGGCAATTTCGTTCACTTCACATTGCCTGTGTCTTTCAGAGGAGACACTACAAGCCACTGGTCCCTGCTACCTGGTGGCAATGCCAGGGTAAGTAAAAGATCCCAGATAGAGGGTAAATATGTAACCTGTAGTGTAGCTAATCAAAAGAAGAAATATATATACTTGTTTAATTAGATATACCAATACGCATTATACTATCATCACCAGAGCCAAAACGTTAATGTCACCAATCCTCTGGCTCGTGATATAGATATTATAGCTGGTGTACATAACCGTGCACCATGCCCTGGATACCATCAGCTTTTTACAATTCGCTGTGGTCCTTTAATCCTATACCGTCATAATCACATTTTAGCCAGCTACTACCATCAGATATGAAGTGAGGCACTTTTTGGCGTGGCGCCACAATGCTGCCAAGCCACCGTCTCTCTTGCCAACATGTTCATACACACTTGATCAATCTCCCCATCTATGGCTCAGTCTTACCCACTCATGAAATAATAACTAAGGTAATTCATACACACTTGATCAAACATCAATCTACCCATCTATGGCTCAGTCTTACCCACTCATGAAATAATAACTAAGGTAATTCATACACATTTGATCAAACATCAATCTACCCATCTATGGCTCAGTCTTACCCACTCATGAAATAATAACTAAGGTAATTCATACACATTTGATCAAACATCAATCTACCCATCTATGGCTCAGTCTTACCCACTCATGAAATAATAACTAAGGTAATTCATACACACTTGATCAAACATCAATCTACCCATCTATGGCTCAGTCTTACCCACTCATGAAATAATAACTAAGGTAATTCATACACACTTGATCAAACATCAATCTACCCATCTATGGCTCAGTCTTACCCACTCATGAAATAATAACTAAGGTAATTCATACACACTTGATCAAACATCAATCTACCCATCTATGGCTCAGTCTTACCCACTCATGAAATAATAACTAAGGTAATTCATACACACTTGATCAAATATCAATCTTCCCATCTATGGCTCAGTCTTACCCACTCATGAAATAATAACTAAGGTAATTCATACACACTTGATCAAACATCAATCTACCCATCTATGGCTCAGTCTTACCCACTCATGAAATAATAACTAAGGTAATTCATACACACTTGATCAAATATCAATCTTCCCATCTATGGCTCAGTCTTACCCACTCATGAAATAATAACTAAGGTAATTCATACACATTTGATCAAACATCAATCTACCCATCTATGGCTCAGTCTTACCCACTCATGAAATAACAACTCATGCACTGTGTTGTCAGGTTGAAGACACTCATGCACTGTGTTGTAAGGTTGAAGACACTCATGCACTGTGTTGTTAGGTTGAATACACTCATGCACTGTGTTGTCAGGTTGAAGACACTCATGCACTGTGTTGTTAGGTTGAAGACACTCATGCACTGTGTTGTTAGGTTGAAGACACTCATGCACTGTGTTGTCAGGTTGAAGACACTCATGCACTGTGTTGTTAGGTTGAATACACTCATGCACTGTGTTGTCAGGTTGAATACACTCATGCACTGTGTTGTCAGGTTGAAGACACTCATGCACTGTGTTGTTAGGTTGAAGACACTCATGCACTGTGTTGTCAGGTTGAATACACTCATGCACTGTGTTGTCAGGTTGAAGACACTCATGCACTGTGTTGTTAGGTTGAATACACTCATGCACTGTGTTGTCAGGTTGAAGACACTCATGCACTGTGTTGTTAGGTTGAATACACTCATGCACTGTGTTGTCAGGTTGAAGACACTCATGCACTGTGTTGTTAGGTTGAAGACACTCATGCACTGTGTTGTTAGGTTGAATACACTCATGCACTGTGTTGTCAGGTTGAAGACACTCATGCACTGTGTTGTTAGGTTGAAGACACTCATGCACTGTGTTGTTAGGTTGAAGACACTCATGCACTGTGTTGTCAGGTTGAAGACACTCATGCACTATGTTGTTCTAGAAGTGAGTCTGCCAGAACTGCTATTAGAAAAACGAATAATTTACTGTTACAGCCAGGGTATTGTTTATTTCATCATTGCAAAATATCTTCTAGCGTAAAATTAAGTTTTTCACAAACTGTCGATGCAGACACAAGTTAGTGTCAAAGCAAGATGTCAAACAAGTCCTTAAACACAGTGTGGTGATAAAGACTCACAGAAGTACAGACAGTCAATGTCAGCGAAGTATTTAAATGTGAGGTGACATTGACAAAATAGCAGTGGATGGAGCTGTCTTGTCAAAATGACACAGTCACTGTGTCACCAGTCAGTGGGGGTGGACACTAGACAGTGCCAGTGACATCATTACTCATCACATCCCAGCAACATGCAGCCACAGCCAAGGAACACTCAGTCACCCAACCACACAACTCACCATCCATCCTTATAACCATGCACCCACAGAGCAAACCACACAACTCACCATCCATCCTTATAACCATACACCCACAGACCCAACCACACAACTCACCATCCATCCTTATAACCATGCACCCACCGACCCAACCACACAACTCACCATCCATCCTTATAACCATGCACCCACCGATCCAACCACACAACTCACCATCCATCCTTATAACCATGCACCCACCGATCCAACCACACAACTCACCATCCATCCTTATAACCATGCACCCACCGGCCCAACCACACAACTCACCATCCATCCTTATAACCATGCACCCACCGACCCAACCACACAACTCACCATCCATCCTTATAACCATGCACCCACCGACCCAACCACACAACTCACCATCCATCCTTATAACCATGCACCCACCGGCCCAACCACACAACTCACCATCCATCCTTATAACCATGCACCCACAGACCCAACCACACAACTCACCATCCATCCTTATAACCATGCACCCACCGATCCAACCACACAACTCACCATCCATCCTTATAACCATGCACCCACCGGCCCAACCACACAACTCACCATCCATCCTTATAACCATGCACCCACAGACCCAACCACACAACTCACCATCCATCCTTATAAACATGCACCCACAGACCCAACCACACAACTCACCATCCATCCTTATAACCATGCACCCACCGACCCAACCACACAACTCACCATCCATCCTTATAACCATGCACCCACCGGCCCAACCACACAACTCACCATCCATCCTTATAACCATGCACCCACATACCCAACCACACAACTCACCATCCATCCTTATAACCATGCACCCACCGACTCAACCACACAACTAACTATCCATCCTTATAACCATGCATCCACCGACCCAACCACACAACTCACCATCCATCCTTATAACCATGCACCCACCGACCCAACCACACAACTCACCATCCATCCTTATAACCATGCACCAACCGATCCAACCACACAACTCACCATCCATCTTTATAACCATGCACCCACCGATCCAACCACACAACTCACCATCCATCCTTATAACCATGCACCCACCGACCCAACCACACAACTCACCATCCATCCTTATAACCATGCACCCACCGACCCAACCACACAACTCACCATCCATCCTTATAACCATGCACCAACCGATCCAACCACACAACTCACCATCCATCCTTATAACCATGCACCCACTGACCCAACCACACAACTCACCATCCATCCTTATAACCATGCACCCACCGACCCAACCACACAACTCACCATCCATCCTTATAACCATGCACCCACCGGCCCAACCATACAACTCACCATCCATCCTTATAACCATGCACCCACAGACCCAACCACACAACTCACCATCCATCCTTATAACCATGCACCCACCGACCCAACCACACAACTCACCATCCATCCTTATAACCATGCACCCACCGGCCCAACCATACAACTCACCATCCATCCTTATAACCATGCACCCACCGACCCAACCACACAACTCACCATCCATCCTTATAACCATGCACCCACCGGCCCAACCATACAACTCACCATCCATCCTTATAACCATGCACCTACAGACCCAACTACTCCTCCTTTCTCTGGATATCATGAGGAGACTATGGGGGATATACAAATAGAAACAAATGTTGTAACTTGGGCCAGGGATGTATAAGTAGAACCAAAATAGTGTGCCTTATTTCATAGCTACACAAGCAGAACCAGCATTTGGGCGCACAACATTTTGAAATGTGAACTATGTTGTGTTTTGACATTTTTCATAATGGTTTGACTTTTGAGTGTACAATAATATTATTATTGATTACAGAATAAAGTTAATATTTCAAGAACTTACAAATAGAATAAATTGAAGAAAGATTGAGTTTTACAGCATGTTGAATAGTACATAAGCATCTACACAGCTGACTAATTACTCTGAGGCCACCAGGAGGACATTGGTCTGTGGTGGCCAATAATGCCTTCTTGTGCAAACATTAGTCTCATTGAGTCGCACATGAATAATTGAAGATCCAACAAGAACCACAGACCACCTAAGTTCGTTCGTTCCAGCACCATCCAGCCGCTAGTCGGGGTATGTCAATTCGAGACACGAATACTACGTAAATCTTGTAGGACAGCCACATGTGAGACGAATCAGGAATATTGCGATGTAGTTGAATGTAAAAAATGCATGGGTCTGCATCAAACTGTGATCTACATTGATCAGCGCGAGCAATGCAATCTCACGTCCAATTTTACCACTTTCACATTTGCTTTCCTGAATAACGCTGACAGAAATTTACATGCTTCATTTGCACCAGAACTCTGACATGTCACTTGGTCCAGGGATCTAGGATCACAAGTAGAATCCAAGTATCATTTCTTGGTCCAGGGATCTAGGATCACAAGTAGAATCCAAGTATCATTTCTTGGTCCAGGGATCTAGGATCACAAGTAGAATCCAAGTATCATTTCTTGGGCCAGGGATCTAGGATCACAAGTAGAATCCAAGTATCATAACTTGGCCAGGGATATACGGCCACAAGTAGTACCCAAGTGTCATGCCCTAAACCAGGGTTGTACTGTGTCTACACTTGACTAAGTGCCAGGTGTAGGGTGCAGGGTGTAGGGTGCTCTGACATACAGTTTATTATAGACTGTGTACTGGTTTATTTATGGTTTAACTCTATTAATTTACTGACTGTTTTGGTCTACCACTGGACTGTACAGTGGATGCACTGTTCTGATGCACCGTGAGTACAGTGGATGCACTGTACTGGTGCATCATTAGTACAGTGGATGCACTGTTATGATGCACCATGAGTACGGTGGATGCACTGTTCTGATGCACCATGAGTATAGTGAATGCACTGTATTAGTGCACCATGAATACAGTGAATGCACTATCCTGGTGCACCATGAGTATAGTGGGTGCACTGCCTGGTGCACCATGAGTACAGTGGATGCACTGACCTGATGCACCAATAGTGGGTACGCGTGGGGAGTGTCTGCATGATCACACGACAGTGGTTCAGTGGGCATTCTGACCTTTGGTTCCAGGAAAAATGAAGCAATTCTATTACTGTATTGACTATTGGCCGACAACTGTCTCAAGGCTAGACATGGAGACAGATAGCACTCAATATAGGTGAACTCTCCTGAACAGTCTCTCACCATTTCCCACACATAATGGGTGGTACTGTACCATCTCCCACATATGGGTGGCACTGTATTATCTCCCACATGTGGGTGGCACTATACCATCTCCCACACATGGGTGGCACTGTATCATCTCCTACACATGTGTGGCACAATACCATCTCCCACACATGGGTGGCACTGTACCATTTCCCACACATTGGTGGCACTGTACCATCTCCCACACATGGGTGGCACTGTACCATCTTCCACACATGGGTGGCACTGAACCATCTCCCACACATGGGTGGCACTGTGCCATCTTCCACACATGGGTGGCACTGTACCATCTCCCACACATGGGTGGCACTGTACCATCTTCCACTCATGGGTGGCACTGAATCATCTCCCACACATGGTATTGTATTATCTCCCACACATGGGTGGCACTGTACCATCTCCCACACATGGGTGGCACTGTACCATCTCCCACACATGGGTGGCACTGAATCATCTGCCACACGAGGATGGCACCATCTCCCACACCTGGTGAGTGGCACCATCTCCCACACATGGTATTGTATGATCTCCCACACATGGGTGGCACAGTACCATCTCCCACACATGGGTGGCACTGTACCATCTCCCACACATGGGTGGCACTATACCATCTTCCACACATGGGTGGCACTGTACCATCTCCCACACATGGGTGGCATTGTACCATCTCCCACACATGGGTGGCACTGTATCATCTCCCACATATGGGTGGCACTATACCATCTCCCACACATGGGTGGCACTATATAATCTCCTACACACGGGTGGCACAGTACCATCTCCCACACATGGGTGGCACTGTACCATCTCCCACACATGGGTGGCACTGTACCATCTCCCACACATGGGTGGCACTGTACCATCTTCCACACATGGGTGGCACTGCACCATCTCCCACACATGGATGGCATGGTACCATCTTCCACACATGGTGGGAGGCACTGCACCATCTTCCACACATGGTGGGAGGCACTGCACCATCTTCCTCACATGGTGGAAGGCACTGCACCATCTTCCACACATGGTGGGAGGCACTGCACTATCTTCCACACATGGTGGGAGGCACTGCACCAGCTTCCCCTTGTTTTGACCGGTGGAGTTATTGATGTTCCACCTGTCCATAGACACAGATAGACCAGATAGGGCATATAATTAACAAAAATGTGAGCATGAAATATAGCTATTATATTGGCAAATATTGGATGAGGCATGTGAAAAAACGAGCAAGTCACCTACATACACCAGAGGAAATACTGCCATCACCCACTACACTGACAGTTGCTCAATGATATGTATATCACTGAACACATGTCAGAACTATGGAGGCCTGGCATTATGGGTGTCGCCGTGGAGGCGGTATAACCCACTTAGTTCCCCCACAATTAGCCACACACCTTTGTTACATGTGTCAGGTGCTTCATGATTACTCTTATGAAATATTTATTATGATTGGACGCTCAAAATTCAAAACTAGTATTTGCCGATTCACTGGAGGACAGTACAATTTTGTAGAAGCTCAGGTGGGATGGAGACAAACTGATTGGCTTCAATCAGGGTTACTTAGTACTCAGTGCAGGGGTTGCAATGCACCAGAATGCGTTCCAACTATCACTATCTAGCATATCATATGCCAACAGATATGGCCCATATACGTGGTTTACCAGAAACACTACCTATTTCATAAAACTGAACAATTTTAAGTTACGGTTTCTGTGCATACTGAACCACAATTTTTTTATTACGGCACAGAGCCCGGATTTGTCAAATGGCATGCCAAACGGATTTGTCAAATGGCTTGCAAATATCAGATTATTGGTTCAAAACACATCCGAAGAGTGACTGACAAATATTTTAGCTGTGTTAGTGAACTGCACCAGCTTCATCTCGCTAGATGCAATCAATATATCAAATATATCTCCATTACAAATCCCAACTACAGTTTTTACAGACAATTACCCTGCGCTTAGCCTGCAATATAGATTATCATGCCTTCAACATCTGAGCCAAGTTACTGGTCTCATCTTATTGTACAAATGTCTATATTTTCTTCTACATTAGTAGTATTTTGTAGAAGCTATCACATTCCTTCATCAGTCCAGATGTCTATTTAACTATAAGCCTTATAGAATGTCCAAAGGCAGAAACAATTCTAGGAAGTACTCTGTTTTTAATTATTTATCACACCTGTCAAAATTAAGTGAAAGTAATTACTAGTCAGCTACAATTTCTTGTTAGTCAAGCCTACAAAGAGATTTATAGGTGTTGTTCATGCCAAGTAATAAATACAATCCTGTTTGCCCCTGTCAAAATTAAATGAAAGTAATTTCTAGTCAGCTATAATTTCTTATCAGTCAAGATTACAGAGAGATTTATAGGTGTTGTCCATACCAAGTAATAAATACAATCCTGTTAATGTCCCTATTGGGAGAAATTGCCAGACCTGAACCATTAAGTGGCACCAAACCACAGGGACCTGCACTGGAGAGAATGTCTACAAGGTCATCTCTCATGGGCCCATGTGAGACCTCATTCATGCTGGAAGTGTCGCATGAGACACCACGAGTTGGGGACGAGACAGTGAGAGAGGACTCATAAGGAGTCATATATTTGTATTCGTGGTCACCAACAGTGACCTTTGGCCTGGTGGCAGGGTGTGAGATCGTTTACAGAATCTCACCTAGTCAGCGTGATTTGTGGCCAAGTCACAAGAGGCCAAGAAATGTTGCAAGAGATTGCTGCTAGAGGGTTGCAATAAACTTTTGTAAGATACTGTTGCTTCTTGAGTGTTGCAGTAGATTACTGCAAGAGTGTTGCAATTTGCAAGAGAGTACTGCAAGTGTTGCAATTTGCAAGAGAGTACCGTAAGAGTGTTGCAACTTCCAAGAGTGTACTGTAAGAGTGTTACAATTTGCAAGAGAGTACTGTAAGAGTGTTGCAATTTGCAAGTGAGTACTGTAAGAATGTTGCAATTTGCAAGAGTGTACTGCAAGAGTATTTCAATTTGCAAGAGAGTACTGTAAGAGTGTTGCAATTTGCAAGTGAGTACTGTAAGAATGTTGCAATTTGCAAGAGTGTACTGCAAGAGTATTTCAATTTGCAAGAGAGTACTGTAAGAGTGTTGCAATTTGCAAGTGAGTACTGTAAGAATGTTGCAATTTGCAAGAGTGTACTGCAAGAGTATTGCAATTTGCAAGAGAGTACTGTAAGAGTGTTGCAACTTGCAAGAGAGTACTGTAAAAGTGTTGCAACTTGTAAGAGAGTACTGTAAGAATGTTGCAACTTGTAATTTGCAAGAGTGTACTGCAAGAGTGTTGCAACTTGCAAGAGTGTACTGTAAGAGTGTTGCAACTTGCAAGAGTGTACTGCAAAAGTGTTGCAACTTGCAAGAGAGTACTGTAAGAATGTTGCAACTTGCAAGAGTGTACTGTAAAAGTGTTTCAGGATATGTAATGTTTAGAAAAGATAGAATAGGAAGAAAGGGAGGTGGAGTTATTTTATATATTAAAGAATCTATTCAGGCTTATCAAATAAAATTAGAAAGAGAAGCAGATTGCGAAGAAGCTGTTTGGTGTAATATAGTTACAGGAAACTCAACGTTAACAGTTGGGTTAGTTTATCGAAGTCCAAACATAAGCATAGAAGAGAATGAAAAAATACAAAACGCTATAACGGATGTGAGCAAACGAGACTGTATTATTATGGGGGATTTTAACCATGGGCATATACAATGGAAATCTCTACAGAGTATGTGGAGAGAGGACCACAAGTTTTTAGTTTTAGTTCAAGATACATTCCTTTCTCAACATGTGCTAGAACCAACCAGGGGTGAGAATGTGCTAGACATAGTTTTGTCCTCACAGAATGAATTAGTTGACAATGTCAAGATATGTGAGCCACTGGGGAGTAGCGATCACAACCAGATACATTTTACCATCAAAGTAAAATCAGAAAGGAATAGCAAAAAGCAGTATAGGAGAAATTTCCACAAAGGAAGGTATAAGGACATGAGGAAATATTTAGCAAAGATAGACTGGAATAAGACACTGAAAACTAAGACGGCAACAGAATGCTGGAATATATTAGAGTGAAATTAAGTGCATAATCGATAAATTTGTACCCTTTAAAAAACAAGGAAAACGGTCCAAAAAGAAACACTTATCGAAAGAAGCCATTAGAAAAATTTAGTATAAACAAATGATGTGGAAGTCATATAGATGTACTGGAAATTATGAAGACTACAACAATTATAAAGATGCACTTAACCAAGCTACAGCTGAAATTAGAAATTCAAAGAGAAGCTATGAACAACAATTAGCTAGTAAAATTAAACATGACAGCAAGAGTTTTTATGCGTATGTTCGAAGCAAACAGAAAGTTCAAGATAAGGTCGGTCCTCTAGAAGACAGTGGTGGAAATATAATATCAGAGGGATTCATAATGGCAGAAGACCGGAATGAGTACTTTAGTTCAGTGTTTACCAGGGAAGATATTAGTTCACTGCCAATACCAGAGGCTAAGTTCAAGGGGGCAGATTCAGACTATTTAGGACAATTAATTGTAACCCCGGAAATGGTAGCTAAGAAAATAAGGGCTATGAAGGATAATAAATCACCTGGAGTGGATGGTATTCCACCCAAACACCTATTGGAAATTGTAGAACAAATTAGCATACCACTTGCAACAGTTTTCAACTTGTCATTAGAAGAGGGAGTGGTTCCTTTAGAATGGAAAGAAGCAAACATTATACCGTTATTCAAAAAAGGTTCGAGAAACAAGTCAGAGAACTATAGACCAGTGAGTTTAACATCAGTGATTTGTAAATTATTAGAAAGACTAATTAAAGATCACATGGTGGATTTTCTTGTTAAACAAAACTTGATAAACCCATCTCAACATGGTTTTTTTAAAGCGAGGTCATGCTTAACAAATATGTTATGTTTTTTGGAAGACATCACTAAGTGGGTAGATGAGGGATCACCAGTAGATATCGTGTACTTAGATTTTCAAAAAGCTTTTGACAAAGTACCACATCAAAGATTACTGCTTAAGCTAAAGGCCCATGGCATAGGAAATGGTATAATAAACTGGATAGAACAATGGCTGATTGACAGAAGACAACATGTAGTAGTTGATGGGGAGGCTTCAAACTGGAAATCGGTATTGAGTGGGGTACCACAGGGATCAGTATTAGGTCCTATATTATTCTTAATATACATCAACGATTTGGATGATGAAATAACAAGCAAGGTGTTGAAATTTGCGGATGATACAAAAGTGTTTAGAAGGATTAAAAGTGATGGAGATAGACAGCATTTACAAGATGATCTTGACAGGTTGATCAAATGGTCTGAAAAGTGGCAAATGATGTTCAATTTTGGGAAATGTAAATGCCTCCACATAGGACATGGGAACGAAGAAGTAGAATATACAATGGGGGGTACTGTACTAAGTACTACTGTAAAAGAAAAGGACTTAGGGTTAACCGTTAGTGCTGATATGAAGATTTCAGAGCAGTGCGGAATTGCAGCTTCAAAGGGAAATCAAATCCTTGGATTAATTAGGCGAAACATAACGTATAAGGAAAAAGAGCTAATAATACCGCTGTACAAAACAATAGTTAGGCCTCATTTAGAATATTGTATTCAAGTGTGGAGGCCATATCGCAGGAAGGACATAGATATGCTAGAAAGAGTGCAGAGGAGAGCAACTAAAATGATACCAAATCTGAGGGATCTTAGTTAAAAAATACGCCTAAAAAAATGCGGTTTAACAACACTAGAGACCAGGAGATTGAGAGGAGATCAGATAGAAGTGTTTAAAATATTGAAGGGTTATGAAAATATTGATAGAAATATGTTTTTCTCAGTTAAGAAAGATAGGAGAACTAGAGGACATGATCTTGCATTAGCAAAGGAGTAGAGTAGATTGGATATAAGAAAGTTTTCATTTTCACAAAGGACTGTAAATGAATGGAACAGATTACCTGCTGATTGTGTGGGTGCTAGTAGCGTGAATATGTTTAAAAATAAAATCGACACATACCTCAGACGGGCGGGATACATATAGATAAAAGGGTCGGACTCTCGATAAGCCAAGGGCTTCCTTGTCCACCTGCTACCTAGAGTTAATTCTCTGGGTGGCAATCTTGTTAAATCTTGTTAAACTTGCAAGAGTTTTCTGCAAGTTTTGCAATTTGCAAGAGAGTACTGTAAGAGTGTTGGAACTTGCAAGAGTGTACTGCAAGAGTGTTGTAATTTGCAAGAGAGTACTGTAAGAGTGTTGGAACTTGCAAGAGTGTACTGCAAGAGTGTTGTAATTTGCAAGAGAGTACTGTAAGAGTGTTGGAACTTGCAAGAGTGTACTGCAAGAGTGTTGTAATTTGCAAGAGAGTACGGTAAGTGTTGCACTTGCAAGAGAGTACTGTAAAAATGTTGCAAGAGAGCACTGTAAGAGAGTACTGTAAGTGTTGCAAGAGAGTAAGAGAGTTGCAAGAGTGCTGCAAGAGTGTTGCAAGAGAGTACTGCAAATATTGCAATGTGTTTCTGCAAGAGTACTACAAGGGTGCTGTGAATGAGTGCTGCAAGGGATTCTGCAAGTGTTGCAAGATAATACTGCAAGTGGTGTCGTCAGTGTTGCAACAGTGGCCCAGAAAGGTGTCGTGGTGAGATTACTGGGCCTGCGTTGACTGGTCACCTCTTGGGAGAGTTCAACACAGCTCATACGTAATGTCACTGTCAAGTAATGCTCACATATCGCGGAAGAAGTACAAGCAACAGCTCTGACCATGCATATAAAACAGTGCTTAAACACAGTGGAAAACATGCGGGTGTCAAAACAAGCTTTGATACCACGGCATAGGTAGGTGGGCAAATGTCACAGGTCTGAATCACTCTGCTTCGACCTATTGGCCTTGACGTGGGGGACAAGGTTTAGTTGAGAAAGAGCCGATTTAGAAATAACAACTGGATGCATGGTTTATGGTTGTTGACAATGATTTACAGCCATCAAACTAGACATGAATATCACAACACTGCTGCTGATTGGCTGTAGCAGGAGGACTGCTGTAGCCCAGTGCATTCAATCACATTAACCAACCTCTGCATTTCTCGGATGCCATCTCATCCTAATGAAACGAAGCGCAATCAATACGTGTGGACGGCGGTTTGCAAGATTAATTTGAACAAAGGAAAGGAACTGCACACATACAGCTGTAGATCAAGATGAACGCAGCATAAACTTGGTGGGCTAATTCCCAATAGACATCTAATTTTGGATTTGTTTCATAAACACTGGCTCGGCACACCGTAGCTTGTTAAATGTGAAGAAAACATAGAATCATTGACCATGTTTTTATTTAGAGAAGTTACAAGGGAGACAAGGAGCGTAGGATGTAGAGTAGACTTCTGGGAACAAGGCATGATCTACTGGGGCATAGACCAGGCAGAAACATGTGTCACCCAACCAACATCTAGCCAGTGCTAGACTGCCACAGACAGATGTGATTATATGTTTCAACTATGCTAGATCAATATGTGACTGCTACATCTGGTATTTGGGTTGACCTTGATGTAGCAGAAACTATCGTAATGTATTCACACGACTTTCTGTTACCGCAGTGTATTCTCACATGACTTTCTATTATCTTAGTGTATTCAAACACGACTTTCTATTATCGTAGTGTATTCACACACAACTTTCTGTTATCGTAGTGTATTCACACACGACTTTCTATTATCGTTGTGTATTCACACACGACTTTCTATTATAATAGTGTATTTTCACACGACTTTCTATTATCGTTGTGTATTCACACACGATTTTCTATTATCATAGTGTATTCAAACACGACTTTCTGCTACCGTAGTGTATTCTCACACGACTTTCTGTTATCGTAGTGTATTCTCACACGACTTTCTGTTATCATAGTGTATTCTGACACGACTTTCTATTATCGTAGTGTATTCACATACGACTTTCTATTATTGTTGTGTATTCAAACACAACTTTCTATTATCGTTGTGTATTCACACACGACTTTCTATTATCATAATGTATTCACACACAACTTTCTGTTATCGTAGTGTATTCACACACAACTTTCTGTTATCGTAGTGTATTCACACACGACTTTCTATTATCGTTGTGTATTCACACACGACTTTCTATTATAATAGTGTATTCACACATGACTTTCTGTTACCGTAGTGTATTCTCACACAACTTTCTATTATATTAGTGTATTCTCACACGACTTTCTGTTATCGTAGTGTATTCTCACATGACTTTCTATTCTATTATTGTAATGTATTCACACACGACTTTCTATTATAGTAGTGTATTCACACACAACTTTCTATTATCGTAGTGTATTCTGACACGACTTTCTATTATCGTAGTGTATTCACATACGACTTTCTATTATTGTTGTGTATTCAAACACAACTTTCTATTATCGTTGTGTATTCACACACGACTTTCTATTATCATAATGTATTCACACACAACTTTCTGTTATCGTAGTGTATTCACACACAACTTTCTGTTATCGTAGTGTATTCACACACGACTTTCTATTATCGTTGTGTATTCACACACGACTTTCTATTATAATAGTGTATTCACACATGACTTTCTGTTACCGTAGTGTATTCTCACACAACTTTCTATTATATTAGTGTATTCTCACACGACTTTCTGTTATCGTAGTGTATTCTCACATGACTTTCTATTCTATTATTGTAATGTATTCACACACGACTTTCTATTATAGTAGTGTATTCACACACAACTTTCTATTATATTAGTGTATTCTCACACGACTTTCTGTTATCGTAGTGTATTTTCACATGACTTTCTATTCTATTATTGTAATGTATTCACACACGACTTTCTATTATAGTAGTGTATTCACACACAACTTTCTATTATCGTAGTGTATTCTCACACAACTTTCTATTATCGTAGTGTATTCACATACGAGTTTCTATTATCTTAGTGTATTCAAACACGACTTTCTATTATCGTAGTGTATTCACACACGACTTTCTATTATCGTTGTGTATTCCAACACGACTTTCTATTATAATAGTGTATTCACACACGACTTTCTATTATCGTAGTGTATTCTCACATGACTTTCTGTTATCGTAGTGTATTCTCACATGACTTTCTATTCTATTATTGTAATATATTCACACACGACTTTCTATTATAGTAGTGTATTCACACACGACTTTCTATTATCATAGTGTATTCTCACACAACTTTCTATTATCGTAGTGTATTCACATACGACTTTCTATTATCTTAGTGTATTCAAACACGACTTTCTATTATTGTTGTGTATTCAAACAGGACTTTCTATTATTGTTGTGTATTCACACACGACTTTCTATTATCGTTGTGTATTCACACACAACTTTCTATTATTGTAATGTATTCACACACAACTTTCTGTTATCGTAGTGTATTCACACACGACTTTCTATTATCGTTGTGTATTCACACACGACTTTCTATTATAATAGTGTAATCACACACGACTTTCTGTTACCGTAGTGTATTCTCACACAACTTTCTATTATCGTAGTGTATTAACACACGACTTTCTATTATCATAGTGTATTCACATACGACTTTCTGTTACCGTAGTGAATTGTCACACGACTTTCTATTATAGTAGTGTATTCTCACACGACTTTCTGTTATCGTAGTGTATTCTCACATGACTTTCTATTATTGTAGTATATTCACACACGACTTTCTATTATAGTAGTGTATTCACACATGACTTTCTATGATCGTAGTGTATTCAAACATGACTTTCTATTATCGCAGTGTATTCACACGACGTTCTATTATCGTAGTGTATTCAAACATGACTTTTTATTATCGCAGTGTATTCACACGACGTTCTATTATCGTAGTGTATTCAAACATGACTTTCTATTATCGCAGTGTATTCACACGACGTTCTATTATCGTAGTGTATTCAAACATGACTTTCTATTATACGCAACAGTGCTGTCCAATATAAATCAAGAAAAAGACCAAATTAATTACAATGCCATAAACTGACAACCATTGACCACACTATGCCTTCAAGAATGTTGACATTCTAAATGTAGGGAATTGCAAATTTGAATCAAGAAATTTTCAAAGCACAACAATATTTTACTCAAAATGTTCAGATATCTTGAGGGAAATAGTCTTGTGCTTTGAGCAATCTCTTGATGGAAAGTTTGGATTTGCCACACTTAGGAGCACAAACATTTAGTAACAAGAAAATCATCGTCATTTAGCCTTGATTCTTCAAAATACATGACATATCATGATTTGTTTTGATTTTATTCAATGTTTTTCAGCGTTGGACCTCAATATGTGAATTATTGTTTTGCAATACAATTTATTTAACAAAGTAAAACAAAATTGTGTTCCTGAACATATTCTGCAGTGTAAATAAAACATACCTGCCCAAACCATACTTTCAATATCCAAAACATTTGTTAATTCAAACCATACCTATCAATGCCATTATTATTAGTATTTGCCAACCAACCTGTCTTGTTCGTTTCCAGTGTAGTTGCATGGTGAACATCCTGTAAAGAATTTCTCTCTTCTGGGATACCCAGATCTCAGTGTTGGCACAAGGTAACAGCACTGGCATGTGTGATACCCCGAGATCTTGTCTTGGCCATTATCCACAAGTCTCGTACACTCTCTGTCTTGCCACTCAATCTCTCTCTGGTTTGTCACTAAAAGTCTCTGCCACAAGTATCCAACAGCTGTGACACTGAGGTCTTGCCACTAAAAGTCTCTGCCACAAGTATCCAACAGCAGTGACACTGAGGTCTTGCCACTAAAAGTCTCTGCCACAAGTATCCAACAGCAGTGACACTTAGGTCTTGCCACTAACAGTATCTGCCATAAGTATCCAACAGCAGTGACACTTAGGTCTTGCCACTAACAGTATCTGCCACAAGTATCCAACAGCAGTGACACTGAGGTCTTGCCACTAAAAGTATCTGCCACAAGTATCCAACAGCAGTGACACTGAGGTCTTGCCACTAAAAGTCTCTGCCACAAGTATCCAACAGCAGTGACACTTTCTGACTTGTTGCCACAAGCCTGTCTTACAAGTCCCCTATACGAGTGACACTGTTGTCTTGTTGCTACGTTACAAGTCTCTGCCACAAGTTTGCGACAAGAGTCTCTTTGTCTTGCATCTACAAGTCTCCTACAGCAGTGACTCTCTCTTACCACTAAACGTCTCTCTCACACAAGTCTCCAACAGCAGGGTCTCTCTGTGTTGCTGGCTTGCTGCTACAAGACTCTCCCACAAGACATCACTGTCAGAATGGTGTAAAGAGCGTCCATGGACAAGTAGATATTGTGATGTTATCTGTCGGATGGCATGATAACAGTTGACACCGTGGTTGTCAAACACCGGAGCTCTCTCACACTGCCTCTGTGGCCAACAATCACTGCAGACGGATTGTCAACGCTTCACGCAACCTCAGAGTGGTTGGGCTATCCACGTAATCACTCCACTACTGGTGACTTCTTGACAATCACCAGCACTTGGCCAATCAGGATAGAACATTGTTATTTCATCCGCCATGCACTGTGACAATGTCGCAGCAAGCTTACTGTTCCTGGTGACACTTCCGTTATGAGGTCACAATAGCTGACATTTTATGATGTTGCAAGATGGTCAATAAATGAGGCAGCTAGCATTAAAGTAAGAAAACGTTGCCTGCAATGAGGAGGAGGCAACCAGGCAGCCAATCAATATGGCTACAGCAGTGAATGATTGAGTTAGGTGTCTCCAAGAGAGACTGACTGTGTCGTGTCAGTGACAACTCCTCCTCCTTCACTCACCTGTTAACTATTCACTCAATGAATCATCTTAATATGACGAGCTCACCACAATGACAAAATCTAACAAGGTGGCTGTTCAAACAAGTAGACTCCATGCAACAAGAGGATAAGGATGTCTTGAGGTTATCAAGAGTCCAATAAGAATATCACAAATGGGGCCAGCTATTGTCAACTTTAGCCTGAAACTTAGCATACAATTAGTACAGCTAGTAAGGTCCCTACCATCCAGAATGTAGAGGCTCACTGCCAAAACAGATTGGATGAAAAAGCCCTAATATACAGTAAAAGCTTTATACTGTACTTCCTGGCAAACTTGTTCTATTGAATACCATCTTAACTTCTCTGGGAAGCATTCAGCCATGCTGCAATTACTGCATGAAGACCACTCATAAACAAATATCCACCACTGTCTATAGTCAGGTACTCATTCATAGAGTGAACTGGCACAATGTGGAATGAAAGAACTTGCTCAAGGTTAGAACCCTGAATCTCTTGATTGAGAGTCTAACACTACAATACATGACCACGTTTCTAAAAAAAATAGGCCAAGAGGCCCTGAAGTCCTTTGGACTATATTGTGATTTCGTAATTATTAATTAAATGGTTTTGGTGAATCATAGTTACAGATCATTAAGGGTTATGATGGAAGTAGAATGTTGACATGTTTAGTGGAGACTAGATGCATGCCAGTGAAGATTCACCTGGAAATAAAATATTCGAGTAGACCGTTTCATGAAGATTATATATATTAGTTAATGTGTTATTAAAAATACTGTTGAATTTGATCCTGATACTCTGCTATTTAGGCCAATTTCCAGTGGTTGTAGAAACCTTGAAGGAGAGTTGATGAGCAGCAATCTCGCGTGTAGCACAGTTAAAGGTTGTTTAAGAAAATGTGCACACATTTTCTGTTCTCATTTTGCCCCTACCACCCTCCCTAGAATGGAAAGAAGAAAGAGATGAACTATAATAAAATGTTATTTGTCCACAAGGTACATATACAGAGCGTGCATTTTGACTTAAACACAGTAGCAATTAATGACATGATACTGATTGAATTGGAGTGAAGTAATTGCTGGAACATGTATCGTAAAACTTATAATTTTGGCTAAATATGCTTTAATCTTACAGCTTAAAACCTGCAGGCACCTAGAAATGGTGAAATCTGTAGCAGCTGCATGGGTTAACTGGCCGGGGTCTAATGGGTTAAAGCTGTACACATTAGTCATAGTCCACACTGAGGCATTCATTCTGTTCAACACTGGGACAAAGACAGGCAGAGGTAGTGAAATATACAACTGCCCAGGTTCTCTGGTATTGACCAATACACAGAACTTGGCAGCTGGCCAGGTTCTGCCACAGTAGTAAGGAAGCAGGCAAATTTTTGGAAAATTTTGCAATTTTGGCATTAACTCAAATACAGATTTCTTGTGTATAGCGGCACTACCTGAAAAATACATCTATGCAAAATTAGAGAAAAAGTTACTGAAGTTTTTGAAAAAATAGGCAAAATGTGAAAATTTACCTTTAATTTCTGGGGCCCTGAGGGGTCCTATGAGGCCCTTAGAATGATTAAATCAAATACAGATTTCTTGTGCATAGTGGCAGTACCTAAGATATGTTTATGTAAAATGAGAGAAAAAGTTGCTGAACGGTTTCTGGGATATGGCACCTAATGGCGGGCGGTGGCCCAAAGGACTAATAATTCATATTATGAACCTGTAATACACAACTGTTCTGCTGCTGTTTCATATTATAATTACATACTACACCCAACCACCCATATATACACTGTACACATTAAGACTGATCAACAATAGCTGACATCAGAATAAAAAAGTTAGATATCATTTCAATGACTCAGACAAAAATTTGCTGCTGAAATAGAACTGACAAGAAAAAAGTTTGATTCGATGAACTGAAACACATGTAATTGTTTTCTGCATTGCCATGGTAGGTACATGTGTGCGTGTGTGTGCGTGTGTGTGCGTCTGCATGGGTGGTTGGGACTAGGAACACATTCCTGGGAGGGCATTTCACCAGAAGACAGTGCTTGGATGGTTGGGGCTAGGAACACATTCATGGGAGGGCATTCCACCAGAAGACAGTGCGTGGATGGTTGGGGCTAGGAACACATTCATGGGAGGGCATTCCACCAGAAGACAGTGCGTGGATGGTTGGGGCTAGGAACACATTCATGGGAGGGCATTCCACCAAAAGACAGTGCGTGGATGGTTGGGGCTAGGAACACATTCATGAGAGGGCATTCCACCAGAAGACAGTGTGTGGATGGTTGGGGCTACGAACACATTCTTGGGAGGGCATTTCACCAGAAGACAGTGCGTGGATGGTTGGGACTAGGAACACATTCCTGGGAGGGCATTCCACCAGAAGACAGTGCATGGATGTTTGGGGCTAGGAACACATTCCTGGGAGGGCATTCCACTAGATGACAGTGCGTGGATGGTTGGGGCTAGAAACACATTCCTGGGAGGGCATTCCACCAGAAGACAGTACGTGGATGGTTGGGGCTATGAACACATTCCTGGGAGGGCATTCCACCAGAAGACAGTCCGTGGATGGTTGAGACTATGAACACATTCATAGGAGGGCATTCTACCAGAAGACAGTGTGTGGATGGTTGGGGCTAGGAACACATTCCTGGGAGGGCATTCCACCAGAAGACAGTGCATGGACAGAAAGAGTTGCCATAGACCTGGATATGAGCTGTAATAATCTGAAATTTATTTGGGTGGTAATACCTCGTACTGGGTCAGCTGGTGACAGAGTGGTTTCAACGTGTCAATGCTAACTTTTTATGGTTATTCTGAAATAGATCCGTACTTTCATTCTGCATTCCCCAGGATAATTAGACAGTTTGTTGACCTCCATGCCTTCGATGTCTGTTTGTTGAAGCAACGGCATGATTTGCACAAATAAAGTAATACAAAAGTTTTCACTGGCCAATAACTGGCAGAGTAGGCCAATCAGATGGTTGCTCTATTCCTGTCATGTTTGATGTATTGCACATTTCGCAGACTGCGTACATGACACAATGTTGGATGAAACCTTTGAATGATAGAGAATTAAATGCTTAAATTTTAACAAGCCAGTTGAGCCCCTAGATTTGTAACTATGAGGGGCCTGGACGTGAATCTAGGGACCAGCGGCCCACTGGGTTCCTGCTAAATCTGGTCGACTAAGGCTTTTTTGTTCTGGGATCAGTTTGGTTGTTCTTTTTATATTCTGCTCAGCTTGTCTCGATGTAACTTACAAAATATGACCTTCACGTTGTACACATACGGAATAACAGATGTCTTATGGTGACAAAGTGCCAGTTTTATGATTACAGCAAGATGCGAGGAGAATGTAATTACAAAAGGAGCTCTCTGTAAAACACCAAGAGCTCTCTGTAAAAAATCAAACAGGACGATGGGCAGAGGCGGATGTGTTCATCACAACACTGTTAATTACAGTGTCAACCAGCCTGGATTATCCCAATGGATGAGTCCATCAAACGAAACAAAATCCAAACTCAACAGTCAACACTATTTGATGAAGTTCCAAAAAATTATCAGCGTAGACGTAACACCAGAGCTTGCTGCAAATTTCTCGGTATGCAAATGCGTGTGTGTGTGCGCGTGTGCGCGTGTGCGCATGTGCGTGTGTGCATGTGTGTGTGCAGGTATGCAGGCATGCATGCATGCTCATGTACACTTGCATCATAACCATTTGGCCAGGACGTGCCAACATCAATGATGTAGATTATATTATTAATACTCTTAATACAAAGGCCAGTCAGGGAATAGGTGCTGTGTCCAGCACTGCCTAGGAAATGACTGTGTGTAACAAGACTTTGAGAAATGAATTATGTATGAGAATCTTAATAGAATATGAAGGTCATGTAGACCCTACATGAGAGGACAGACTGGACAGCACACAGTTAACAATCAATCATGTATAAACATCAAATCTACAAATCTGTGAGATTTCATGTTTGTATGTTTCATCATGTGCGTTTGTATATGTGAGCATGCATGTTTGTATGCGTGAGATTGCATGTTTGTATATTTCAGCATGTGTGTTTGTATATGTGAGCATGCATGTCTGTATGTGTTATGTTTATGATCATGTGTGAACATGTTTGTGTACATGCTTATTAATCATGTGTCAGTCTGTACTCGTGTGCATGTGTTTGTTACATGCATGTGACTGAATGTACTCTGGTGACAATATTACCCTAGCAAGATACACAAGTACTGGGGCCCTACAAACATGTCTCCTCTAGAGTGAATGTCTCCTAACTCCCCTCTACAGAAGACGGTCTCTGGCTGCACACAGTCACCACTCAGACTTCCCATTAATATTGACACAGTTCCATTGTCCATTGCAAGTAATTATATCAATATCATCAATCACATTCAACTGAGAGTCTTTGTTTTCTCCCTAGCTCCCAGGAGCTCGTCTCTCACACAAGAAATGAGCCTTAAATAAACATGTTTTGTTTCCTGATAAAAACACTATATAATTCAGCCGTTGATAGTAACTGTGCACTTCTCTCCTTGTATAGACTTTACAAATTACATTATCTGTGTCAGTGTATTCTCTTGGTCTGTCTGGTGGTGCCAAACAGACGTCTTTGTGTTTTAATATGTCATAGGCATAACCGGGTATGGCTGAGATGAGGTCTCGCAGCCAGAAGTGAAAGTTGAGTATCAGGTGAGAACCAATGATCCTGTCCACCCCGGGGATGCTGTTGCCAGGGGAGAAGGTACTATCTCCACCTGAACACCCCGAACACCCTGGTAACTGCCTCTGCTGGTGGGCTAAACAATACCAGTTGGGACGCTTGGAGAGGAGATGGGTGCCACCAAGCAATCATCCTGCCCACTGAAATGCCATGATAGACACACAATCAGACAATGACATGCCGGATCAGTTGGGGCCTGGATCACCAACGACTGCGCTACCCGCTGCTTCCCTCCAGGATGATAGTGACAAGTGTGATACTTGAGAGACAACATCATCTATCAGGCTACCCATGGAAAATACCATCATTGGGACATGGAACATCCTCACCTTGTATGCGTGCGGAAAGACGAAAGAATTGACCCATGAGCTCCCCAGATACCAATGGGACATCATCGGGCTTGCTGTAGTCAGATGGACAGAAAAAGGACATAAGATATGGTATGGTGGAGAGGACTCCAAACACCAACAAGCGTTGGCTTTATTGTGAACAAAAACAGAGCTCTGTCGTCAGTTGCATGCCAATATCCAGCAGGCTCATCGCTATAGGCATCTCCGCAAGACCACGGAATATCACCATCATGCAAGTATACGCTCCAACGACGGACTATGATGATGATATAGTTGATGAGTTTTATGAGGAACTAGAGAAACACCATCAAGAAAACTCCCAGGAAAGACCTCCTCATCATACAAGGGGACTGGAACGCAAAGGTCGGTCTAGATTCATAGGACCAGTGGGCAGGCACAGTGGGTCGTCTTGGAACAGGAGAAACAAACAAAAGAGGACTGCGAGTCTGCGACTCCTAGTCCTAGAGTTCACCAGCACTAACCTGGCCAACACACTCTTCCCACACAAGACTTCATGGAGAACAACCTGGCACTCAACCAATGGGAGATACACAATCAGATTGGCATCAATAAAGCCAAGACCAGGACATTTCCTGGTGCCGACATCGGCAGCAAACACGACATGGTTCTGATGACCTTCAAACTGAAGCTGAAGAAGAACCTCAACAGTGCAACCCATGAATCAGATTCAATGTTGAGAAACTAAGAGATCCTGTGGTGCCAGTTGCATTTTAAGGCAAACATTGGGGGCAGGTTTGCAGCTCTCAATCTTCCAGAGGACAACACCAACACCATCACGGGTAATATGAAAGAAGCATTTGATGAGGCAGCAACAGAGGTGCTTGGGAAGGAAAGAAAGAAGAACCAGCCATGGATCATCAGTGATATCTTAGACCTGTGCGACATATGAAGTGACCTCAAGAAAACGAACCCAGAGGCAGCACATCAATACTGCATTGCCATCCAGATCATGAGGAAGAAAATGAAAGAAGCAAAAGAACAATGGATGACAGACCAGTGTGTCCAGATTGACTCAGGACTAAGAAAGGGAAACAATGGATGACAGACCAGTGTGTCCAGATTGACTCGGGACTAAGAAAGGGAAACAATGGATGACAGACCAGTGTGTCCAGATTGACTCGGGACTAAGAAAGGGAAACAATGGATGACAGACCAGTGTGTCCAGATTGACTCAGGACTAAGAAAGGGAAACAATGGATGACAGACCAGTGTGTCCAGATTGACTCAGGACTAAGAAAGGGAAACAATGGATGACAGACCAGTGTGTCCAGATTGACCCGGGACTAAGAAAGGGAAACAATGGATGACAGACCAGTGTGTCCAGATTGACTCAGGACTAAGAAAGGGAAACAATGGATGACAGACCAGTGTGTCCAGATTGACCCGGGACTAAGAAAGGGAAACAATGGATGACAGACCAGTGTGTCCAGATTGACCCGGGACTAAGAAAGGGAAACAATGGATGACAGACCAGTGTGTCCAGATTGACTCAGGACTAAGAAAGGGAAACAATGGATGACAGACCAGTGTGTCCAGATTGACCCGGGACTAAGAAAGGGAAACAATGGATGACAGACCAGTGTGTCCAGATTGACTCAGGACTAAGAAAGGGAAACAATGGATGACAGACCAGTGTGTCCAGATTGACCCGGGACTAAGAAAGGGAAACAATGGATGACAGACCAGTGTGTCCAGACTGACCCGGGACTAAGAAAGGGAAACAATGGATGACAGACCAGTGTGTCCAGATTGACTCAGGACTAAGAAAGGGAAACAATGGATGACAGACCAGTGTGTCCAGATTGACTCGGGACTAAGAAAGGGAAACAATGGATGACAGACCAGTGTGTCCAGATTGACTCAGGACTAAGAAAGGGAAACAATGGATGACAGACCAGTGTGTCCAGATTGACTCGGGACTAAGAAAGGGAAACAATGGATGACAGACCAGTGTGTCCAGATTGACTCGGGACTAAGAAAGGGAAACAATGGATGACAGACCAGTGTGTCCAGATTGACTCGGGACTAAGAAAGGGAAACAATGGATGACAGACCAGTGTGTCCAGATTGACTCGGGACTAAGAAAGGGAAACAATGGATGACAGACCAGTGTGTCCAGATTGACTCAGGACTAAGAAAGGGAAACAATGGATGACAGACCAATGTGTCCAGATTGACTCAGGACTAAGAAAGGGAAACAATGGAAGACAGACCAGTGTGTCCAGATTGACTCGGGACTAAGAAAGGGAAACAATGGAAGACAGACCAGTGTGTCCAGATTGACTCAGGACTAAGAAAGGGAAACAATGGATGACAGACCAGTGTGTCCAGATTGACTCAGGACTAAGAAAGGGAAACAATGGATGACAGACCAGTGTGTCCAGATTGACTCAGGACTAAGAAAGGGAAACAATGGATGACAGACCAGTGTGTCCAGATTGACTCAGGACTAAGAAAGGGAAACAATGGATGACAGACCAGTGTGTCCAGATTGACTCAGGACTAAGAAAGGGAAACAATGGAAGACAGACCAGTGTGTCCAGATTGACTCGGGACTAAGAAAGGGAAACAATGGATGACAGACCAGTGTGTCCAGATTGACTCGGGACTAAGAAAGGGAAACAATGGATGACAGACCAGTGTGTCCAGATTGACTCGGGACTAAGAAAGGGAAACAGCAAAATAGCATCTGACACGCTGAAGAAGCTGACAAGATTAGCTTAGGTTTATCTACCCATATATTTACAAAAATTTTCTGTAACCCAACAGACAATAAAGTTATTGTATTGTATTGTATATTATCTATTGTAATATTGTTTGAGGAAGGGCCTCGAGTATATATTTAGCTAAAATATATATATTGCAAAAAATTATTTTGTGCATCATTAGTCATTTTTTGAAAACAGAGAGCTTTTATTTACTGGATGCTCAGTGAAGAGGTTGGATGCTCAGTGAAGTGGCTGGATGCTCAGTGAGTGACTGGATGCTCAGTGATGTGACTAGATGCTCAGTGGTGTAACTGGATGTCCAGTGGTGTAACTGGATGTCCAGTAATGTGACTGGATGCTCAGTGATGTTGCTGGACGCTCAGTGAGACGATTGACAACCAGCAATGAAAGCAGGAAGAATTATCAAGTTAACGGGTCAGCAATGATGAAACAAATCACTGTACATGTACTGTCAGTACAGACTAAACACGTGATCGAGTGAATGTGAGGGAAATGATTGAGTGAATGTGAGGGAAATGATTAAGTGAATGTGAGGGAAATGATTGAGTGAATGTGAGGGAAATGATTGCCTATGGCTATAACAAACAAATCACCTGCAGGTGACGTCTGCTTGATACATGCGGAGTTGGTATTTAATGATATATCTGTAGCAGTAATTGTTCTGTAAAGATATGGCAATTTTTCCTATATTCTGCAAAAATTGTATTAAAGAATTGACATCTGATTCCATCATGGTGACCTCTGTGCACTTTAGTGTTCTTGTTAGAGATGTCCGTGGCGTCTACTTTACAACAACCAGTGTCCAACGTTGTTCGTAGACCACTCAGTCGATCCAAGTAGACATAACTACTGCTGGTGCCTGGAGCAAGTGATCTTCCTGCTCTATCTTTTTACATCATGAATAACTAACACCGCCAACTCCAGAGTAACGAAATATGAACATCACAGGAGAAACAAAAACAGGAAACCTGCGTAATTGTTGAGTGTATAGACATGTTGAAGATGTTGGAATGACCACATTGGACTGACTGCGGTGGATTGACCACACTGAAATGACCACATTGGACTGACTGTGGTGGATAGACCACCCACGTTGGCCTGACTGTGGTAGATTGACCACGTTGGACTGACTGCGGTGGATTGACCACATTGGACTGACTGCGGTGGATTGACCACATTGGACTGACTGCGGTGGATAGACCACATTGGACTGACTGCGGTGGATTGACCACATTGGATTTATTGTGGTGGATAGACCACATTGGACTGACTGCGGTGGATAGACCACATTGGACTGACTGCAGTGGATAGTCCACATTGGACTGACTGCGGTGGATAGACCACATTGGACTGACTGCAGTGGATAGACCACATTGGACTGACTGCAATGGATTGACCACATTGGACTGACTGCGGCGGATAGACCACATTGGACTGACTGCGATGGATTGACCACATTGGACTGACTGTGGTGGATAGACCACATTGGACTGACTGCGGTGGATAGACCACATTGGACTGACTGCGGTGGATTGACCACGTTGGATTGACTATGGTGGATTGACCACATTGGAGTGACCGCAGTGGATTGACCACGCTGGACTGACCGCGGTGGATTGACCACATTGGACTGACTGCGGTGGATAGACCACGTTGGACTGACTGCAGTGGATAGACAACATTGGACTGACTGCAGTGGATTAACCACTTTGGACTGACTGCGGTGGATTGACCACGTTGAACTGACTGCGGTGGATTGACCACGTTGGGCTGACTGCGGTGGATAGACCACGGTGGACTGACTGCGGTGGATAGACCACGGTGGACTGACTGCGGTGGATAGACGAGCCACAAGATGCATTATCTCTGGTGGAATGATGGAGTTTCTTTGTGTGGTCCATCTATTACACACTATGTCAAGTTGATGGGCTGCCCGCATGCCCGGACTTCACAAGCGGTTCATCTAGTCAGCTTAAGTCATCATAATGTTACCTGATTTGTAGTTGCTGCATGGGCGGTAAAGTCTGGATGGGCAATAAAATTAGGAAGCATCATTAGGAGACACGCGTAATATGCTCACTTGAGCAAACCACCAAAAAACTTGATGAAACGAGGTCGCATAAAGAGACTCTGCGAATCATTCAGCACATGTTTTGTGAAACTATCAGCCTATGCTCGACTGCCTGCAAATGTCACAGAAATGTATAAAAATAGCTCAGCGGGTGGTATCTCTCTCACTAGACAGATGTAACTGCTGCAATGATATTCATGTCAAATTGCTGCCCACCAGACGGGTGTGCCATCTAATCAATGTCTTGTGTACACGTTACTTGCCTACTGCACCATGTGGCCCTGACAGCCCTGCCGTGCAGGCTGCGTAACCCATTTCTGGAGGAGAACCACTTATTTATAGGTTACTCAAATATTTGTGCTCTGGTAATACAAGTATCATGCAATTATTCATCTTTTAAATGATGATGAAATTAGTGGATGTTAAATAGTCCACAAGGAAAATATATTGGCAGAATGAATAAATAATAACACTAACTATGCTATAAATAAAGGCCTCTTCATATACACGAGCCGTATATATCTGTCTAGGTCTTATTTCATCAATGCTGCGATTTCGGCAAAAATGCAAATCGGTACCTTATAATCTTATCTTTCAGAGTCCAGTTTATTGTCTTTAACAAACAATCCAAGACTAATCAAATACAGGCATTTACAAACCCATAGATAACAATAGACAGTACGAGTTCAAGATAACAATAGACAATATGGGTTCAAGATAACAACAGACAATATGGGTTCAAGATAACAATAGACAATATGAGTTCAAGATAGCAATAGACAGTATGGGTTCAAGATAACAATAGCCAATAGGGTTCAAGATAACAATAGACAATGTGGGTTCAAGATAACAATAGACAATATGGGTTCAAGATAACAATAGACAATATGGGTTCAAGATAACAATAGACAATATGAGTTCAAGATAGCAATAGACAATATGGGTTCAAGATTACAACAGACAATATGGATTCAAGATAACAATAGACAATATGGGTTCAAGATTACAATAGACAGTATGGGTTCAAGATAACAACAGACAATATGGGTTCAAGATAACAATAGACAATATGGGTTCAAAATTACAATAGACAATATGGGTTCAAGATAACAATACACAATATGGGTTCAAGATAACAATAGACAATAAGGGTTCAAGATAACAATAGAAAATATCCACCACAATAAATCCAATGTGGTCAATCCACCGCAGTCAGTCCAATGTGGTCTATCCACCGCAGTCAGTCCAATGTGGTCAATCCACCGCAGTCAGTCCAATGTGGTCAATCCACCGCAGTCAGTCCAACGTGGTCAATCTACCACAGTCAGGCCAACGTGGGTGGTCTATCCACCACAGTCAGTCCAATGTGGTCATTTCAGTGTGGTCAATCCACCGCAGTCAGTCCAATGTGGTCATTCCAACATCTTCAACATGTCTATACACTCAACAATTACGCAGGTTTCCTGTTTTTGTTTCTCCTGTGATGTTCATGTTTCGTTACTCTGGAGTTGGCGGTGTTAGTTATTCATGATGTAAAAAGATAGAGCAGGAAGATCACTTGCTCCAGGCACCAGCAGTAGTTATGTCTACTTGGATCGACTGAGTGGTCTACGAACAACGTTGGACACTGGTTGTTGTAAAGTAGACGCCACGGACATCTCTAACAAGAACACTAAAGTGCACAGAGGTCACCATGATGGAATCAGATGTCAATTCTTTAATACAATTTTTGCAGAATATAGGAAAAATTGCCATATCTTTACAGAACAATTACTGCTACAGATATATCATTAAATACCAACTCTGCATGTATCAAGCAGACGTCACCTGCAGGTGATTTGTTTGTTATAGCCATAGGCAATCATTTCCCTCACATTCACTCAATCATTTCCCTCACATTCACTTAATCATTTCCCTCACATTCACTCAATCATTTCCCTCACATTCACTCGATCACGTGTTTAGTCAGTACTGACAGTACATGTACAGTGATTTGTTTCAAGATTACAATAGACAATATGGGTTCAAGATAACAACATACAATATGGGTTCAAGATAACAACATACAATATGGGTTCAAGATAACAATAGATAATATGGGTTGAAGATAACAATAGACAATGTTGGTTCAAGATTACAATAGACAATATGGGTTGAAGATAACAATAGACAATATGGGTTCAAGATTACAATAGACAATATGGGTTGAAGATAACAATAAACAATATAAGTTCAAGATAACAATAGATAATATGGGTTCAAAATAACAATAGACAATATGGGTTCAAGATTACAATAGACAATATGGGTTCAAGATTACAATAGACAATATGGGTTCAATATAACAATAGACAATATGGGTTCAAGATTACAATAGACAATATGGGTTCAATATAACAATAGACAATATGAGTTCAAGATAACAATAGACAATATGGGTTGAAGATAACAATAGACAATATGGGTTGAAGATAACAATAGCCAATATGGGTTGAAGATAACAACAGACAATATGGGTTCAAGATAACAATAGACAATATGAGTTCAAGATAACAATAGACAATATGGGTTGAAGATAACAATAGACAATATGGGTTCAAGATAACAATAGACAATATGGGTTCAAGATAACAACAGACAATATGGGTTCAAGATAACAATAGACAATATGGGTTCAAGATAACAATAGACAATGTGGGTTCAAAATAACAATAGACAATGTGGGTTCAAGATAACAATAGACAATATGGGTTGAAGATAACAACAGACAATATGGGTTCAAGATAACAATAGACAATATGAGTTCAAGATAACAATAGACAATATGGGTTGAAGATAACAATAGACAATATGGGTTCAAGATAACAATAGACAATATGGGTTCAAGATAACAACAGACAATATGGGTTCAAGATAACAATAGACAATATGGGTTCAAGATAACAATAGACAATGTGGGTTCAAAATAACAATAGACAATGTGGGTTCAAGATAACAATAGACAATGTGGGTTCAAAATAACAATAGACAATGTGGGTTCAAGATAACAATAGACAATATGGGTTCGAGATTACAATAGACAATATGGGTTCAAGATAACAATAGATGATATGGGTTCAACTGCACACACGAGTGAGCCTAACAAACGATGGTCTTTATCTAAATCAGGTTTAAGTATTATTTTAATTAACTATTTAATACAGCTGTTTGTAGTCCACAAACACAGTTTGTCGACTGACAAAACACTTCAGGAATTGTTTACTAATTCACAGCATTTCACTACGTGTCGCTAATATTCAAGTTGGCGTACAAGAACAAGCACTTTTAATTATCAACAGTGGCAAGGAATGAGGCCGCGAAGAAAATTATAATAATTCATAACCAAGAAATAAATTGTTGATTAAATACAGTCAGTCTGTTTTCTAGTACATGTGTTATTAAGCGCTGGCTGACCATGCAAGCTGACTGTGTGGCTCTGACATTGGGCCTAGGAAACACCTGTCATATTGACCAAGTGCAATAATAGAACGATCCGCCGTCTGTGGCATGAGATGAGATGTGGAGGTGGCATTCTGTGAATGAGAGAGTCGCACTCCAACGGCTGGGGAATAGAGGAGCTAGGGATAGGGAGGAATAAATACTCTTGGCCTTATAAAAACACAGGAATACCATCAAATAACTGTACTTGGCCTTATAAAAAAACAGCAATGGCAAAAAATTACTGTACTTGGCCTGAAAGGGAACACAGGAATAACAACAAATAATTGTACTTGGCCTTATAATGATCACAGAAATAACAATGAACTACTGTACTTAGTCTTACAAAGAACACAGGAATAACAACAAATAATTGTACTTGGCCTTATAATGGTCACAGAAATAACAATGAACTACTGTACTTGGTCTTACAAAGAACACAGGAATAACAACAAATAATTGTACTTGGCCTTATAATGGTCACAGAAATAACAATGAACTACTGTACTTGGCCGTATAATGATCACAAGAATAATAACAAACAATGGTTATTGGGCTAATGACCTCAAGAATAACACTGAACTGTTCTGACTCTTGAAAGCTACATCTGAATGTAAGGAACTCCCAGATTTCATCCTGGGACCAGTTCATGTTACCTACTTAACAGATTAGACAGTTTCCATAGCTGTAAGAAGATTGTCTTAGGAAATGACATGTTTCATGTCACCTATTTAGGCTACATGGCATGTGTGACCCCCTTAGCCAGGGACATCAACACCTGACTGTATCTCACCTAAGTAGTTTCTAGAGGCTTTCAACATGGCAGCTAAACAACAAGTCTGCAGACAAGGAGTATACATTGAAAGAGTAGTTAGGGACAGAATGAACCCATTCAAAATGTTTGATGAGGTCAAGTAATTTACCAGATACAGTTTTCGTCATTATGACACCATGAATTTGGTTGATTTTACATTTACGATGACTGCCTTTACTCTCAATAGTTCTAGCCTCCTCACGAGTCTGGATCAGGCAGTTTTCAGATGATTTGGGTGATGTACTTGACATAACCACAGCACGTGTTTAGTACAGTTTATATGTACTTGGTATAACCACAGCTCCAGTGTATAGTACAGTTTGTGATGTACTTGGCATAAAGCACAACTCCAGTGTATAGTACAGTTTGTGATGTACTTGGTATAACCACAGCTCCAGTGTATAGTACAGTTTGTGATGTACTTGACATAACCACAGCTCCAGTGTATAGTACAGTTTGTGATGTACTTGACATAACCACAGCTCCAGTGTATAGTACAGTTTGTGAGGTACTTGGTATAACCACAGCTCCAGTGTATAGTACAGTTTGTGATGTACTTGACATAACCACAGCTCCAGTGTATAGTACAGTTTGTGATGTACTTGGTATAAAGCACAGCTCCAGTGTATAGTACAGTTTGTGAGGTACTTGGTATAACCACAGCTCCAGTGTATAGTACAGTTTGTGAGGTACTTGGCATAACCACAGCTCCAGTGTATAGTACAGTTTGTGAGGTACATGGTATAACCACAGCTCCAGTGTATAGTACAGTTTGTGAGGTACTTGGTATAACCACAGCTCCAGTGTATAGTACAGTTTGTGAGGTACTTGGCATAACCACAGCTCCAGTGTATAGTACAGTTTGTGATGTACTTGGTATAACCGCAACTCCAGTGTATAGTACAGTTTGTGATGTACTTGGCATAACCACAGCTCCAGTGTAAAGTACTGTTTGTGATGTAGTGTAAAGTACTGTTTGTGATGTACTTGGCATAACCACAGCTCCAGTATATAGTACTGTTTGTGAGGTACCTGTTATAACCACAGCACCAGTGTATAGTAGTTTGTGATGTACTTGACATAAGGAAGATCCAGTGTAAAGTACAGTCTGTCACCCTAGGGAACTGAAAGGTGGGAAGACAACATCCTGGAGTGGACTGGTTTGACTTTCAGCACCTCCTAGAGAGCAGCAGAGAATCGAGAGAGATGGCCGGAGCTGCCAGGAAATCACCAGCGGTGTCCCAATGACCTGGTTATGAGACAGAAGATGAAGTAGAAAGGGATGTGTTTAGGGTCCAATGTACTTAGAGCACGATGTCCTACCTTTGGTGAGCTTGACGCGCCAGCAACACTGGGACTGTTGGGTCCTCTCACTCCCAGGGACCTGTTTAGTGATGTTGATGAGTAGTTGGTTGGTTGGACATTCTCTGTGACATACTCTTTGTCTGCCGGCCGCTCAAACCTGCTCACAGAGAAACAGCAAACATTAGACATTCACAACATCAACAACTATACTCTAAAGACAATCTGTAGCCACACTTGTAGCAGATTCGACCAAATGTCTAACAACTAACATTTCATTTCCAGAGTTGGACCAAATTATGGAACTATGGCTTTCTTAGCTACTGTACCACTCCCCGCAGTGCTCTCTCTCTGTACTCTAAGTTTGTCGTCATCGGAAAAGTTTCAATTTTATCTGTGCATACTGATTTCAAGACTGCCTAATCCTTTGTTTTCATGTCATGTTCTTTGTTTTGTTATTGCCGTACGTAAATGCAACAAGGTGTGTCATACAGGTCTAGCTTATAATAATTATAATATCTGATTGCTTCAGGTGCCGTATTGACATATTGATAAACATGTAGCTCTGGATTGTAATATCATAAATGTAGTGCCAACATGCATTCAAGGGTTGTTTGTTCAAATGTTGTTACCTATGACAATTTTCTAATACTGTATTATCGGTATCCGTGAAAATGGTCAAGTTGGAAGAAATGAAATAACACAATTTTCTGATGAAGGCCGCCAAAGGTGGTTGAAATGTCGATTGTGAGTTGAAAATTTGTTGTTGTATATAAGAAAATTGTCTTATTTTATTGTATTATTGGTAGCTTTATTTCTCATTACAATTCTATTAGCAGGGCTATTACTCGGACAATGTACAGTGATAGATGGCAGTGTATATTATATGTCTATTTATATTGACATACGTTTATGTGACACATATTGACATATTGCTTAGTTCTGAACATGCATAAACGTTCATACATTATATCACAAATACAGTGTATAAGTGTATCGATATGTTATGTGGAGAAATGTATGAACAGAGAAGTATTCATTCAACTACACACATGCTTAGAAAAGCAGATACACAAACATATAATTAGTATTTAAAAAAGTAGAAAACCTATTGTAAATAATAAGAAACTTTTGTTGACATGAATGTTACTTTGCTGAAGTGAAACCTTGGAAATGCAATGATATCTGTGTAGGTAAAAGAACAACATGGCAGTGAAAGCAGCAGCCTCTTGAGGGGAAACAAGAGGAACTGGTGTGATTACATACACGAAACAGGAACTAGAAGTGGACAGCAAGATTGGCAAAACAGTAGAGTATATTGGGAACTGCCAGAATGGCATAAACTGTGTCAGCCTGCTACATAAACCTACATGTGCTGCACAACTAATAATGAACTCTCAGGTTGCTTAGTATTGTATGCTGCCGTCTAGTGGATAGTCCAATAGCAATGGAAGCTTCATATGTGCTGCCATCTAGTGAATGCTATGGAAATTAATTGTGGTGAAACACATTCTTACTTCCACACTGAAAATAATTATGGGCAAATGCAAATATGTTAATTAAGTCACCCTCTATATATTCCATAGTTAACATAAATAATTAACAATTATTGTGTATGCATAATTTTAAGAAATTAAAATCCGTAATATATTATTTCAGTACGGATGGGATATTATCACCCACTGATGGAGATATGATTATCATCCTGGGAGAAATATTGCTATCCATGGTGAATCCACTTAGGACTAAGGATGATAACAATATCACCAATGGTGCATCCATCCAAACAAACAGAAGTGAACTTTGTCCTAGTTGCTGTGTCAACCAAACAGATAGCCCACTAAGTATTACATGCATCTAGCAACTCAACAAATATAGCCTGTTTGGATGTTGCACTGCAAATCAATGATATTTTAAGACAACATTTGTATTCCTGATAAATCTACATGTCAGTCTGCACCTTATACACTGGTAAATACAAACAACTTGACGCACAACGAACATCAACTAGTACTGTCGTAGAGGTGATTACGCTGGCTAGTAACTGGTAGTGTTATAAAACATGTGATGTGTGCAGTAATAAGTAGGTTTTGATATGGACAGAACCAAACCAGAACGGATAAAACAGGTGTACCATGTCACCAAGTTGAACATATTTTAGAACTGTCACATCTGCCATAATGTGATAACATTCTGTTTATACAATTCTACATGTTTTTGGATTCAGCTTTGTTCAGAAACAGTAATTACAACATAGGCAATTAATTTGTCATTGAATTACACGGAAAAACATTCGAATACACAAAATTAGCAGCGAGAAATTCTTTGAAACAGCATTAACAGTGAGCATCATCAGTCAACTCAGTGAATCCTCTAAACACCTACACAACTGTCAGCAATGGCACGTGGAACTAATAGGCAAAATACATTATAGAAATGAATGACTATTGATGACAAGAATGCCGACTGGCCTGATTAATTCTAATCAATATCCCTAAGTCTTTGTCCCACGAACAAACCAGCTTCCTACGGTGGATGGAACTGCTGTTGTCTGCACAAATTTTTGCCTGTTGCCCCAGTGTTTTATCTTCATCAGATATGAAGTTTTAATTAATATCACTCAAGTGGAACTCCTTGCTAATAATCTGGCGTGACTCATTGACATGTTTCATGCAGTTTGTGAGTGCCTGCAGTGCCTGCAGTGCCTGCAGTGCCTCCTCGTTAGTTCTTCCTCACAATAAATGGCATTAGTAGACTTAATGGTTGTACAGGCAACAGACCAATTTCTGCAAATGGGTGCCATTTGTACAGGACATTAAGTGGCCATACTCAGGCAGTGGTGGGTGATACACTGGGTATGTCATACTCAGGCAGTGGTGGGTGATACACTGGGTATGTCATACTCAGGCAGTGGTGGGTGATACACTGGGTATGTCATACTCAGGCAGTGGTGGGTGATACACTGGATATGTCATACTCAGGCAGTGGTGGGTGATACACTGGGTATGTCATACTCAGGCAGTGGTGGGTGATACACTGGGTATGTCATATTCAGGCAGTGGTGGATAATACACTGGGTATGTCATACTCAGGCAGTGGTGGATAATACACTGGGTATGTCATACTCAGGCAGTGGTGGGTGATACACTGGGTATGTCATACTCAGGCAGTGGTGGGTGATACACTGGGTATGCCATACTCAGGCATTGGTGGGTAATACACTGGGTATGACATACTCAGGCAGTGGTGGGTAATACACTGGGTATGACATACTCAGGCAGTGGTTGATAATACACTGGGTATGTTATACTCAGGCAGTGGTGGGTAATACACTGGGTATGACATACTCAGGCAGTGGTGGGTAATACACTGGGTATGACATACTCAGGCAGTGGTGGGTAATACACTGGGTATGACATACTCAGGCAGTGGTGGGTAATACACTGGGTATGACATACTCAGGCAGTGGTGGGTAATACACTGGGTATGTTATACTCAGGCAGTGGTGGGTAATACATTGGGTATGACATACTCAGGCAGTGGTGGGTAATACACTGGGTATGACATACTCAGGCATTGGTGGGTAATACACTGGGTATGTTATACTCAGGCAGTGGTGGGTAATACACTGGGTATGACATACTCAGGCAGTGGTGGGTAATACACTGGGTATGACATACTCAGGCAGTGGTGGGTAATACACTGGGTATGCTATACTCAGGCAGTGGTGGGTAATACACTGGGTATGACATACTCAGGCAGTGGTGGGTAATACACTGGGTATGACATACTCAGGCAGTGGTGGGTAATACACTGGGTATGACATACTCAGGCAGTGGTGGGTAATACACTGGGTATGACATACTCAGGCATTGGTGGGTAATACACTGGGTATGTTATACTCAGGCAGTGGTGGGTAATACATTGGGTATGACATACTCAGGCAGTGGTGGGTAATACACTGGGTATGACATACTCAGGCAGTGGTGGGTAATACACTGGGTATGACATACTCAGGCAGTGGTGGATAATACACTGGGTATGACATACTCAGGCAGTGGTGGATAATACACTGGGTATGACATACTCAGGCAGTGGTGGGTAATACACTGGGTATGCTATACTCAGGCAGTGGTGGGTAATACACTGGGTATGACATACTCAGGCAGTGGTGGATAATACACTGGGTATGACATACTCAGGCAGTGGTGGGTAATACACTGGGTATGCTATACTCAGGCAGTGGTGGGTAATACACTGGGTATGACATACTCAGGCAGTGGTGGATAATACACTGGGTATGACATACTCAGGCAGTGGTGGGTAATACACTGGGTATGCTATACTCAGGCAGTGGTGGGTAATACACTGGGTATGCTATACTATCAATTTCCCCATTGACACAAATGCTAAAGTGATACACACCATTTCACATGGTTGACAAAATGACAGTGGTGATGTATGTAAACAGCACATGTTGTTGCTTGTGTTTTCTATGACTAGCATTTGTGAAATGTTACAATTTTATTTGTCACTGACCAAGAGGCTAATAACCATTTATCATCCAAACAAATGAGATCTTCATTTTATGGAGATCTTTTCATCTTTGACATGTGTCTATGCAGCCAACATGATTTAGACATTTAAATATATGCAGAAGTGTGGTAAACAACTAAATATGAAACAAATGTAAATTAGACGATGGCTGTACATCAACTTGGCAGCAATGCGTTAAAAAGTAAGATTGATGTAGCAGAAATAATATCAGAATTTATTATTATACAAATTGCAACAATCCATTTACTGAGGTTTGGTATTTTTTATAATTGAAGGCCCAAGCAATCAATGTCTTCATGCTAGTTCCACATAAAATGCTTTGTTCATCAAATCATCACTTCAGCTGTCTCTGTATAGCATCTATATATCTGTACAGCTATATCGCTAACTTCAGACCTGACACAGTTGGGGTTGCTTTAAATGTATGTCATAGGTAAAACTGCTCCAGAAAAAGAACAAGAGTTGACATGAATGATGTCATTGTTGTGAGAACCAACGATTGAGTCTCACTGGAGAGGTGACAACCTTGAGTGAGATCACCCGAAGTGACAACGATTGAGTCTCACTGGAGAGGTGACAACACTGAGAGAGATCAACCAGAGTGACAACGATTGAGTCTCACTGGAGAGGTGACAACACTGAGAGAGATCACCCGGAGTGACAACGATTTAGTCTCATTGGAGAGGTGACAACATTGAGAGAGATCACCCAGAGTGACAACGATTGAGTCTCACTGGCGAAGTGACAACCTTGAGAGAGATCACCTGGAGTGACAACCATTGAGAGAGATCACCTGGAGTGACAACATTGAGTCTCACTGGAGAGGTGACAACCTCGAGAGAGATCACCTGGAGTGACAACCACTGAGTCACACTGGAGCGGTGACAACATTTAGATAGATCACCTGGAGTAACAACCATTGAGTCTCACTGGAGAGGTGACAACATTGAGAGAGATCACCTGGAGTAACAACCGCTGCGTCTCACTGGAGAGGTGACAACCTTGAGAGAGATCACCTGGAGTGACAACCACTGAGTCTCGCTGGAGAGGTGACAACGTTGAGAGAGATCAACTGGAGTGACAACCACTGAGTCTCACTGGAGAGGTGACAAACTTGGGAGAGATCACCTGGAGTGACAACCATTGAGTCTCACTAGAGAGGTGACAACATTGAGGAGGAGATCACATGGAGTGACAACCATTGAGTCTCACTGGAGAGGTGACAACCTTGAGAGAGATCACCTGGAGTGACAACCACTGAGTCTCACTGGAGAGGTGACAACCTTGAGAGAGATCACCTGGAGTGACAACCACTGAGTCTCATGGAGAGGTGACAACCTTGAGAGAGATCACTGGGAGTGACAACCACTGAGTCTCACTGGGGAGGTGACAACATTGAGAGAGATCACCTGGAGTGACAACAACTGAGTCTCACTGGAGAGGTGACAACATTGAGAGAGATCACCTGGAGTGACAACCATTGAGTCTCGTTGGAGAGGTGACAACATTGAGAGAGATCACCTGGAGTGACAACCACTGAGTCTCACTGGAGAGGTGACAACCTTGAGAGAGATCACCTGGAATGACAACCATTTAGTCCCACTGGAGAGGGGACAACCTTGAGAGAGATCATTTGGAGTGACAACCACTGAGTCTCAATAGAGAGGTGACAACATTGAGAGAGTTCACCCAGAGTGACAACCATTGAGTCTCACTAGAGAGGTGACAATCTTGAGTGAGATTACCTGGAGTGACAACCACTGAGTTTCACTAGAGGTGACAACCTTGAGAAAGATCACCCGGAGTGACAGACTGCAGCCTACAGTTGCACTCAGTGCCACTCACATTGGGACATGGTAGGATCACACACAGGTCCCTCCCCCTCACAGTCTGTCCTTGACCTGCCCTCCTCCCCCTCTCTAAATCAAACACCTCACAGGGGAAAACCACTGAGGATCCCTAAGTCTTGTTGATGACACTGCCACCCTGTATCAAGATGGCTCAAGACATCCACACATGGCCTGGGATGATCACTCCCTCCCCCACTGGGAGCAGCCATGGCTTATGTCGTCACACCTACATGAACCATCTCCTTCATCAACTCAGTGCACTTGCCCACTCCATCTGACCCTAGTAGGACAGGCACTGTGTATGATACTCAGCATACTGAGCAGTTCTTAAGCAAATTGTAGATATAAACAGATGAAGAAACAGTGTGAAGCATCCAGTGTGCGGCTATGTGTGACTCATGTATGTCAGCATCCAGTGTGCTGACTCATGTATGTCAGCATCCAGTGTGCAGCATCCAGTGTGCGGCTATGTGTGACTCATTTATATCAGCATCCAGTGTGCTGACTCATGTATGTCAGCATACAGTGTGCAGCATCCAGTGTACAGCTATGTGTGACTCATGTATGTCAGCATCCAGTGTGCTGACTCATGTATGTCAGCATACAGTGTGCAGCATCCAATGTGCAGCCATGTGTGACTCATAACAAAAACTGTTGTGTCCTGCAGATTTGTAGACCAAATGCACCTATTACAGCATTAGATAATTAGCTATTAACAAGATTGTCTAATTAATTGGTTTACAGTTTACTTTGGATGGAACTGTGAGGGACACACCAGTAGGTGGTAAATATATGTCTGACCATAATTAGTCGTCATCCACAGTGAATTCTATAGACCAGGGAGATCAAATAAAGCAGGGGGACATAGATAAACTAGAGTGTGTCCAACACCGCGCTGCTTGTTTCATTACCAGCGACTACCACTCCAGACACGAAGGATCGATCACAAACATATTAATCGACCTAAAACTCGATATCCTACAAAGCAGACTTCGGGACTTAAATTCATGTACAAAATAGTTGAGGGATCTATCCCAGCCATCCCCGCAGAAACATACTTTCGGCCCCAAAGAATAAATAAAAGACGCATCCAACCCAAACATTTCCCAGATCACGTATCCTCCAACTTTGTACAACACCTAACAACCAATAACACCAGGTGCTATATAGTACCTGCATCCCACACCGACCAATTCAAACACTCATACTTTGTAAAGACAATAGTAGACTGGAATAAACTAAACCAGTTGCAGGTCCAGGCTGAAACCATAAACGATTTCAGATACCTATCCTGCTGCCCAAACACTCAATAACACCATACCCACCCACCCAACATTGGCTCCTTACAATGTAATCAATTGCAATTAATGATTAATGTCCAGGGAAGCATTGCCACTGGCTGCCACTTTATTCTCTCCAGTGTCCCACTAGCACTACACCCAGCTAATTAGCAATAAATAGATAAGTGTGATTAATCCACCCCACATGTCACCTGGGTGTTGGTGTCAAATACATGTCTCCTTGACTCCAAATGCACTGTACCTAACCTGCATTAACAATCAACTCTGAATTATTTACTCCCCCAGCAATCAATGGTTGTATGATTAAAAAGTATTGAATGTTTGGATCCATGACCAGTGCTTCGATGCAGACGTTGAACATTTCCTCAGCCAAACTCATGCAGCACTCCAAGGCCGTGTTCACATCTAATGCAGATCAACTAATGCGGATAACATAATTAGGCTCTGTTCACATACACAAAGTTAAGCTGGATTAAGCACCAACTGAATTAGTGCACAGGGCTGGGGTGGAGTGGGGTGGAGTGGGGTGGAGTGGGGTGGTGGTGGTGGTGTTGTCTCGCGAGAGTGGACGTCAACTTATCAATATGGTGGGTTACCAGCTTGAAGTTACTTTCCCGAAAGTTGTTCTTTTGAGTGTAGTAGCTTGTGTACTTGTTATTTGTGAACATTACATCATATTGAGATATCGCAGGAACCAACTGCTTCGCGTGGCAAGGTTACAGAGATTCCGTACGAAGTTTGTTACAGCAAAGGTCACATAAGGTCTCGCAGTCTGCGCGAGACTACAACCCTCTGTCATGCAACAGCGCCGCCATCACTGAATCAAGGCAAACAGAGCATTCACACTTTTCTGCATTATAATTCGGGTAGCTTAATGCAGATTAAAGTTGTATGTGAACACGGCCCAAGTCAGTACAAGCCCGCCACAGGCTAAATATAACATTTGTAGGCCCACCAAATGCCCACCATAGATCTATCATAGACTCACCACAAGAGTCCTATTGTACATTTACAAGTTACATAACATGTGGCACCTGTAATGTAGCCCATGCTAAACTGTTACATCTCAGGCTGCTGGTGTCCATCAACAACAAAACAAAAACAAAATCAAACATCTCATTCACAATTTAGTGGAATGGTTCAACCGCTGCTTGAATGAAAACTAAAACAAATACGTAATTTCCTTGCTTCTTTTCATTGGTTATTCAGCATAACCGAAGCTAAATTGAATGGCTGATCCACTGACAATTCTCTAGAAATAAACACAGCCTATCTATTGATAGTTTGGTCATAATTCAGAATTCTCAGTTTACCTAGATTTTGTCTTTTGTTTGATGACAACCACAGTCACCAGACATTAGTGATGAGCACTGCTTGCTCAGTGACAGACTCACCAGCACTAAGCACTGGTTGGGTGACGTCAATGGTGACATCACCTACTTGTCAGCACACTTCTGAGAGTTGACAGGTTGACATATGCAGCTTACTTACAAAGGTCACACCCACAGTTGGATGCCTATGTTTCAAAGTCAACTTGGTGGAGATTGGCCACGTTAACAGATGTAATAATGCAATGTTATTCATGTCTAGGACATACAGATGAGACAAGGCACTTCCCTGAAGACAGTCGAACAAAAGACACATGTCAAGTGCATGTGGAGGGAGGCAATCAATACGACCATCTCGTGAATCTCGCAAGTTGTGTATACAAGTCCTATCATGTTGTACAAAGGTGAAACATAAAATGTAAAACACATTCTGTAGACACAAATGAGATCTATGTAAAATATATAGACCTCACATTGGATTAGGAAGGATGAGAGACAGAGGCAGTCATGTTGGCCTGTTGGTGTCGGGTCAGATAGTGGATGCTGCCATCTTTGTGGCTGGATCAACTAGGGAGGGACAGGGGTGGGACGGGAGGGGGGCAGGGAAGAGTGTGAGGAAAACAGGGAAGGATGGAGAGAAAAAGGGAGAGACTGGGAGGAGGACAGGTCAAGGGAGAAGGTAAAGGGAGAGAGAAGAAAGTGTAGCACAGGGGGTGAAGAGAGGGAGAGAGGTAAAGGGAGAGCTGTTAACAGTGTAGCACAGGGGGTGAAGAGAGGGAGAGAGGTAAAAGGAGAGCTGTTAGCAGTGTAGCACAGGGGGTGAAGAGAGGGAGAGAGGTAAAGGGAGAGCTGTTAGCAGTGTAGCACAGGGGGTGAAGAGAGGGAGAGAGGTAAAGGGAGAGCTGTTAGCAGTGTAGCACAGGGGGTGAAGAGAGGAGAGAGGTAAAGGAAGAGCTGTTAGCAGTGTAGCACAGGGGGTGAAGAGAGGGAGAGAGGTAAAGGGAGAGCTGTTAATAGTGTAGCACAGGGGGTGAAGAGAGGGAGAGAGGTAAAGGGAGAGCTGTTAGTAGTGTAGCACAGGGGGTGAAGAGAGGAGAGGTAAAGGAAGAGCTGTTAGCAGTGTAGCACAGGGGGTGAAGAGAGGAGAGGTAAAGGGAGAGCTATTAGCAGTGTAGCACAGGGGGTGAAGAGAGGGAGAGAGGTAAAGGGAGAGCTGTTAGCAGTGTAGCACAGGGGTAAAGAGAGGGAGAGAGGTAAAGGGAGAGCTGTCAGCAATGTTCTTGACTGTTTTCATACATCAAAGAAATAAAACCAATTAAGTTATTATTAATATTTTTGTTAGTAAAATTTAAAAATATTCTCAACATGTCCACACTTACAAAGATATCCACACAACTATAGAAGAAATGATAAATGTCAGCACTCTGAGGCCGACTGTAAACAGTGACACTGTTGCGCACGAAGACAACTACAGTAGAACACATATTTCACTTCTCTGTGTGTGGCAGTCGATGTGACTAAATCAATAGTTATTTCTCATAGGAGCACCCCACAGACCAGATGGGGCGTCACCTGGCCATCCAATCTATACTTTAATCTGCAATAAGTGGTCGCCACAAAAGATCCTACAGAGATCAAAGACGCACAATGATCTATTATGTGATATCTGTATGTGGTATCTGTATGTGATATCTGTATGTGATATCTGTATGTGGATAGGATACTAATTAAAGAAATAACATAAGCAAGAAATGCACGCATATCTACACACATACGTGCATATGCGTGCATTTTGCAGACTGCCCTGATCAACCTTCTCACCAGGCCCATCTAATTTCTCTTAGTACTAAACTGTGCATAGAATAATTATATTAGCTGCAGATAAATGAAGCGGGAATTATGGTAATAGGATTACTTAGACGCTGTGTGCAGATTTAACAAACATGTAGCAGTTAAAAAGATGAGTCGCTATAGAACAGGATACCAAACATGTGTATACAAGTGATGTCATACTAATATTTCCCTTAATTTCTTAATGTCTAAATTTTTATTGCATTGCATTAAATAGTGTAGTATCTGCACGTGTATTACACAGGCATGACACTGCCTTTATAGTGTAGTATCTGCACGTGTATTACACAGACATGACACTGCCTTTATAGTGTAGTATCTGCACGTGTATTACACAGACATGACACTGCCTTTATAGTGTAGTATCTGCACGTGTATTACACAGACATGACACTGCCTTTATAGTGTGGTATCTGCACGTGTATTACACAGACATGACACTGCCTTTATAGTGTGGTATCTGCACGTGTATTACACAGACATGACACTGCCTTTATAGTGTGGTATCTGCACGTGTATTACACAGGCATGACACTGCCTTTATAGTATAGTATCTGCACGTGTATTACACAGGCATGACACTGCCTTTATAGTGTAGTATCTGCACGTGTATTACACAGACATGACACTGCCTTTATAGTGTAGTATCTGCACGTGTATTACACAGACATGACACTGCCTTTATAGTGTAGTATCTGCACGTGTATTACACAGGCATGACACTGCCTTTATATTGTAGTATCTGCATGTGTATTACACAGGCATGACACTGCCTTTATAGTGTAGTATCTGCACGTGTATTACACAGGCATGACACTGCCTTTATAGTGTAGTATCTGCACGTGTATTACACAGACATGACACTGCCTTTATAGTGTAGTATCTGCACGTGTATTACACAGGCATGACACTGCCTTTATAGTGTAGTATCTGCACGTGTATTACACAGGCATGACACTGCCTTTATAGTGTGGTATCTGCACGTGTATTACACAGGCATGACACTGCCTTTATAGTGTGGTATCTGCACGTGTATTACACAGACATGACACTGCCTTTATAGTGTGGTATCTGCACGTGTATTACACAGGCATGACACTGCCTTTATAGTGTGGTATCTGCACGTGTATTACACAGGCATGACACTGCCTTTATAGTGTAGTATCTGCACGTGTATTACACAGGCATGACACTGCCTTTATAGTGTAGTATCTGCACGTGTATTACACAGGCATGACACTGCCTTTATAGTGTAGTATCTGCACGTGTATTACACAGGCATGACACTGCCTTTATAGTGTAGTATCTGCACGTGTATTACACAGACATGACACTGCCTTTATATGGCAGTAGACGTTACTAATTTGTCACTGTATTAATTCAAACTAATTTATAATACTGAAATCAACTGTACCATGATATGCCTAATCAATACTGTTTTATTGCATTGATTATTACTACAGAGAATTACTGGAATGCACTAGTAACTGTTATCTTTACTCTAGACAATAATAATTAATTATAGCCTTGCGGGGGGGGGGGGGTTTCAATAGAAATCTCCTCAGAGACAGTGCAATCTAAGTACATCTATAAAACTATGTTGTAACTGTAATAACAGTGCAATCTAAGTACATCTATAAAACTATGCTGTAACTGTAATAACAGTGTACATCTATAAAACTATGTTGTAACTGTAATAACAGTGCAATCTAAGTACATCTATAACACTTTTGTAACTGTAATAACAGTGCAAATCTGTAAGTAACCACATTACAATTATATTATTCTTGACAACAGATGGGCAAAACACAGCTGAGCTATATATATATGACATGAGACAACTATACATCAGTGACCCACTGAGGATCCAGGGGAGCATGGTACTAATGGTACTAATGGAGTTAGTGTGGAGGGAAGGAAAGCCTGGTCCCAGTGGACTCCTGACAGAGCAAGAACAGACCCACTACAACAGAGACGTCTCCACAAACACAGCAATTTATTGTCTTGTTATTGTATCAGAAACTAATCGCACTAATTGGTGTCTGGACTGCCATCTAACTAGTGTGGGTGGTACCAGCAGGTCATTGGTGTCTGGACTGCCATCCAACTAGTGTGGGTGGTACCAGCAGGTCATTGGTGTCTGGACTGCCATCTAACTAGTGTGGGCGGTACCAGCAGGTCATTGGTGTCTGGACTGCCATCCAACTAGTGTGGGCGGTACCAGCAGGTCATTGGTGTCTGGACTGCCATCCAACTAGTGTGGGTGGTACCAGCAGGTCATTGGTGTCTGGACTGCCATCTAACTAGTGTGGGCGGTACCAGCAGGTCATTGGTGTCTGGACTGCCATCTAACTAGTGTGGGTGGTACCAGCAGGTCATTGGTGTCTGGACTGCCATCTAACTAGTGTGGGCGGTACCAGCAGGTCATTGGTGTCTGGACTGCCATCCAACTAGTGTGGGTGGTACCAGCAGGTCATTGGTGTCTGGACTGCCATCCAACTAGTGTGGGTGGTACCAGCAGGTCATTGGTGTCTGGACTGCCATCCAACTAGTGTGGGTGGTACCAGCAGGTCATTGGTGTCTGGACTGCCATCCAACTAGTGTGGGTGGTACCAGCAGGTCATTGGTGTCTGGACTGCCATCCAACTAGTGTGGGTGGTACCAGCAGGTCATTGGTGTCTGGACTGCCATCCAACTAGTGTGGGCGGTACCAGCAGGTCATTGGTGTCTGGACTGCCATCCAACTAGTGTGGGTGGTACCAGCAGGTCATTGGTGTCTGGACTGCCATCCAACTAGTGTGGGTGGTACCAGCAGGTCATTGGTGTCTGGACTGCCATCTAACTAGTGTGGGTGGTACCAGCAGGTCATTGGTGTCTGGACTGCCATCCAACTAGTGTGGGTGGTACCAGCAGGTCATTGGTGTCTGGACTGCCATCCAACTAGTGTGGGCGGTACCAGCAGGTCATTGGTGTCTGGACTGCCATCCAACTAGTGTGGGTGGTACCAGCAGGTCATTGGTGTCTGGACTGCCATCTAACTAGTGTGGGTGGTACCAGCAGGTCATTGGTGTCTGGACTGCCATCCAACTAGTGTGGGCGGTACCAGCAGGTCATTGGTGTCTGGACTGCCATCTAACTAGTGTGGGTGGTACCAGCAGGTCATTGGTGTCTGGACTGCCATCTAACTAGTGTGGGTGGTACCAGCAGGTCATTGGTGTCTGGACTGCCATCCAACTAGTGTGGGTGGTACCAGCAGGTCATTGGTGTCTGGACTGCCATCTAACTAGTGTGGGTGGTACCAGCAGGTCATTGGTGTCTGGACTGCCATCCAACTAGTGTGGGTGGTACCAGCAGGTCATTGGTGTCTGGACTGCCATCTAACTAGTGTGGGTGGTACCAGCAGGTCATTGGTGTCTGGACTGCCATCTAACTAGTGTGGGTGGTACCAGCAGGTCATTGGTGTCTGGACTGCCATCCAACTAGTGTGGGTGGTACCAGCAGGTCATTGGTGTCTGGACTGCCATCTAACTAGTGTGGGTGGTACCAGCAGGTCATTGGTGTCTGGACTGCCATCTAACTAGTGTGGGTGGTACCAGCAGGTCATTGGTGTCTGGACTGCCATCTAACTAGTGTGGGTGGTACCAGCAGGTCATTGGTGTCTGGACTGCCATCTAACTAGTGTGGGTGGTACCAGCAGGTCATTGGTGTCTGGACTGCCATCCAACTAGTGTGGGTGGTACCAGCAGGTCATTGGTGTCTGGACTGCCATCCAACTAGTGTGGGTGGTACCAGCAGGTCATTGGTGTCTGGACTGCCATCCAACTAGTGTGGGTGGTACCAGCAGGTCATTGGTGTCTGGACTGCCATCTAACTAGTGTGGGTGGTACCAGCAGGTCATTGGTGTCTGGACTGCCATCTAACTAGTGTGGGTGGTACCAGCAGGTCATTGGTGTCTGGACTGCCATCCAACTAGTGTGGGCGGTACCAGCAGGTCATTGGTGTCTGGACTGCCATCCAACTAGTGTGGGTGGTACCAGCAGGTCATTGGTGTCTGGACTGCCATCTAACTAGTGTGGGTGGTACCAGCAGGTCATTGGTGTCTGGACTGCCATCCAACTAGTGTGGGTGGTACCAGCAGGTCATTGGTGTCTGGACTGCCATCTAACTAGTGTGGGTGGTACCAGCAGGTCATTGGTGTCTGGACTGCCATCTAACTAGTGTGGGCGGTACCAGCAGGTCATTGGTGTCTGGACTGCCATCCAACTAGTGTGGGTGGTACCAGCAGGTCATTGGTGTCTGGACTGCCATCCAACTAGTGTGGGTGGTACCAGCAGGTCATTGGTGTCTGGACTGCCATCTAACTAGTGTGGGCGGTACCAGCAGGTCATTGGTGTCTGGACTGCCATCTAACTAGTGTGGGTGGTACCAGCAGGTCATTGGTGTCTGGACTGCCATCTAACTAGTGTGGGCGGTACCAGCAGGTCATTGGTGTCTGGACTGCCATCCAACTAGTGTGGGTGGTACCAGCAGGTCATTGGTGTCTGGACTGCCATCTAACTAGTGTGGGCGGTACCAGCAGGTCATTGGTGTCTGGACTGCCATCCAACTAGTGTGGGTGGTACCAGCAGGTCATTGGTGTCTGGACTGCCATCCAACTAGTGTGGGTGGTACCAGCAGGTCATTGGTGTCTGGACTGCCATCCAACTAGTGTGGGTGGTACCAGCAGGTCATTGGTGTCTGGACTGCCATCTAACTAGTGTGGGTGGTACCAGCAGGTCATTGGTGTCTGGACTGCCATCTAACTAGTGTGGGTGGTACCAGCAGGTCATTGGTGTCTGGACTGCCATCCAACTAGTGTGGGCGGTACCAGCAGGTCATTGGTGTCTGGACTGCCATCCAACTAGTGTGGGTGGTACCAGCAGGTCATTGGTGTCTGGACTGCCATCTAACTAGTGTGGGTGGTACCAGCAGGTCATTGGTGTCTGGACTGCCATCCAACTAGTGTGGGTGGTACCAGCAGGTCATTGGTGTCTGGACTGCCATCTAACTAGTGTGGGTGGTACCAGCAGGTCATTGGTGTCTGGACTGCCATCTAACTAGTGTGGGCGGTACCAGCAGGTCATTGGTGTCTGGACTGCCATCCAACTAGTGTGGGTGGTACCAGCAGGTCATTGGTGTCTGGACTGCCATCCAACTAGTGTGGGTGGTACCAGCAGGTCACTGGTGTCTGGACTGCCATCTAACTAGTGTGGGTGGTACCAGCAGGTCATTGGTGTCTGGACTGCCATCCAACTAGTGTGGGTGGTACCAGCAGGTCATTGGTGTCTGGACTGCCATCTAACTAGTGTGGGTGGTACCAGCAGGTCACTGGTGTCTGGACTGCCATCTAACTAGTGTGGGTGGTACCAGCAGGTCATTGGTGTCTGGACTGCCATCCAACTAGTGTGGGTGGTACCAGCAGGTCATTGGTGTCTGGACTGCCATCCAACTAGTGTGGGCGGTACCAGCAGGTCATTGGTGTCTGGACTGCCATCTAACTAGTGTGGGTGGTACCAGCAGGTCATTGGTGTCTGGACTGCCATCCAACTAGTGTGGGTGGTACCAGCAGGTCATTGGTGTCTGGACTGCCATCTAACTAGTGTGGGTGGTACCAGCAGGTCATTGGTGTCTGGACTGCCATCTAACTAGTGTGGGTGGTACCAGCAGGTCATTGGTGTCTGGACTGCCATCTAACTAGTGTGGGCGGTACCAGCAGGTCATTGGTGTCTGGACTGCCATCCAACTAGTGTGGGTGGTACCAGCAGGTCATTGGTGTCTGGACTGCCATCCAACTAGTGTGGGTGGTACCAGCAGGTCACTGGTGTCTGGACTGCCATCTAACTAGTGTGGGTGGTACCAGCAGGTCATTGGTGTCTGGACTGCCATCCAACTAGTGTGGGTGGTACCAGCAGGTCATTGGTGTCTGGACTGCCATCTAACTAGTGTGGGTGGTACCAGCAGGTCACTGGTGTCTGGACTGCCATCTAACTAGTGTGGGTGGTACCAGCAGGTCATTGGTGTCTGGACTGCCATCCAACTAGTGTGGGTGGTACCAGCAGGTCATTGGTGTCTGGACTGCCATCCAACTAGTGTGGGCGGTACCAGCAGGTCATTGGTGTCTGGACTGCCATCTAACTAGTGTGGGTGGTACCAGCAGGTCATTGGTGTCTGGACTGCCATCCAACTAGTGTGGGCGGTACCAGCAGGTCATTGGTGTCTGGACTGCCATCCAACTAGTGTGGGTGGTACCAGCAGGTCATTGGTGTCTGGACTGCCATCCAACTAGTGTGGGCGGTACCAGCAGGTCATTGGTGTCTGGACTGCCATCTAACTAGTGTGGGTGGTACCAGCAGGTCATTGGTGTCTGGACTGCCATCCAACTAGTGTGGGTGGTACCAGCAGGTCATTGGTGTCTGGACTGCCATCCAACTAGTGTGGGCGGTACCAGCAGGTCATTGGTGTCTGGACTGCCATCTAACTAGTGTGGGTGGTACCAGCAGGTCACTGGTGTCTGGACTGCCATCTAACTAGTGTGGGTGGTACCAGCAGGTCATTGGTGTCTGGACTGCCATCCAACTAGTGTGGGTGGTACCAGCAGGTCATTGGTGTCTGGACTGCCATCCAACTAGTGTGGGTGGTACCAGCAGGTCACTGGTGTCTGGACTGCCATCCAACTAGTGTGGGCGGTACCAGCAGGTCATTGGTGTCTGGACTGCCATCCAACTAGTGTGGGCGGTACCAGCAGGTCATTGGTGTCTGGACTGCCATCCAACTAGTGTGGGTGGTACCAGCAGGTCACTGGTGTCTGGACTGCCATCCAACTAGTGTGGGCGGTACCAGCAGGTCATTGGTGTCTGGACTGCCATCCAACTAGTGTGGGCGGTACCAGCAGGTCATTGGTGTCTGGACTGCCATCCAACTAGTGTGGGCGGTACCAGCAGGTCACTGGTGTCTGGACTGCCATCTAACTAGTGTGGGTGGTACCAGCAGGTCATTGGTGTCTGGACTGCCATCTAACTAGTGTGGGCGGTACCAGCAGGTCATTGGTGTCTGGACTGCCATCCAACTAGTGTGGGCGGTACCAGCAGGTCATTGGTGTCTGGACTGCCATCCAACTAGTGTGGGTGGTACCAGCAGGTCATTGGTGTCTGGACTGCCATCTAACTAGTGTGGGTGGTACCAGCAGGTCATTGGTGTCTGGACTGCCATCCAACTAGTGTGGGTGGTACCAGCAGGTCATTGGGGCCAGGCATTAAGTCCACCACAGCCTCACTTCAAAGTGGCCAGAGAAGATCACTGTACATCAGAAGATCAGAGGAGCAAAGGCAATCTGGAAGACACACCCAACCATCTACAACCTTCCTGGTCACAGAGCTGGTGTCAAGTGACATCCAAGAGCTACATACACTGACTCTGATTAAGGCACCTGAAGCTCTGTCACACACCAAATGGAGATGCTGTATCAATCAATTACTCTACTAGGAACTATGAGATAAGGAGACAAGATGTGATGGTTTATCATGGCCATCCTTACACCCACACACAGCACCAGTCAACTCCACCACAACATGTGTGCTGTGACCTTCACAAGGACTGGGTGACATGGGGCACTGATCCATCAGTGTGTGGTGTGGTTTGACAGGGGAACTCCCTAGACTGTGCTGGCCTCTAAGGCAGTGAAAGGCAGACACAAATGAAGAAAGACAGTGCCATATGGCTGGGGAGTTTGGGCCGACTTGACGCAAGGTAGACACTGAAACACCACCTGCGCCTGCTGGTTGCTTCACGCAGGCACACACATGTAAAACTGAGGCCTCAACCTACAGGCCAGGCTCTCTAGACTACACACTGGTGCACACATCAAGGGGGTCAGTACCATTGGCATAGAGGGTCAGCACTGTTGGCATAGAGAGGTCAGAACCATTGGCATAGTGGCCAGTACCATTGGCATAGAGGTGTTAATACAACTGGCATATAGGGAGGTCAATACTATTGGCATGGAGAAGTCAATACTACTGGTATATAGGGGATCAATACCATTGGCATGGAGGGATCAATAGTGCTGGTACGTAGCAGGTCAATACCACTGGCATGGAGGGGTTAATACTACTGGTATATAGGGGGTTAATACCACTGACATGGAGTCAGTGGTCAATACTACTGGTATATAGGGGACCAATACCATTGGCATGGAGGGGTTAATACTACTGGTATATAGGGGGTTAATACCACTGACATGGAGTCAGTGGTCAATACTACTGGTATATAGGGGATCAATACCATTGGCATGGAGGGGTTAATACTACTGGTATATAGGGGGTTAATACCACTGGCATTGAGTCAGTGGCCAATACCAAACACAAGGAGTTTTTTGCTAAAAGTTAAACATTGCAGCAGGACATTAGCTCAGAGTGAGAATGTTTCAAATCCTTTGTTGAAAGGCTTTTACAAAAGTTGTAGAAACCAACAAACCTAAGTAATGCTACAATAGAGAGCTGCAGTGACGACATCACTGATTTTGTGTTTCCTCAGTGACTATAAACATAATTTTGAGATTCACACATGCAGCTTTTATAAGAAATAATGGACGACGCAAATCCAATATTTTAAAAATTATTTGTTGACAAGAAAAATAATTCACTCAATGAAAATCAATCCGTCTCACGTAATCTGTGGGTATCCAGGTTAGTTTACAGGTAAATAACCATGTATTCATTAAAAGGTTGTGGATGTCTCATTTAGTACAATCCATTATATTTTCTTTGCATTCTTCATTAATCCGTGCACTTTTTGCATTTGAAATAGAAACGAAATGGGAAATTAGGTGATGATTAAAAGGATAACATTTGAAAGAACTATCCCTCTAAAAGTTTCTTACCTGGAAGCTAAATATATTGATACACACGTGTTTGGCCAGCAGTGTGAATGGTTATCGTCAAAACAGTTTTTTAGAATTTACTATTGGATTAAAATCATCAATTGTTGTTCTACAGGTACAACCTTTGGAAACTGATAAAAGCTTCTCATATGAATTGCAGAATTGTTATTATAGCCACGGATGAAACACAGAATCATTTTTACATGCCCTTTTGTATTAAACTCCTGTGATATGAGGGGAATGTTTGTTGGAACCAGCATGGCTGGTTGCGTAGCAACGTGACATTATCATTTTGGTGCTCTGTTGCTTGTTGTTCCTTCACCATATTTCTATTGTCAACCTGTCTGCATGACAGTTATATATGGCATCTCTTTGTCTGTCTGTCTGACTACACCTCTCATCTATCTATCTGTCTGTCTGTCTCCCGCCTTAGTGCGTAGTTGTGTTTGATCTCACCCACTGTCATTACATGTGCACTATGAAGCAAGTAAAGCACTGGTCGCCATCACAGAGACAAATCATCAATACCAATCTGTGTGCTGCATCTATCAATGTGTCAATATATTCAGCTGAGCCTTCTTCTGCCATCAGCCTCATTGTACAAAGGCAGCCATCTTCACACTGTCCCAGTCACACACTAGACAGACAGCACAAAGACTGCAGCACTCACAGACCCTAGACTTAGCACACGAGATTGGAGGATAATGCTATTCCTGACACTTTCATAGTTCCATCTCTGGCAGTCAACTAATCTACATGTCAGAGTGTACGTGATGTGACCCACTGTATGCATCATATATTACCCTTCTGACAGACTTAAAGAACACCCAATGCACCCTACTTCAGCACCCCTGTACTACCCCATCAGACAGACCTTAAGACCGTTCTATGCACCATACAATTATTGGGAAATGTCTCACCCGTACATCAGCTGGAGTGGAGCTGTCTAAGCTCTACAATGACAGCAAGATGATTAATGTTGAGCCTAATGCTAATGACCGAGTCTGACATTCCAACCACAGAGCTGCCATCTATATAGATGTCATATAACATAGACAATTTACACACTGAGACTGGTAAATGCTGTCTTACCTCCAAAAGAAGAACATCTTTGTGACTTTATTATGTGAAGTGTGTCTTGTCAGAAGCCACTACCTACATGCTGTTGTCTGGTACAATGAGCACGTGTTTCCTTGAGACCATTCACAACTCCTTACAACTCCACTTCAACCATGCCAAACACTGCACAGCTATGTACACCTCTGTACAGCCTCTGTACAGCCTCTGTACACGTCTGTACACACTGTACACTGACTGACAATGAAGGCAACACGTTCTTGCGCCGCTCTCTTAAACATTCACATGTTGAAGCAGATAAATGTCTTGCGGTTGACCTTTGAGAATGTCCACAACACCACACCTCTACGATGAACACATGAGACCACAGAAGAACCACTTCCCGCAGCCAGATTGCGACCCTTGTAATCCTTGATGACAATCATAAATGGTTTGTCACCAACATTCGCAGACTCATCGTTTGTTGTCACAGTATCTCTGTGTGACGCTACATCACGTGGCTCTGTCATACAGTGACACTATGTCGCATGGTTGTCAAACAGTGACACTGTCGCTGTGGCTCTGTCATACAGTGTCACCGAGTCGCTGTGTCTTTGTCACACAGTGACACTACGTCGCTGTAGTCCCATGCATGCTGCGACACTGCCTCTGTGGCCCATGCATGTTGTGCAGGATATGTGTGTGTGTGTGTGTGTGCGGCTGTGCGCGTGTGACAGTCCCATCCACCGTTGTTGTAAGTGGCACTGCGGCCTGATCAATTGAGCCTGTCCCAGACTGTCCTGGGCCACTTACATGTTCCAACCGCGCCGCCGACCAATGGCCACAGCAGAAGGCAATCAACCGATAAAGACGACTCAGCTGGATGTCGATTAGATGCTAAATATGTAGTTTTTGATAGCACTAGTGTGAGTATGGGTAAAACAAGCTGAAACAGGGATGTAGATGAAATGTAATTGGAAGAAAAATCAAAGGTGACAAAGTTAAAGGCAATCACAGGAGAGAATACATGACTAGTGTAAATGAATGGCTGTTGACAACTGCGTACGACAGAGCTTTTTGGAAGGCATGACCAGGAGAAGATGATAAATATACGTGACCCATCTTAATAAATGAGTTCGATGTCGGCAAAACTGATTTTGCGTAAATGCTGTTTGTGTAAAAAAATCGCGAATCTACAGGTTTTGAAATTTCCCCTTAAAATTATTCCTTAATATTCGTTTTATCGATTATCACTACTGCTACTGTCTAATTAATTTTGTTTTATGTATTTTAATGTCATTTCTGAGGAGCTGTACGAAGTGTCCCACTTGGTTTCCACAAAACAAAGTTGAAAATGCCGCTAATTGCGCCCATTCTTTGCCGTCATTTCTGGGATGATCCCTAACAAATAAGATATCCCCGTGAAGATTGAGACGTCGTCTTTCCAAATATGGGTACATATATACTAATAATTGCAAACTGTGACCTACAGAAGGCAAGGAACACACCCCTCTAATGCCACATGTGTAAACAAGTTGGGATCACGTGGTAGCAACCCAACCACGTGACGCAAGTGGTTTCACCCATTGGTTCAGTGAAGAGGTACGCAGGCATACTGTGTATTTTCACAGCGTCAGCGCTGTTACTTGTGACCCAGATAGTTGTTTATAACGAAGCAACAATGACGTTCGACGTGGCTTCAAAGATGTCCTCTGTCCAAGCCCAGCCGAGGAGGTTGCCTATATTACTGGACCGCCTGGTTAGTAGGAGTCTAGGCGTCGCCGGAGACTGACCCTGTTGTTGGACCGTCTGGTGAACAGGAGCCACGAGAAACTATTGCGCCTATACTTGAGCAGGCAGGGTCCAGCGAACCCGTCCCCTGCACCCGAGGCCATACGCGCCGTTCCGATACCACGCAAGCGAGGATGTGGCCGGTCTGGAAACTACACTTGACTTACTGGACATTGTCACCGATCTGTTGTTGTTTACATTGTTCTTTGGTATTAAAATTCTTGTTAAATATGACTATCTGTTGTATTTTACTATGAAGATTACAAAAAATGTTCATCATATTTATATTTCCATAAATCTGAATAAGTTGTTTTTTAATAAAAATAATAATATATAATTAATAATAAAAACAATACCATTCTTACTGGCCCACTAATGACAGATACGTCTAAGAAAGTTAAAGTATTATGGTGTAAGAGCTGCCGGTTTTCATTTTCTTAACAATGCCAGTAATTACACAAACAATTAATTTGTTGCTAACTTATTTCTGACAAAGGTTTTATTTGTATATTAATGTAGTGTTATGAGGATGCCATTACCGTCAAGATTTCCAAATATCATTCATATATGACAATGCTAACTAAGGCATAATGTATAATATTATTCATATATGACAATGGTAACTAAGGCATAATGTATAATATCATTCATATATGACAATGGTAACTAAGGCATAATGTATAATATCATTCATATATGACAATGCTAACTTAGGCATAATGTATAATATCATTCATATATGACAATGCTAACTAAGGCATAATGTATAATATCATTCATATATGACAATGCTAACTTAGGCATAATGTATAATATCATTAATATATGACAATGCTAACTTAGGCATAATGTATAATATCATTCATATATGACAATGCTAACTTAGGCATAATGTATAATATCATTCATATATGACAATGCTAACTAAGGCATAATGTATAATATCATTCATATATGACAATGCTAACTTAGGCATAATGTATAATATCATTCATATATGACAATGCTAACTAAGGCATAATGTATAATATCATTCATATATGACAATGCTAACTTAGGCATAATGTATAATATCATTCATATATGACAATGCTAACTAAGGCATAATGTATAATATCATTCATATATGACAATGCTAACTTAGGCATAATGTATAACAGTGCAGCAGAGTTTTAGCTTTTCTCTAACAATAGTGGTAATTACACAAACAATTAATTATACTGCTATTTTATTTCTAACAAAGATAATGTTTTCATATTAACAGAATGTTTTCAGAATGCCATTATCAAAGAGTGGTCCAAATTTCAGCAAGATTTGTCCATGGTAACTAAGGTACATTACCTGAAACACAACAAATATGTTGCTTAAATTTTCTGGGATTGAAGACTTCAACCCCACACATGCCTGGTGAGCCGTAACTTCAGTTATAATTGAGATATCTTCTTGTGTGATATGGCATATGAAAGCTGCTCCTTCAAACGATGCCAATAACTAAATATTGAAAAACGCCAACATGCGACTCATTTTGTTATTGTATCGCACATACGATTTTTAATAGTGCTTGTGTGTGAGTGTTTTCGAGCATGTGTGCGTGTGTGCGTGTGTGCGTGTGTGCGTGTGTGCGTGTGTGCGTGTATGCATACATGCACTCATGTACGTGTGCATGCGTGTGTGTTTCTAGTGATGACACTAAACATTAACCACGGAGAAATCGTCAATATCCACAGAACGTAAGAAACAGTAGATTTATTCACAAATGTCCTACACCATGTAGGTAAACTGATGCCTGGCTTTCACATAAATGACCACTGCCACTGAGCCAACACCCACACGACTCTGTTCTATGCAAAAACCACTCATGAAAACACAGTTTGTTAACTCTGCCTGCAGGCATTGCCATTAAAATGAACAAATTTCATCAATAACCACCACTGATAATCAATGCGTGTTGCCATGTTACATGCAAATGGCAAATCACGAATGCAACTCAGTTTCAAGTTCATTAAATAATATTGCAACAATTTGCTATGTTTGGATAGGCACTGGGCAATCTGATAAATTGAGGGGGTGTTTTTTAAGTAAGCATTAGTGAGAGCAGGAGTGTGTCTAACGAAGCTACCTCTCGATGAGTCGTCAACTGACAGCTAAAATATTAGTAACGAATAATAATGCCTGAAGTGCAGAACTGGTTTCCGCCAGCATCTATCTATAAATAGATATCAGCCGCAGTAACAACTGGTAGTCTTTTCTGATTGGTCTATCATTGCCATTACCAGGCATGATCACCAGGTGGCGTGAACATTGCCAAGATTGTATGATGTCATTTGCGTTCAAAGATTTATCATGGAAGTATCAGCCGAAAACGATCATTTGCAGCATCCATGCTTATCCAGTATGTTTGAGATTAAGTCAGTTCACGGGGCGGGCTACTGTTAAGTTGATCTGTTTGGCGTACAGGACATCTCCTTCGAACCTTCCTTACACACGTGGTCGGTAAATTATTAGTGTTAGACCTACACAGCTAAAAAGTATTCTTGCCTCATTTTTGCTGTGAAAATATATTACACGATAACACGTCGTTAGTTGTACAAAAGGTGCAAGTGCATTTAATATGAACAAAATAGGTTCTTAGATTTAGGTTCGAGCTATTAGTGACCTGAATAACATCCCGAATTACATTAGTGATAAACACACGTCAAAATTCACACATTATCGCCACAAAACATTCCCTTCGCTGTGGCAATTTAAACTGCTAATGGTTACTCAGATTTATCTTAATAATAAAATAAGTATTGTTAGGGCCTATAAATGTTGTTTATATGTATTCTTGGTTCAGGTTTTCAATATGTTGTCTCACATATTGACCCCCAGGCCTGGTCATAGACAATATTTAGTGTTCACTGTACGCACTACTGAATATGGTATTACTGTTATTTTATTTTTTTGTCACTGTCTTGCATAGTATGTATAGTTTGTTTGCAGTGGGTGACCATGTCAACAGTTTTTTTTGAAAGTTACTTTTGCATTTACTTCAAGTACATTTGTTTACTTTTTACTTGTACTTCTAGAACATTTTTCAAGAAGTACTTTTACTTTTACTTGAGTAGCTTTTTCAGGAGTTACTTGTACTTTTACTCAAGTACAAAATAAATGTACTTGTTACAGCTCTGCACTCATGGCAAGTACAAACCCACTCAGAGATGACATGGCCAAGTCAGGCCAGCAGAACAGGTACCACTGGGTGGGTACCCCATTGGATGGGTACCTCACCGAATGGGTATCTCACTGTGTGGGTATCTCACTGAATTGGTACCACACTGAATGGGTACCTCATCGGATGGGTGCCTCAGGTGGGTGGCTACCTCACCAGATGGGTACCTAACTGGATGGGTACCTCACTGGATAGGTACCTCCACTGGATGGGTACCTCCCCAGGATGTGTACTCTCACTGGATGGGTACCACCAGTGGATGGGTACTTCCCCTAGATGGATACTCACAATGTATGGGTACTCTCACTGGATGGGTACCACCAGTGGATGGATACCCTCACTGGATGGGTACTCTCACTGGATGGGTACTCTCACTGAATGAATACTCCCACTGGATGGATACTCTCACTGGATGGGTACTCTCACTGGATGGGTAATCTCACTGGATGGGTACCTCACTGGATGGGTACCTCACCGGATGGGTAGCTACCTCACTTGATGGGCATCCAACTGGGTGGATACTCCCACATGTAACACAGCCTGTAGAACTAGTTGGGACAGTCCCAGTGACTAAGACAGCCTGTCGAGCTACAGGTGGGACAGTTCCAGGGACTAAGACAGCCTGTAGCGCTACAGTTGGGACAGTCCCAGGGACTAAGACAGCCTGTAGAGCTACATGTGGGACAGTCCCAGAGACTAAGACAGCCTGTAGAGCTACAGGTGGGACAGTCCCAGAGACTAAGACAGCCTGTAGAGCTACAGGTGGGACAGTCCCAGGGACGAAGACAGCCTATAGAACAGTATCACCAACTGATGAGATGACACAGCCTGTAGACTGCAACCACAGAGACAGTTCGATATGACAGAGGTGAGAACATGTAGAGCGGTCTACACTGGCTACAGATGATTACCAATGTGCGTTGGTGTGAACAGCTGGCAAACACATCTAATAAGCTGTGACTTCAATCATCCTGACCAGTTCCCACACAGCACCAAGGAGGCTATCACGGGTGCAATGATTGTAGAGACCAGACACAGTGGCCTGACATACTAGAACACATCTGATGGACTACACCTCAATAGGCCAACACCAAAGGAATGTCATGCCCCTAGTGTTAACACCTGGCTTCCAATTGTAATAACACCCTTCAATGGGGTTCCATGCCCTAATGGGGATATCATGCCCCAATGGGGATCTCATGCTCCCAATGGGATCTCATGCCCTCAATGAGTATGTGATGCCCACAATGGGATATCATGCCCTCAATGAGTATCTGATGCCCCAATGGGATCTCATGCCCTCAATGAGTATCTGATGCCCCCAATGGGATATCATGCCCTCAATGAGTATCTGATGTCCCCAATGGGATCTGATACCCTCAAAGAGTATCTGATGCCCCCAATGGGATATCATGCCCCCAATGGGATCTCATGCCCTCAATGAGTATATGATGCCCCCAATGGGATCTCATGCCCTCAATGGGATCTCATGCCCTCAATGAGTATCTGATGCCCCCAATGGGATATGATGCCCTCAATGAGTATCTGATGCCCCAGCGGGAATGTCAACGTGGAATCACCTTCACCTACACTCCACCTAACTTTTATGGCAAGTCTTGTTAATTCCTCTACAAGTGTCACAGAACACATCCAATTTCCTCTTTCCGGTCTTACATATTTCATAGGTGACAAGGACCAGCCTGTTTTGGCTGAAGTACCACAGTGGAATGACTTCATATTGGCAGTGGCAGAAACAGCTCAATTAAGAAGAAACCATTGTAAATGACTGCCTTGTTGGTGACAGTTGGCATGTGTGGCTGGGGTGAACTAATATGTAATGCATGTAGCCGGTGTGATACAGTTACGTGGTGGACATGCATGGCACATTTACATGCATGTATGCATGTAAAATAAAAATAAAAAAATATTTTGCAACAACAATAATATAACAGTATAAACAAAACAACCGTAAAAAAAGACTAAAGTAGTGTTGCATGGTGGTGCATTGTGGTGCGTTGTGGTGCATGGTGGTGCATTGTGGTGCATTGTGGTGCATGGTGGTGCATGGTGGTGCATTGTGGTGCATGGTGGTCACATGGCATATTATATCCCCATAATTATAAACAAAAACTTTGAAATACATAATTATACATGTATGGAACAGACTGAAAGTCCAATGGAGAAAAAATCGAATTATAGAAAATTACTGTTAGGAAACAGTAATAAAAGATTTGTCCGAATCCAAACATAGATATAAAAAACAATTATCTAATTGCACTCCATACATCTGGGATTAAAGCCCGGCATACACGTAATGACGCGACTGAGTTTAGTGTCTTAGACGCGTTTGCGACTCTGAGTCGCTACGTGTACGCCCCACTTGCGACGTGACGCTTGTCTTGTGGGCAGTCTTTATCCAGTTTTTAATGCGTCGTAGAATATCAAACATGTTTGATATTAAAAACACGTTGTCGCAGACAAACCGCCATCGGTGAGTTGCGTCGTTCCGTGTATGTCGGTACAACCGAGTCTGTGATGCGTCGGCGATTGCTTGAGGCACTTAATCAATCAGAAGCTTCCTAGAAGTCATGGGACTGTCCCAGCAAAAACAACGTCGCAAGTTAAAACAACACTAAAACTCAGTCGCGTCATTACGTGTATGCCGGCCGGGCTTAAGGCAATGCACGTGGTTGGGATAGTTGTCTACGTATTGTTTGCATAATAAGAATTTGTTCTGGATTTCATGTTTTGTATCTTATAAACAAGATTATTCCATAATTTTATAAAACAATGTTTAGGTAACCTAGATGAAAAATGTGTTCTGGGTTTCTCTGTATATAACTGGTTATGCTGTCTAGTATTTCTGGTGTTAGTGGCTAAATTCTTTTTTGGTATATACTGTATAATGTTTGCAGGATTTAGGCAGGGTATTATGGTGATAGTCAGACATGACTACCGAGACGTGCAACCTGTATATATCAGCGATTTTTCAGATTTAAAAATAGAATCGGTGTGACTTCTATATCTTTTTTGTTAATTATTCATATAGGACTTTTTGTAAAATTTCTAACTTTCTTACTATATTTCCATTGCCCCATACTTGTACACCATAAGTTAAATGAGGCCGTCAGAATGGGGCTGCGTTTTTGCAGAAGGGGTCAGCCGGACTATTTTTTTTTGGCAAAGTTCATTCGGTGTGGTAGAGATTTATTAAACTTCCATAAGAATTTTGAGAAATGGCTACGATACACGAAGGATCCAGTTCGACTAGTCAATTGGAAACTAAGGCTGGTACATCTGACATACGCAATGGACCAGTGCCACACCGCCATGGGTTTCACCCAGTGTGCGAGCCATGGTTCGACTCGTGGTCAGCTTTGTCATTGTTGGAACTTGGGGTCGGACAGTGACAGTGACAGTAGCCTGAATAGGTCATTGAATGTGGACGAGGAAGCCAGTATACCAGAATTGTGCAATTCTGGTATATACCAGGAGTGCCCCTTCAAGCTGACTTGATCTCGTTTCGTGACCATGCAGGTGCGTGCGTTACCGATGACAGCGACTGAATGTTGGAAATGGCCCTTGCATGAGTTGCATCATGATAGGTCAAACTGACCTAAATATAAAAGCATGGCACGCGATTGGGAAGACATCAACAGAGTAGGTTCTATGTGTTAACTCCTCACTTCACTGACGGATTGTTCTGTCAATAATATTGTTGACTGTATCTCATTAGACAATAACAAAGCAAATTGTTACATCGGCAGTAGACTACGACTGACGACACAGTTCACAGGCAGAGCCAGTCGCCCAGCAGCGGTAGACTACGACTCACGACACAGTTCACAGGCAGAGCCAGTCGCACAGCGGCGGTAGACTACGACTCGCGACACAGTTCACAGGCAGAGCCAGTCGCACAGCGGCGGTAGACTACGACTCGCGACACAGTTCACAGGCAGAGCCAGTCGCACAGCGGCGGTAGACTACGACTCGCGACACAGTTCACAGGCAGAGCCAGTCGCACAGCGGCAGTAGACTACGACTCATGACACAGTTCACAGGCAGAGCCAGTCGCACAGCGGCGGTAGACTACGACTCGCGACACAGTTCACAGGCAGAGCCAGTCGCACAGCGGCGGTAGACTACGACTCGCGACACAGTTCACAGGCAGAGCCAGTCGCACAGCGGCGGTAGACTACGACTCGCGACACAGTTCACAGGCAGAGCCAGTCGCACAACGGCGGTAGACTACAACTCGCGACACAGTTCACAGGCAGAGCCAGTCGCACAACGGCGGTAGACTATGACTCACGACACAGTTCATAGGCAGAGCCAGTCGCACAACAGCGGTAGACTACGACTCACGACACAGTTCACAGGCAGAGCCAGTCGCACAGCGGCGGTAGACTACGACTCACAACACATTTCACAGGCAGAGCCAGTCGCACAACGACGGTAGACTACGACTCACGACACAGTTCACAGGCAGAGCCAGTCGCACAACGGCAGTGGTAGCAAGTTTCAGTATTCCCAAGGAAATTTCTGAATTACTACACTAGACGAGATAGACAGTTACGAGTTACGCTACACCAGGTCAACGTACCGCATTTTTGTAGTGAAACCTTCGTATGAACGTAACAACTAGTATAGTAGTATAATATACTATGGCGTTATGGGAACACAGCAATATAAGCCTGTTCACTCACTGTAAAGGGGAAGTATAGTAGCCTATGTTCATCCATATGGACCCTTCTGCACTCTAACACAATTAAACTCACTCACTCAATGATCCACTGACTCACTGACTCACTCACTGACTCACTGACTCACTCACTCACTCACTCACTCACTCACTTAATGATCCACTGACTCACTCACTCAATGATCCACTGACTCACTCACTCAATGATCCACCGACTCTCTCACTGACTCACTCACTCAATGATCCACTGACTCACTCACTGACTCACTCAATGTCTCACCCACTCACTGGCCTACTCACTGACTGACTGACCCACTCATTCACTGGCCCTCACTCACTCAGGCACTCACTCACAAACTCGTTTGCTCACTCACAGACTTAGTAATAATTGTTATATTATTTGTTTTAGGATCTTACTAGTGGCTACATCTACAGATTGAGCAAAGCTACGCCATCAAAGATCGAATTCAGTACAAACACGACTACTTCACAAGATTTGACAGCATGGCTGTCAATATATAGCGAACAAACCAAAACGACGTGGTGATCTTGGTACCAGTCGCCGCCAGTCTGTTACCATTGTACTCTATAAGGTAAGTTAACAACAAGTAATTAAATCCAAATAAACAGCAAGTGCTATGGTATGTGCAATTAGTACAGTTACTGAATAATGAAACATAGCTATTTTGAACTACAATTAACAGTAGTGTGCCAGCGGTTTACAAGAAATATGCAGGCATTGTTATAGGCATGGGGACAATTGTTTTTTATAAGATATTTATCTGGTTGGGAATAGTAATGAAACATTGCATGTAAAAACAAAAAAGTTTTACTCCCCTATTAAAATACTTGTGTCATATGTGACACTCAATAGGGATGTTGTTTGGGCAATGACATTTATTTTATCTAGTGTACATGACGACCCAACAACCACAACCATTGACGTGAACATTGTACTATTCAATTTTGTATAATTTTTTAAATTCTAATTGTGTTGCTGAAAAACTTATAACTATTACTGGTGGTTGTAGACAAAAGAGGTGTCATCACAACACACACCCACGGACGATGACGGCAGACACAAGGAAGTCAGCGAAAAAAAAAAACTGCCCAGCACGGATGCAACTGACCGTTCGAGCAGCCTACACGCATAAACAAGAGTAGGCTTACTTTAATTTTTCGTTTTCAGCAAGTAGGCTTTGAAAAGTATATTCGGTGATCATGTATGTCACAGGAGAATGGGGTGTGGTCGCCCCGTCAGACGTCACAGAAGAATGGGGTGTGGTCGCCCCGTCAGACGTCACAGAAGAATGGGGTGTGGTCGCCACGTCAGACGTCACAGAAGAATGGGGTGTGGTCGCCACGTCAGACGTCACAGAAGAATGGGGTGTGGTCGCCACGTCAGACGTCACAGAAGAATGGGGTGTGGTGGCCACGTCAGACGTCACAGAAGAATGGGGTGTGGTCGCCCCGTCACACGTCACAGAAGAATGGGGTGTGGTGGCCACGTCAGACGTCACAGAAGAATGGGGTGGGGTGGCCCCGTGCAGACGTCACAGAAGAATGGGGTGTGGTGGCCCCGTCAGACGTCACAGAAGAATGGGGTGTGGTGGCCACGTCAGACGTCACAGAAGAATGGGGTGTGGTGGCCCCGTGCAGACGTCACAGAAGAATGGGGTGTGGTGGCCCCATGCAGACGTCACAGAAGAATGGGGTGTGGTGGCCCCGTGCAGACGTAACAGAAGAATGGGGTGTGGTGGTCTCGTGCAGACGTAACAGAAGAATGGGGTGTTGTGGCCCCGTGCAGACGTAACAGAAGAATGGGGTGTGGTGGTCTCGTGCAGAAATACTGTGACTCAATATGACTACCCGGTAAATGCCACTAACAGGAGGAAGATTAAATGCCATGTAAAGGCCATGAAACGTTTGTATAGATGCAGCGACTGACAGTAATTATATAACAAATATGTTTTAAAAGGCAAACATAGAAATGATTGAGAAAAATACTGTAAACATTTGGAAATGTAATACAGCAATATTATGAAAATGTCTACATGCATGCAAACTTGGCATGCATGTCATGTCAGCATGCGTGCATGTGCACCATATCTTGTTGTCTGCAGGTCTTGGCCCACATGACTGCACACGTGTCTGCACGCACACATGGATGCATGCCCATTATCTTGAATCACGCAACTCACGCAGGCATGCATTGTATGATTCAAATTAGAAATTAGAATCAATGTTACAATGTCTTGATCATGTCAAAGAAACCGACTGCAAAATAACACCAATAAATATTTAATCATGGATCCATCCTTGGTAACTATTGTAATTGAGCATTAGGATTATCTAGAAGGCGTTTCAAGCAAGAATAAGAGGCCTTAGAAGAGTATCTCCACTTGTATATTGCACATCTTCATTCCCATGTCCTGCATAAAGGCATTTATAGGCATTTACATTTCCCAAAATTGAACAACCTAATTACCCGGGTAGATGCTATTTTTCAGATCATCAATTGATCAACTTGTCTGGATCATCTAATATCTGCTGCTATCTGCTGTTTAATAACATTTCTATTGCCTTTGTGTGAATCCACACTGAAAGAAAGCATTACTGTTGATGATAATACCCATTATTGTTGTGTGCCTAAAGCTTTACTTGAGAGACATGCTCCCATTGTTTATAAACTAGTTTCACAGAAAGTAGCTACCCGTGGATGACACCTGAAATTTCAGAGTCTAAAAGACGCTGTCGTTACCTTGAACGTGTGTGACATAAATCTTGTTCCCCATTGGATAGGTCACGTCATTCGAAACAATGTCACTATTCTAACAGACAAATGGCTAAAGCAAAATCAAATTATTTTACAAATATGGTATCCAATAATTCGGAAATTTATGTCAGTCATGAAGTTGTATAAATAAACTTCTTCACAGACAGCCTGCGCCGTCACTACCAAAACATGATTCACTAAAATCTCTGTGTGGTATGTTTTCTAATAATTTTAACGATAAAATTAGCATTATTTGTTCTTCATTTCCGAATCAATCTTTGAATCATCTCAATGTTGAAATTCCACAAATAAATTCTCTGCTTTCTTCTTTTACACCTGCAACAGTTGATGAAAAAATTTTGCAAAACGCCTTGAATCTCACATTAAATTAAATGGTTTGTCTAATGAATTACAATTTGTATACAAACAGCTTCATTTGATGGAAACTGCTCTATTAAAAGTGCATAATGACATTGCCTTAAATATGGATAAAGCTGAAGTAACAGCTCTTACCTTGCTAGGTATGTCTGCTGCCTTTGATACAACTGATCGCGCCATTCTCATAAATCGCATGTCTTTATGGTATGGTGTGTCTGGCGCAGCTTTAAGTTGGCTTTTGTCATATCAACACATAGGCATCAAACAGTGAAGATTGGGGACTCCCTATTTCACGGGGTGTTCCTCTGGGTTCTGTCCTCGGACCACTACTTTTCACTATCTACACAACACCACTGAACTTAGTTATTAAAAGTCATAATCTAAACCATCATCTTTATGCAGATGATACCCAGATTTACATCTTTATCTATGTCTAATACTAATTGGTCCTTAGATCAGCTCAGTAATTGGCTTAATTACATTTTTGTTTGGATGACTGAGAGTAGATTAAAGTTAAATGCTGATAAAACAGAGTTTCTTATTACTGGTACACAGAGGTAGTGTGACATAATTAAAAGCTTGTTTCCCACATCTATGCTTAGCCAGTGTGTTACATCTGCACCTTCAGCACGAAATCTTGGAGTAATCTTTGATGATAATTTCAATTTTACACTGCATATTTCTCAAACTTGTTGCTGTTGTTATTATCATATTTTTTATTTATAACGTATTCACCGTTATTTGCCTCTTTCTGTTGCAAAAACTATCGCAACTGCACTTGTTACTAGCAGGCTTGACTATTGTAATTCCCTTTTTCACAATATCGCCCTTAAGGATATCGTTAGGTTACGTGTACAAAATTGCTTAGCTAGGGTCTCTGAGGTTTTCTCACTCAGTGAAGTTTGCACTGACTTCCTGTCCGATATCATATTATTTTTAAGATCTGTACCATTACCTACCGGGCACTTTCATGTAAGCAACCAGCATATTTATATTCATTGCTTACTTCTGTAAAAAAGCCTATTCAGCTTTGATCATCTAGTTCTCATTTACTTTTTGTTCCTAGAGTCAATACTAATACGTGTATTGGAACTAGGGCATTTTCTGTTGCTGCACCAACTCTTTCGAATATGCTCCCTCTTAATGTTAGATCAGTTGAAAATATTATACAATTACCTTTATAACCTTGCGTATCCACCTTAGCTTCCTGGCGTATCGATCCATCTGTTGTCGACTTTAATATGGCTTATAGATTCTGATATCGACTAACCCTTTTGTATTAATGCATTTCTGAGCTTGGTTTCAGAGGATTTAGGCACAAAAGAAGTTACCTTATCATTATTATTAAATTGTCTTTTACACTATTTGGTTCATGTGTGTACCAACAACGAGATTCCTATAAATGCAATCTATGTACTCTAAATGGTGTGACTATCTGGTGGTGCTATGCCTGTTCCGTATAGGTTTACATTTACATGAATACTCTCACACTTACTGGGGAATCACTGCTGACTAACTACAGCAATACTGACCGGCAGTTTATCCAATCTCAATAAAAACGCTGTCCAAATGACAATGTCAGGGAAACAAGAAAAAACGGAAGTCTTTACGATTGACGTACAGTAAGTGCAAGATGACGAATAGCATCGTCAAATGTCAGATGATTGTCTGACATTAGCGAGAGATCAACAAGCGTGCCTTCTGCTATACAGTGTGCTCAGACGATTGTTAAAGAAGTCACATCAGTCAAGTGTGGTGCAAAAATATGGCGATGATACACCATTTGGAAAAGTCAGTTGCCTTGTAAGACATCCTCACTCACTGATGTGTGGCCTTCTGGTGCTTATCCTCTCAGTTCGTGTCACAGTTACATTTCTCACAACTGTTGGAGGTGCCAACAATACTTGTACACGGAACTGTTGGAGGTGCCCACAATACATGTACACGGAACTGTTGGAGGTGACAAACAATACTTGTACACGGAACTGTTGGAGGTGCCCACAATACTTGTACACGGAACTGTTGGAGGTGCCCACAATACTTGTACACGGAACTGTTGGAGGTGCCCACAATACTTGTACACGGAACTGTTGGAGGTGCCCACAATACTTGTACACGGAACTGTTGGAGGTGCCCACAATACTTGTACACGGAACTGTTGGAGGTGCCCACAATACTTGAACACGGAACTGTTGGAGGTGCCCACAATACTTGTACACGGAACTGTTGGAGGTGCCCACAATACTTGTACACGGAACTGTTGGAGGTGCCCACAATACTTGTACACGGAACTGTTGGAGGTGCCCACAATACTTGTACACGGAACTGTTGGAGGTGCCCACAGTACTTGTACACGGAACTGTTGGAGGTGCCCACAGTACTTGTACACGGAACTGTTGGAGGTGCCCACAATACTTGTACACGGAACTGTTGGAGGTGCCCACAATACATGTACACGGAACTGTTGGAGGTGCCCACAATACTTGTACACGGAACTGTTGGAGGTGCCCACAATACTTGTACACGGAACTGTTGGAGGTGCCCACAATACTTGTACACGGAACTGTTGGAGGTGCCCACAATACTTGTACACGGAACTGTTGGAGGTGCCCACAATACTTGTACACGGAACTGTTGGAGGTGCCCACAATACTTGTACACGTAACTGTTGGAGGTGCCCACAATACATGTACACGGAACTGTTGTTGACCAATCTTGATCTTGAACAGAACTAGACTGATACAAGAATAATGGAAGTAGACTGAAAAGAACTAGACTGATACAAGAATAATGGAAGTAGACTGAAAAGAAGAACACCACAAGTGGACTGATAAGAAGATCAACACCAGCAGACTGATAAGAGAACAAGAGAAGTAGATGATAAGAGAACCATAATAAGTAGACTGATAGAGGAATAACAGAAGGTCACTGGTAAGATAACAACATAGGTAGACTGATAATAAGAACAACATATAAGTAAATTTATACAAGGAACCGTAAGTAGACTGATAAGAAGAACAACTTAAGACTGATAAGAACAGCATAAGTAGTCTGATAAGAGAAACAATATGTAGACTGATAAGAACAACAGAAGTAGACTGATAAGAGAAACCATAAGTAGACTGATAAGAGAAACCATAAGTAGACTGATAAGAGAAACCATAAGTAGACTGATAAGAGAAACCATAAGTAGACTGATAAGAACAACAAAAGTAGACTGATAAGAGGAACCATAAGTAGACTGATAAGAACAACATACATAGACTGATAAGAGGAACCATAAGTAGACTGATAAGAACAACAGAAGTAGACTGATAAGAGGAACCATAAGTAGACTGATAAGAGGAACCATAAGTAGACTGATAAGAACAACAGATGCAGACTGATAAGAGGAACCATAAGTAGACTGATAAGAACAACAGAAGTAGACTGATAAGAGGAACAACATAAGTGACCCTGACAACCAGTCTTATTCACTCCCTCTAACACTGTATTCCCATCATCTAGACGCAAGTCAAGTTATCATGTGACTTTACTCTACTTTATCCACATACTTGTACCATGTAGACAGTCATTGATTGAACTGAGTGCCCCATTGTTGGTGTGATTCCCCACTAGCAGTTACAAGTGGAGGCAATAATGACTAATTGAACATAATGAGCCTAGCAGTAAGCTTAGCACACAATACCAGGGGCTCTGTTCACCTCCCTACTCTACACAGTGGCACTTCTGCATCCACACAGTGTCTGTCTAATGACTGCCTGTATCAGCTCACATTGCTTCTGCTGGAGTAGGCTGCAGCTTTGTGGATCCTCGCAATCAGTCGGTCTTCATAGGCACTCCATAAGTGCACTGGGCAAATGTGACTTTCTTGATACAATCTCATTGACAAGATCACAAATTATGCCCACAGATCCAGGCCTTGGTCTATGAGAATATTTTGAATGTAAAAATGTTTAATTATATTGTGTAAGAAATGTTGGATCCCTAATCGCCATTGCATGGCATGCCTTTCATCTGTTAAACAATCAATTAACACCTGCTGTACTGAATCGTGTTTCAATGTTGGATATGATGGAGAAATTGTCCTGAACTGAAGAGATTGGATTCTTATAAGACACCCAAGTTTGGGCATATTCTAGAGAGGCTCATCTATGAAGAGAAGTGGAACACATACAGCTGCCTTTACCTAAGGCAATGTCATCAACAAGCTTAATCACCCCAATGTCATCAACAAGCTTAATCACCCCAATGTGTCAATATCGTTTGAAATAGAACAGAACTAATCCCCACATGGTTTGACCTTTTCTAATGAGGTAACAATAACTTCACCATGGCAACAATATGCCCTGGTGGATAATCAGCTTAAGCCTTAATTCCTGAAGACATTGGTCTCTGAAGACAATGGTGTTTGAAGACAATGGTCTCTGAAGACAATGGTCTCTGAAGACAATGGTCTCTGAAGACAATGGTGTCTGAAGACAATGGTCTATAAAGATACTGGTATCTAATGACAATGTTCTCTGAGCGCAAGGGCATGTGAATACAATGGTCTCTGAAGAAAATGGTCTGTGAATACAAAGCTCACTGAAGTGTCTCTGAAAACAATAGCCTTTGAAAGCAATGGTTTCTGAAGACAAGGTTCCCTTAAGTCAATGGTCTGCACAAGAGTCCATAACAAAAATGGTCTGTGAGCACAATGGTCCATGAAGACAATGGTCTGTGAGCTCAAGGGTCACTGAAGACAATGTTCTGATCTAAGTCAAAAATCTAGTGTACAATGGTTTTATGCGACAAATAAATATGATGTATTGTGGCATCGCTTTCCTGAATTACACAGCTGGAATATCAAGTGAGTACCCATTGTCTGGTTGACTGTCACACACCTGTTACAGCAGTCTCAGTCTGAGTGTCTAATGTTACGTGTGCTTACACAACTGGAATATCAAGTGAGTAACCATTGTCTGGTTGACTGTCACACACCTGTTACAGCAGTCTCAGTCTGAGTGTCTAATGTTACGTGTGCTTACACAACTGGAATATCAAGTGAGTAACCATTGTCTGGTTGACTGTCACACACCTGTTACAGCAGTCTCAGTCTGAGTGTCTAATGTTACGTGTGCTTACACAACTGGAATATCAAGTGAGTAACCATTGTCTGGTTGACTGTCACACACCTGTTACAGCAGTCTCAGTCTGAGTGTCTAATGTTACGTGTGCTTACACAACTGGAATATCAAGTGAGTAACCATTGTCTGGTTGACTGTCACACACCTGTTACAGCAGTCTCAGTCTGAGTGTCTAATGCTAGGTGTGCTTACACAACTGGAATATCAAGTGAGTAACCATTGTCTGGTTGACTGTCACACACCTGTTACAGCAGTCTCAGTCTGAGTGTCTAATGTTACGTGTGCTTACACAACTGGAATATCAAGTGAGTAACCATTGTCTGGTTGACTGTCACACACCTGTTACAGCAGTCTCAGTCTGAGTGTCTAATGTTACGTGTGCTTACACAACTGGAATATCAAGTGAGTAACCATTGTCTGGTTGACTGTCACACACCTGTTACAGCAGTCTCAGTCTGAGTGTCTAATGTTACGTGTGCTTACACAACTGGAATATCAAGTGAGTAACCATTGTCTGGTTGACTGTCACACACCTGTTACAGCAGTCTCAGTCTGAGTGTCTAATGTTACGTGTGCTTACACAACTGGAATATCAAGTGAGTAACCATTGTCTGGTTGACTGTCACACACCTGTTACAGCAGTCTCAGTCTGAGTGTCTAATGTTACGTGTGCTTACACAACTGGAATATCAAGTGAGTAACCATTGTCTGGTTGACTGTCACACACCTGTTACAGCAGTCTCAGTCTGAGTGTCTAATGTTACGTGTGCTTACACAACTGGAATATCAAGTGAGTAACCATTGTCTGGTTGACTGTCACACACCTGTTACAGCAGTCTCAGTCTGAGTGTCTAATGCTACGTGTGCTTACACAACTGGAATATCAAGTGAGTAACCATTGTCTGGTTGACTGTCACACACCTGTTACAACAGTCTCAGTCTGAGTGTCTAATGCTACGTGTGCTTACACAACTGGAATATCAAGTGAGTAACCATTGTCTGGTTGACTGTCACACACCTGTTACAGCAGTCTCAGTCTCAGTTTCTAATGCTACGTGTGCTTACACAACTGGAATATCAAGTGAGTAACCATTGTCTGGTTGACTGTCACACACCTGTTACAGCAGTCTCAGTCTGAGTGTCTAATGCTACGTGTGCTTACACAACTGGAATATCAAGTGAGTAACCATTGTCTGGTTGACTGTCACACACCTGTTACAGCAGTCTCAGTCTGAGTTTCTAATGCTACGTGTGCTTACACAACTGGAATATCAAGTGAGTAACCATTGTCTGGTTGACTGTCACACACCTGTTACAGCAGTCTCAGTCTGAGTGTCTAATGCTACGTGTGTTTACACAACTGGAATATCAAGTGAGTAACCATTGTCTGGTTGACTGTCACACACCTGTTACAGCAGTCTCAGTCTCAGTTTCTAATGCTACGTGTGCTTACACAACTGGAATATCAAGTGAGTAACCATTGTCTGGTTGACTGTCACACACCTGTTACAGCAGTCTCAGTCTGAGTTTCTAATGCTACGTGTGCTTACACAACTGGAATATCAAGTGAGTAACCATTGTCTGGTTGACTGTCACACACCTGTTACAGCAGTCTCAGTCTGAGTGTCTAATGCTACGTGTGCTTACACAACTGGAATATCAAGTGAGTAACCATTGTCTGGTTGACTGTCACACACCTGTTACAGCAGTCTCAGTCTGAGTGTCTAATGCTACGTGTGCTTACACAACTGGAATATCAAGTGAGTAACCATTGTCTGGTTGACTGTCACACACCTGTTACAGCAGTCTCAGTCTGAGTGTCAAATGTTACCTGTGCTTACACAACTGGAATATCAAGTGAGTAACCATTGTCTGGTTGACTGTCACACACCTGTTACAGCAGTCTCAGTCTGAGTGTCTAATGTGTGCTTACATTGCCATGAGTACTACAATTCACCAGCCCACTTGGTGACAGATGGGCCCTAGAGAAAACAAATTAAATTGTTATTTATTGCCTGTCACCACTAATTCTACACAGGGCGTTTATGGACTGCCTGTCAACTGTCAACTGACAAGTAGGGAGAGATCTGATTTACTGTCACATAACAGAATCACTTAGTCTTAGCCAGGCATGCAAAACACAATTGATTATGTGTAACACACATGTTGAATGTAGTGCATTAATAACAAGTATCAAGTTCACTTTTCTGGCATTTATATTGTATTGTAACTTTTTTTAGAAATGCCACAACTGATTTGTTCCAAGAATTTGGTGGTGGCTTGTAAAGATAAGATGGATATAATATATCCTAGAACTAGAACCAGAAGTAAAGACAATGCATACTAGGAAATTACTGACTTCTCTGTAAATCTGTACTCCAGTTGGCATATAAAGCTTCCACAGGGATAGTGGAAACACTGTTGAAAGATACCTTTCAGATTGGCTAAAAACACTGTGCTGATTAAAATATAAACCATGAACCTTTTACTCAGGACCAACATAGAGTAAACAGGACGAACAGAAAGTATACGAGACAAGAGTCAATTCTAACAAATCTGTTTCTTGGCCATAACTGTTTATAAAACAACAACCAATGCTCATTTGTGCAATCAGCATTACTGATAATTAATGAGTGAATGTGAGGCCAGGCATGAATGTGCAGCCAGGCATGAATGTGCAGCCAGGCATGAATGTGCTGTGAGGCATCACCATGTGCTCAGTGAGTCTGCACTTAGCCTTTGCAGGCATCATGTGAGTGTGTCTGTGTGTGTGTGTGTGTGTGTGTGTATGTGTGTATGTGTGTATGTGTGTGTGTGTGTCTGTGTGTGTGTGTCTGCGTGTGCCTGTGTGTGTGTGTGTGTGTGTGTGTGTGTGTGTGTGTGTGTGTGTGTGTGTGTGTGTGTGTGTGTGTGTGTGTGTGTGTGTGTGTGTGTGTGCACAAATGCACGCACACAGCCAATGAAGGAAGCTGAGAGCTGGTGCAATCAATGTCTAATCACATGTCCCTGCTCTAGAGTTAACATAATATGTGGTATCTTTGTTTAGGTTTTAGGTCGGGTACTCCAAACAGCCCAATCTTGGGCTATCGCAGGAGTTTGTGGTGTTTGTGCACATGCGATGTGGGTTGTTTAAATTAATAAATTATTTAAAGGCAGTTAAATTTATTGGGCTGTGTGTGTGTGTCTGTGTGTGTGTGTGTGTGTGTGTGTGTGTGTCTGTGTGTCTGTGTGTCTGTCTGTCTGTGTGTCTGTCTGTCTGTGTGTCTGTGTGTCTGTGTGTGTGTGTGTGTGTGTTTGTGTGTGTGTGTGTGTGTGTGTCTGTGTGTGTGTGTGTGTGTGTGTGTGTGTGTGTGTGTGTGTGTGTGTGTGTGTGTGTGTGTGTGTGTGTGTGTGTGTGTGTGTGTGTGTGTGTGTGTGTGTGTGTGTGTGTGTGTCTGTGTGTGTGTGTGTGCATGCGTTTGTGTGTTGCTTAAATTAATAAATTATTTAAAGGCAGTTAGTGATTGGGCTGAATGGAAGGTTCATGATGGCTGTTTGAAGAGCAATGGGGTAGGAGGAGAAAACAGCTGCATTAATGTGGCATCTAGGGGGTAAGGCCTGACGGGGGGTTGATCTTGATAATGTTATTTACAATTTGTAAAATGTCATGGCTTGTTTGAACTTTGATAATGCGTCGTCGTTCAAGAGTTGGCCATCCAAGGGTGGTTACTAGGTTGCCGAGTTGGTTTGGCGTCTATGATAATTTTTAACAAATCTGGCAGCAGTGCTGTATTTTTTCGAGGTGCTTAATTTGGGTGGCAGTGTGTGGGTTCCATATGGGAGACGCATACTCAAGTCTTGACCAGATTAGCATATTATAAGCTTTTTTTACCTCGGGTTTGCATGGGCCAAAGGTTCTTTTAATTATGCTTAAGACTTTTTAGGATTTGGAAACTATGTCAGTGATGTGACTTGTCCAGGTTAATTTCTAATCTAATTTTACTGTGAGATACGAACGGCTGGATACTGTAGCGAGTGGCATGCCGAAGAGTGAATATGACTGCAGTCTGGGTTTAGTTTAGTTTGTTATTGGGAGGTGGACACATTTAGAAATGTTAAATTCCATTTGAAAATTGTCATACCATGTTTGGAGTTGGATGAGGTCAATTTGAAGATGTCTTGGTTGGTTTCGGAGGTGATTTTATGATACATAATGCTGTCATCCACAAAGAGGCATATAGGAGATTGGACGTTTTCGTTTATGTCATTTATGTAGAGTAGGAAGAGGACTGGTCCTAGGACTGAGCCCTGTGGAACACCAGATGTAACGTCTGTTGTATCTGACAGAACTCCATTTACTCACACTCTCTGTTTACGGTTTGATAGGAATGATTTGATCCAGTTTTGTGTTTCCAGTTTTAAGTGTTTCCATCACCTGATAGGACAGGATCCACATGGTAGAAAGAATGGCACGTGTAGTTTCAACAGTGTCGTCAAGTGCTGCCACCTTTGGGAATCGTCCACACACCTTTATGTGATTAATTAAAAAAAGTCTCACCAAAAAAACCTATCCTCATCTAGAGTTTATTTTCACTGAAAATCGCCAATCTCCGAGATTCCCAGCGGAAGCCTTAGACGACGAAGCAATTAAACCAAGCCGCGGCCATCAAGAAATCAATATGGAGTTAACGGTTGATGCTAATGTAAAGTCAACGACGGAAGCCCCTCAGATGCCTGGTTTAGTGCTATCTAGTACGCAAGGTGGCAGCAGTGATTCAACAGTCGCTTCAGTGCGACAGTTGGTGGTTCAGGTCTCATGGCAGTTTAATGAGGTTGCTAACAATCTAATTCCCACCAGCACAATGTGAGTAGGCCAGGGTGAAGATGACGTTGGGCTGACCAGGTCAAATACCTTCTAAAGAAGACTAGAACGATGTAAAACATTATTTCCGCGACATTCAAAATAAGACAAAACAACAATGGCATGTCATTGAAAGACATTCTAGGAGGCACTTACTTATTTTGTCATCAAATTACTTTATTAAAGAAGTCTACTTCTCAGCAGTACACAATTGCCATTCTACCTCAGTCAAAATATAGAATGTGGTCGGATTACTCGAGTTATGTGTGAATCGTCATCTAATATGACAAGTGTTGCCAAACATTTCTTTCAGTTATGCATGTGAACACTGCCAAGCGATCCTCTACATCAAATATCACCCACACAAAACAGTCAGACTCTGTCTACATGCATGCACCATGCAGACAGAGGAAGGTATATTTTATAATTAATTACTTGAGAAATAATATAGAGCAGCTGGCATTTTTATTTCTTATAAATGTTTGATATGTGACGTCATTGAGAAGGCACCTGCTCTGTGAGACTACTCTATCAAATGCCACATGTAACAAGTCTGAACTGCTCAAAGGAATCACTGCACAACGTTACTTGAAGACAAGTACAGAACCTTGCCCTATGGTCACCTCAGTACTATAGCCACCTCTTAATTACGGTCACCCTAGGATAGTCCTAAATTTGTTCTATATAGAGTAAAGTATAGGGAATTAGATCTGCTAATAGGGTCACCTGGCTAATCAGGTCCCTTCTGCCCAGTCCCGAGGGTGACCTTAATAGAGAGGTTCACCGTAACTCAGTGTTACAACAAACTTGACAGCAAATCTAGTTTGCCATCACAACTTTTCTCCATTTTCTGTAGCTTATGAACATTATATTTTATATACAAAACTACAAACAATATCAAAAATATAGTCTCTATGAATGTCATTAGTCACCTTCATTCTAGTCACTACAATTATCATGTTTTAGATAATGTTGTAGTGTTTAATCATTCCTGTAACAGCCCTGACAACATTTGCCTAGTGATAATAGATAGGGGCCAGTAGAGATGTATGACTTGCATGGCATGGTCCACTGTCTGACAAGATAGAAGTGTCGCTAGCAGTGAATATGGCCATCTGATAGATGATCTGAAGCAGCTTGGCACGCATCACGACACATGTCAACATGCATGAATGTCAACATGCTTGGATGCGTCCGTGCATGCATGCCCTGCATCCCTTTAAATATAATCAATTCTATATTCATGTGATATTTTGTTCAACAGAACTACTGCTATCGGTGAAACGATGCACTTAAGGGAGACTCCTCAATTACATTTTATAAATTATGTTTCACCAGAAAAATGGCAAATGTGTTATGGCTGCACACTGGCTTTACACTAACTGTACACTTACTGTGCACCGGCTGTACACCGACTGTGCACCAGCTGTACAGGGATTGTACAGACTATACACCGACTGTACACTGACTGTGCACAGGCTGTACCTGACTGTACACTGACTGTGCACAGGCTGTACACTGACTGTACACCAGCTCTACAAATCATAATATACCATAACAAGGTGATTCACAGCTTTGCAAGTTACTTAACCAATCAAACTTATTAAAGTAACCATGCATCTTATGTCTTCAAACAACGCCTTTGAACATCAACATAGTTCACTACTGGCTAAATGAATAGTGGTGGAACTGGCATGTGTGCGCGTGTACAAACATTAACAAGCTGATGAGCGCAGTCATTGCACCATCAAGTACTGCTACAAACAGCACCAGCCTCATGCACTGTATTGCATAAAGCTACAACATGACAGGTTCAATAAGAGCAGTGACATCACAAACATCTCCATGTCCTTTGTCTGTCACACTCTCCCTTATCAACAAATGACAGGTTCAATAAGAGCAGTGACATCACAAACACCTCCATGTCCTTTGTCTGTCACACTCTCCTTTATCAACAAATGACAGGTTCAATAAGAGCGGCGACATCACAAACATCTCCATGTCCTTTGTCTGTCATACTCTCCCTTATCAACAAATGACAGGTTCAATAAGAGCGGTGACATCACAAACATCTCCATGTCCTTTGTCTGTCACACTCCCTTATCAACAAATGACAGGTTCAATAAGAGCGGTGACATCACAAACATCTCCATGTCCTTTGTCTGTCACACTCCCTTATCAACAAATGACAGGTTCAATAAGAGCGGTGACATCACAAACATCTCCATGTCCTTTGTCTGTCACACACTCCCTTATCAACAAATGAGATCACAAAAATAATCCCATCACATGACAGACAATTCAGTTACAACTGCTCTGTTGTCAGCACACATGAAAGGTAGACATATTGGATTTGTGTTTCTGATGACATTTCTATTGACACTTATTCAGAATCAAGCTGTAACAAATTTTGTTTGCCCTTATCCTAAAAGCACCATTAATCTTCACCAACAGATGTTTTATTTTCACAACCTATCTAAACACATAATCTAGGCTGGAACGAGGACTACAAGTACATTGCAATGACTGTTTTGGATGTACAGGATGTAGTGGTGGGTTATAAACATAGTGTAGTGGAAGGTAGTTTTTGTAACATTCTGCGCAGCAGATGGTGGGGATAGTTTGTTGTTGTTTGAGGAGAAATGATTATATATTGGATGTCTTATAATGGCATTGTGCACTTGATGTTCAAAATCATAACGTAGGATCTCTGAATGAGACGCAGTCCAATACTGATAACAAGTGATCTCTGAATGAGACGGAGTCCAATACTGATAACAATTGATCTCTGAATGAGACGGAATCCAATACTGATAACAGGTGATCTCTGAATGAGACGCAGTCCAATATTGATAACAAGTGATCTCAGAATGAGACACGTTCCAATACTGATAACAAGTGATCTCAGAATGAGATGCAGTCCAATACTGATAACAAGTGATCTCAGAATGAGACGCAGTCCAATACTGATAACAAGTGATCTCAGAATGAGACACAGTCCAATACTGATCAAGTGATCTCAGAATGAGACGCAGTCCAATACTGATAACAAGTGATCTCAGAATGAGACGCAGTCCAATACTGATAACAAGTGATCTCAGAATGAGACGGAGTCCAATACTGATAACAAGTGATCTCTGAATGAGACGGAGTCCAATACTGATAACAAGTGATCTCTGAATGAGATGGAGTCCAATATTGATAACAAGTGATCTCTGAATGAGATGGAGTCCAATACTGATAACAAGTGATCTCTGAATGAGACGGAGTCCAATACTGATAACAAGTGATCTCTGAATGAGATGGAGTCCAATATTGATAACAAGTGATCTCTGAATGAGACGGAGTCCAATACTGATAACAAGTGATCTCTGAATGAGACGGAGTCCAATACTGATAACAAGTGATCTCAGAATGAGACGCAGTCCAATACTGATAACAAGTGATCTCTGAATGAGATGGAGTCCAATACTGATAACAAGTGATCTCAGAATGAGACGCAGTCAAATACTGATAACAAGTGATCTCTGAATGAGACGGAGTCCAATACTGATAACAAGTGATCTCTGAATGAGACGGAGTCCAATACTGATAACAAGTGATCTCTGAATGAGACGGAGTCCAATACTGATAACAAGTGATCTCTGAATGAGACGGAGTCCAATACTGATAACAAGTGATCTCTGAATGAGACGGAGTCCAATACTGATAACAAGTGATCTCTGAATGAGACGGAGTCCAATACTGATAACAAGTGATCTCTGAATGAGACGGAGTCCAATACTGATAACAAGTGATCTCTGAATGAGACGGAGTCCAATACTGATAACAAGTGATCTCTGAATGAGACGGAGTCCAATACTGATAACAAGTGATCTCTGAATGAGATGGAGTCCAATACTGATAACAAGTGATCTCTGAATGAGATGCAGTCCAATACTGATAACAAGTGATCTCTGAATGAGACGGAGTCCAATACTGATAACAAGTGATCTCTGAATGAGACGGAGTCCAATACTGATAACAAGTGATCTCTGAATGAGATGGAGTCCAATACTGATAACAAGTGATCTCTGAATGAGACGGAGTCCAATACTGATAACAAGTGATCTCTGAATGAGACGGAGTCCAATATTGATAACAAGTGATATCTAGAGGATAATGCACTATGTTTGGCAGTAATATTATGGCATCAAATCCAGCAGGCATCTACGACACCACGGAGGATATGTAGTACTATAGTTTGTTAAGTCATCCACGAGGTCTATAAGTGTTTCTACGAGCAATCAAAGTACAAGTTTTGTGAGTTACGTCAACTCTCCTCAACTGATCAGGGAATTGTTTGATCTAACATGGAATAATCATGTGAACAACCAGAAATCAAAGCTACATAAGTGTTGTCAAACATACGATCATGACACCTAATAGCTAATAGCTATCATGAACTTGTTGTTGTGGTACAAGAACTGCATGTTTACAAAGACAAAATGTGTAAATATACATCATAAGTTGAAATGTTAATTTGCCATTATACAATATGAATAGCACCCAGTGTGTGGATGTTACTTGAGTGTTAGCAACCAAATAACACCCAGTGTGTGGATGTTACTTGAGTGTTAGCAGCCAAATAACACCCAGTGTGTGGATGTTACTTGAGTGTTAGCAGCCAAATACCAGCCACTGGAGCCTGCAGCTGGGGTTATTATCTTGTGATATGTCCTGTCAGTATCAACACACTGTCATCTTTAATAATGTCACCCACAACAGCACATTGAGCGATTAAATTTACTAGTAAGTTGTAGTTTCTTCCATTGCCCGTGTCAGTCCCTAGCAAGACCATGGTCAGCACTGTCTGTAGCCACAAGTTAATGTCACGGCTGTCACTGCTCTAGATCTGGTGACATGGTCTACAGGGAGCTATCTATGGGCTGTGTAGTGTTTGTCGTCTGATTGCTCTGGGACTGCAAAAGACAAGGGAGCGTAGTATTGATGACACTAACGCACTGTCACACTTCACGAAACACACGCACTATTGACACTAACACATCATGCACCATTGACACACTTCATGCGACACTAACACAGCATGCACCATTGACACACTTCATGTGACACTAACATATCATGCACCTTTGACACACTACACAACACTAAGACACCATGCACCATTGACACACTTCATGTGACACTAACACATCATGCACCATTGACACACTTCATGTGACACTAACACATTATGCACACTAACACTCTTCATGTGATACTAACACATTATGCACATTGACACACTTCATGTGACACTAACATATCATGCACATTGACACACTTCATGTGACACTAACATATCATGCACATTGACACACTTCATGTGGCACTAACACATCATGCACATTGACACACGTCATGCGACACTGACACATCATGTGACAGTGTCAATACTTCATATAACACTTAGCTGGTCAGTTGTAACCACACTTTATTTTGGAACTAGTTTGTGACACCAGAACCAACACTGTTTTCACAAGTACTGTTGACAAGCTGACATGGAAGGCCATTCTATATGGGGTCTTCCTTCACCAGAGACTTGGGTGTGACATGAACACTTACTGCCAGACGTAAAGATGTTGGATGCATCAACTGAAGCAGAGCATTGCCCTGCCCCAGATTCACATCATAAATCAATACATTTCTGACAATAATACTAAAACTCTTGCCTAATCTTACAGCCAGACTTGAATCCTCACAGAACAAATGTCTAATAAAAACATCTCAGAAAGAAACAGACCGAGTATCTTGTGTTGGTTGGTGGTGTGTTGGTTGGTGGTGTGTTGGTTGGTGGTGTGTTGGTTGGTGGTGTGTTGGTTGTTTGTGTGTTGGTGCTGTGTAGGTTGGTGCTGTGTTGGTGCTGTGTGGACTAGTGCTTTGTAGCGTGGTGTTGTGTTGACAAAAATTTGGTCTATATGAGAAATCAGTGTCAATTAATCACTGAAGTTCCAAGTGATACCATGACACGGCCTGAAGACACCTACACACTGATACTGGAGCAAACCTTACAGGAACGTCTCTCTGGCTCTGGCTCTGGCACAAGTGATACCATGACACGGCCTGAAGACACCTACACACTGATACTGGAGCGAACCTTACAGGAACGTCTCTCTGGCTCTGGTCCAAGTGATACCATGACACGGCCTGAAGACACCTACACACTGATACTGGAGCGAACCTTACAGGAACGTCTCTCTGGCTCTGGCCCATGTGATACCATGACACGGCCTGAAGACACCTACACACTGATACTGGAGCAAACCTTACAGGAACGTCTCTCTGGCTCTGGCCCATGTGATACCATGACACGGCCTGAAGACACCTACACATTGATACTGGATCAAACCTTACAGGAACGTCTCTCTGGCTCTGGTCCAAGTGATACCATGACACGGCCTGAAGACACCTACACACTGATACTGGAGCGAACCTTACAGGAACGTCTCTCTGGCTCTGGCCCATGTGATACCATGACACGGCCTGAAGACACCTACACACTGATACTGGAGCGAACCTTACAGGAACGTCTCTCTGGTTCTGGTCCAAGTGATACCATGACACGGCCTGAAGACACCTACACACTGATACTGGAGCGAACCTTACAGGAACGTCTCTCTGGCTCTGGTCCAAGTGATACCATGACACGGCCTGAAGACACCTACACACTGATATTGGAGCGAACCTTACAGGAACGTCTCTCTGGCTCTGGCACAAGTGATACCATGACACGGCCTGAAGACACCTACACACTGATACTGAAGCAAACCTTACAGGAACGTCTCTCTGGCTCTGGTCCAAGTGATACCATGACACGGCCTGAAGACACCTACACACTGATACTGGAGCGAACCTTACAGGAACGTCTCTCTGGCTCTGGCCCAAGTGAACTCCAACCAAGAAAGAACTGTGACAATTGTTTGACTAATATCAGACAAAGGAACAATTATGCCAATGGGAATACTTAAATTGCATCAACAAGGTTTACTAAGAGAAATTGGCATGTAAAGTTACAGACACAACGATAATGTGCATATTTCTAAATGTAAGTAAACTTATCACTATAGATATGAGAATTTGATACATACTCACTACTGTAGGATCCATAATAATATAACTATGTAACTGAGCTTTCCTACTTATAACATACTTTACGATATCTATCCAGTCTATAATAGGACCCATTGTAACCTAACTCCCTAAGAGCTATCGTGCTGGTACATCTACTTCATGTTATCTAGTCTAGATTTCCTCCCACTATTGCTGACAAGTGGCAATAAGCTAAAATGACACAGCATTAAATATTCAAGACAGCTTAACTGGTTAAAAATAAGTGCACTTTCTTCTCAGTAATAGAGCGGCCAGCCAGCGCACGCAAACACACGTCTCTCATGGGTGGCGCAATGCATGCTAATGTATGCATGCATTCAATTACGCCACCTCTAAAACTGTCTCCTTTGAAAAGCCCTGTCAAGTCACATTATCTGCCAGTGTTGAAAGCCTTACTTAGGATGTACCAAACTAATTGGACCTTACTCGGGATGCACCAAACTAAGTGGACCTTACTCATGATGCACCAAACTAAATGGACCTTACTCATGATGCACCAAACTAAGTGGACCTTACTCAGGATGCACCAAACTAAGTGGACCTTACTCGGGATGCACCAAACTAAATGGACCTTACTCGGGATGCATCAAACTAAGTGGACATTACTCGGGATGCACCAAACTAAGTGAACCTTACTCATGATGCACCAAACTAAATGGACCTTATTCATGATGCACCAAACTAAGTGGACTTTACTCGGGATGCACCAAACTAAGTGGACCTTACTCGGGATGCACCAAACTAAGTGAACATTACTTAGGATGCATCAAACTAAGTGGACATTACTCAGGATGCACCAAAATAAGCGGACCTTACTTGGGATGTATCAAACTAAGTGGACCTTACTCTGGATGTACTAAACTAAGTGGATTTTATTCAGGATGCACCAAACTAAGTGGACTTTATTCAGGATGCACCAAACTAAGTGGACTTTATTCAGGATGCACCAAATTAAGTGGACCTTACTCAGGATGCACCAAACTTAGTGGACCTTACTCAGGATGCATCAAACTAAGTGGACATTACTCAGGATGCACCAAAATAAGTGGACCTTACTCGGATGTACCAAGCTAAGTGGACCTTACTCTGGATGTAGCAAACTAAGTAGACCCTACTCAGGATGCACCAAACTAAGTGGACCTTACTCAAGATGCACCAAAATAAGTGGACCTTACTCATCATGCACCAAACTAAGTGGACCTTACTCATCATGCACCAAACTAAGTGGACCTTACTTATCATGCACCAAACTAAGTGGACCTTACTCAGGATGCACAAAAATAAGTGGACCTTACTTGAGATGTACTAAATTAAGTGGACCTTACTCTGGATGTACCAAACAAAGTGGACCTTATTCAGGATGCACCAAACTAAGTGGACCTTACTTAGGATGGACCAAACTAAGTAGACATAACTCAGGATGCACCAAACAAACTGGATTTTACTTAGGATGCACCAAACTAAATGGACATTAGACCTACTAGCCATGCACAAAACAAAGTGGACATTACTAGGCATGTACAAAACAAAGATGACATTACTAGGCACATAGAAAACAAAGTCGACATTACTAGGCACGCACCAAATTATGTGTATAAATGACCCGGCTTGTAACAGACAAGAGCTGCTGTCTGGTCAATGCTACATCAGTGAATGCAGGTCTGTCTGCTGCCCAACAAATCCAATATATTCATCAGATTTGTGACAATATGCCAACTTGCAAACTTGCCAATGTTGCTTCAAGATGCTATTGTGCCTTTCACTGTGGCATTTTAATGAAATAACTGGCCGGAAATCAAAGGTAGTGTCCCACTATCCAAAATCAATAGTGCTTTGATGTGACAATCAATGGACAGGCTTCAGAACTCATCCTGTCTTGTCGCTGTCAAAAGCTTCTTGTTTGATGTAATGTCCATCAGACCAAGTGTCTGCAGACGGTGGTCAGTGGTGAGTCTACTGTCACTAAACAACTGTCTGAGGAGGGGATTTGGTATGCCACACTGTGCTCTACATCAATGCTGGTGGCAGCACACAGTGGAGAGTAGGTGGAGGTGGGACTTCACAAACTCAGCCTCTATTTACACACACACACACACACACACACACACACACACACACACACACACACACACACACACACACTCACACACACACACACACACACACACACACACACGTACGCACACACACACACACGTACGCACACATGCACGCACACACACAGGCACACACTGACACACACACGCACGCACGCACGCACGCACGCACGCACGCACGCACGCACGCACGCACGCACGCACGCACGCACACATACATACCCAACAGTTGCAAGTATTGTATGAAGCTGCTGAATATTGTAAAGCACATCTGAGACGTGTCACACCTTACTACTAATGTATTAATGTATTCTCCCATAATTAGAGAATTGCTCCCAAGTTCAGTGCTTTTTGCATTTCGAAAATGGTTCTTAAATTTAAGAACAGATGTTGTTAAATGATGCATTTTCCTTGAGCTCATCATCGTAGTGAAATGGTCCCTAGGTCATCATGACAACAGTGAAATGGTCCCTAGGTCATCATGACAACAATGAAATGGTTCCTAGGTCGTCATGACAACAATTAAATGGTCCCTAGGTCATCATGACAACAATGAAATGGTCCCTAGGTCGTCATGACAACAGTGAAATGGTCCCTAGGTCGTCATGACATACTACAGCATTCTACCCACAATGCCCTTGTGTTCCACTCAGCTGTAAACCTCTCAAATTTGCACTCCTGAGGTAGGTGAAGAGAGAGCTGTTTGGAGTGTACCTCATAAGACATGATGTGGTGTGGCAGGGAACTACTGCCGTGCAATGGCAAAAGGGTGCAAGTGACATTTTTATAAAAAATTAGTTAACATCACAATCGCACATTTTGGAGCAAGTGCCATCTTATTATATAATAAATAACACAGTTTAGCTCTTAGATTGGCTAGAAATTACAAGGCACAAGGGTGCAAGTGACAATGGAACTGTATTTTACAATGACAAAAGGGAGTAACTGAATGTCCAATAGCGCGACGCGTTATTAGGACAAAACATCCAATTAATGCCCTGCTCTCTTACTCAGTGAAGAGGGAGAAAACGGTACCATGAATTTTGCGAATATATTTCGCGGTTTGATGAATGAATGATTACATGACACTATATATATATGTGTGTGTATATATATGTATATATATAATTATATATATATATATACATGTATATAATACTCTTAACCAAATATGCACAAGGCAAACCAAAGGCAAAGCCAGTCTGCTGAAAGTGTTGACCCCTTTTAATATAGCGTATGCTGTCTTTAGGATTTTATGTATAATATATGTTGTATGTTAACACAGTGGTGTGTATACACGTGTATTATATTATTTGTATACAATGATATAATTCTAAACGATCATTGCCAATAATTATTATCACCCATCACCATAATAGTTCAGCATCGACATCAAGTTTAACATATTTCTTAAATTACTTTATTACTGTAGCAGTTATCACACGTATACGAGTGAGTAAACCATATTTGCATATTTCATGACTGAGCCTTAAGGGGTTGTAGAACAACTTTTATTTAACGGCTGTTAAAATAGGATTTTTATAAATATCACGAATTATGGCACGTTTATTAATTAACACGTAAATTGGAAATAGTTGCTCTCCGAACTTCAGGCATTTCCGAATTAAAAAAAAAAACGCATACTAAATTCTTATAATTCGCATTGTATAAGACAATTTGTCACACATCTCTGTCATGCCCACACACCGTCAGTATCAAGTATCTAGTGAAAGGACACACTTTCATGTCAGCCGACTCCGGGCATGCACAGGTCGAGAAAGGTATGAGGTCGAAGAAGAATGTCTACATATCGGATTTTGCAAGCATGACAAGCAAATCTGGAACAGTCAATCTCTTGAGTCATGCAGATTTTCGTTCTTGAGAAAATGGTATAAGTTCAGCAAAATCCACGAAGAAGCCGACATTGGGTCACGTGAGCATGGTACATTGTCCGTTGATGCCAGTGAACAGAGTTCAGTTCTTGAGCGGAACGCCTATCAACGACACTTCTTTCGACATGATTGATACCGAGTGAAACAATGAAGACTACCTTACCTGTTGTAGCTTTTGCTTTTATACCGGTACTTTTGTTTAATTGCTGTTTTAAAGCAAGACGATGATAATACGAAACTGAAAGTTTGTAATTTGCATCTCCGAGGGACATCATAATAAATCAACTGACTGATTAAATTTGGTTTAACAGTAAATCACCTAACTAATTAAAATTGTGTTTTAACGATTGTGTACTGTCATTTTTCAATATAATTTTGCCATCTCCAGTTATGGTTTCTTCTGACATGATTTAATAGCACTTGCTTCCTTTTGTCATGGAATTGTTTCGATATCGATAACGTAATACAATGACAGAAGGGAGTAAGTGACACTAAGTCACCAAACACACTGTAACACACGAAGTACTGATGTATAATAGTCATTCTTATAAATACACAATTGCCAGCTCCAGTTGTAGTTCATTCTGACTGATTTAACAGCACTTCCTTCTTTTTGTCATAGAATTGTTTTGATATCGTTCGCCTAATAAAATGACAAAAGGGAGTAAGTGACATTAAGTCACCAAAAACTCTGTAAAACCCGAAGGACTGATATATTATAGTCATTCTTATAAATACGCAATTGCCAGCTCCACTTGTAGTTTGTTCTGACAAGATTTAGTAGCACTTGCTTCCTTTTGTCATATCATTGTTTTGATATATATTGCCTAATAAAATGACAAAAGGGAGTAAGTGACACTAAGTCACCAAACACTCTTGGAAAACCCGGAGTTCTAGTCATTGTTATAAATATACATAGTCCAGTAGTTCATGCAACTGTGAATAATTGGTGAACCGTAATATGCAAAAATGCGCAAAAGAAAAACACGTTTTGTCCAATATCTCAAAAGCACCTCGTTGTCACTTGCACCCTTTTGCCATTGCACGGCAGACTAGCCCTGCTTACACAGCAGTCACTAGCAGTGGTAGTCTCCACATCAATTTGTCTTGCCCATTAGTAATGCCAGCACACTATTTATCACGAGCCACACAGCACATAACTCATGTCAACATTCAAAACAGCAAACAGCCAATAATCAACTAGAAAAAAGTCCATCTCTTTGGAGGTGTAATTGCTTCTTCGGATTTCAATCACATTTGTCTATGTCTAAATATGATGTTTACATCTGAAGAGGATGATTTGTAGCAAAAATAGTACGAATAAAGATAGACATTCTTCCTAGGTTGTCCTTTCTTTTGCTATCTGATCATCCCAGACTCTGGTCATCGTTCTTATATAGCGCAGTGTCCAGTCCTCACTGGTCAAAATGCTTTACACTTTACTCCCTGGCAGACCTGTTCAATCAAACACCATCTTGACTTCTCTGGGAAGCATTCAGCCACACTGCAATTACTGCATGAAGACTATTCGTACACATATATCCACCACTGACTATAGCAAGGTACTCATTCATACAGATGAGTGGACTGGAGCAACACAGAGTGAACGAACTTGCCCAAGGTTTCACATGGCAGCACAGGTTCTCTTGGTTGAGAGTCGAAAGCTCTAGCCACTGCACCATGGTGCTCCAGTATAATGCCACTTAGTCGTGGTCTAAGCAACTCTCGTTATGAGAAGGGTCAGTGGAATTACTCCGCAGCTGAAATGTTGCTAGGTATGAGTTACAGAGCATTCACTATGACTGCACATAAATGTATCTATTAAACATGACCACCCATAGACATGTGTTCATACAATTATAATCTACCAGCATGTTGACAGCTGCCTTGCTGTTGTCTTGATGCACCGTCCAAATGTAAGATTAGGCAAGGTAACAAGATTGATAAAAAAAAAACAATATTCTAATCAGTAACATTAACCATAACTTTTTGAGGTCTACATTTAAAAAAAATCTAACTTACCAGTTTTCCCATACATTGTAAGTACAGTATTGCCTTTCTCATGACATTTAAGAACATATATCTTAAGATAGGTTGCTTCTTGTGTGACTCATATGGCTTGCTGATGACCACATCTTAGACATAATAAGGTCTTAATTTGAGGGACTCTTGAAAGGCCAGGGATGAGGAGTGGAGAGTGGAATATAATGGCAGTGCATCAGGCCTGATGAAGACAGCTAGACAAGTGGTGAGAGGGCTGAACAGATTAAGTGTTGAAGCCTCAGGAGGTGCGTAGGAGGCACTGCGAGCAGTTCTATGTCAGATCTATGTATGTCTCCAGTTTTTGTCTGCTTCCAATCTAAGCATGATTGCTGTACATATTAACTGTCATCAGGTTTACAGCTGCACAGAGGAGGAGATGTCTACATGACCTTTTCACAGGCATCACATTCTCTCAATGGTATTTACACTCAACATTTCCAGTCAACAATCTCAATGTTTCAGGGCAACGCTCAAAGCCTGTCTCTACCCATAGCTTGGAGATACTACTCTATGGAACAGACATGCCCATTGAACTAATGAATGAACTGTAACCAGACATGGTCATTGAATTAATGAATGAACTGCACCAAACAGACCCACTGATTTTAATTAATGAACTGTACCAGACAGACCCATTGAACTAATTAATAAACTGTACCAGATAGAATAATTAACTAATGATTACAATGTACCAGGTACATGCCACTGAAAAAAATAAATGAAATGTAAATGGACTGACCCACTGAACTAATGAGCATAAAACAAAACTCTCCATAAATAACCCATTTATCGCCATATAAAAACTATCCACTACAGTTATTTACAAACATACGCCTGTTTACAACATGACAGTGTTTGGCCCACAAGTCTACAATACAAAGTTAATTTGTTGAACTGTCGCAGTGGAAGTTCCACTTGACTCGCTGTCCCCTGCGGTTCTCAATTTCTAAATGTGGAAGTTAAATTTAGTGGCGGGAAGTGAGTGTGATTTCCTCAATCACCAAGTCTCTCCACGGAGTTGAAGGAAGTCAACTAGATGTGAGTGGGGTGTGTATATGTGTGTGTGTGTGTGTGTGTGTGTGTGTGTGTGTGTGTGTGTGTGTGTGTGTGTGTGTGTGTGTGTGTGTGTGTGTGTGTGTGTGTGTGTGTGTGTGTGTGTGAAGAATGACAATGAAAGAAGTCAACTAGATGTGAGTGGGGGGGGGGGTGAAGAATGGCCACGAAGGAAGTCAACTAGATGTGAGCGGGGAGGGGAGAGGAGAGAAGAATGGCCACGAAGGAGGGTCGCACTTGTTGGGCTCATTAGCACTGTGTGTGCCAAATACGTGCATGCTATTGATTAGCAACACCAGCAAATGGCATTGTAAGTGAGCAGGGATGTGTTACACATTGAGTCTGTCATTTGCTGTCCCATGAGTGGCTCTCACTTGGATTCCTCTGTACCCCTGTCTCCTGTAATCTCCACCAATCTCATCAACTACTGCAATCACCACCAATCTCACCAAACTACGGCAATCACCACCAATCTCACCAACTGCAGCAATCACCACCAATCTCACCAACTATTACAATCTCCACCAATCTCACCAACTACAGCCATCTCCACCAATCTCACCAACTACAGCAATCTCCACCAATCTCACCAACTGCAGCAATCATCACCAATCTCACCAACTACAGCAATCACCACCAATCTCACCAACTGCAGCAATCACCACCGATCTCACCAACTACTTCAATCTCCACCAATCTCACCAACTACAGCAATCTCCACCAATATCACCAACTACTTCAATCTCTACCAATCTCACCAACTACAGCAATCTCCACCAATCTCACCAACTACAGCAATCTCCACCAATCTCACCAACTACAGCAATCACCACCAATCTCACCAACTACTTCAATCTCCACCAATCTCACCAACTACAGCAATATCCACCAACCTCACCAACTGTAGCAATCACCTCCAATCTCACCAACTACTTCAATCTCCACCAATCTCACCAACTACAGCAATCACCACCAATCTCACCAACTACAGCAATCACCACCAATCTCACCAACTGCAGCAATCACCACCAATCTCACCAACTACTTCAATCTCCACCAATCTCACCAACTACTTCAATCTCCATCAATCTCACCAACTACAGCAATCTCCACCAATCTCACCAACTACAGCAATCTCCACCAATCTCACCAACTACTGCAATCACCTCCAATCTCACCAACTACAGCAATCTCCACCAATCTCACCAACTACTACAATCTCCTCCAATCCCACCAACTACTGCAATCACCACCAATCTCACCAACTACTTCAATCTCCACCAATCTCACCAACTACTGCAATCACCTCCAATCTCACCGACTACTGCAATCACCTCCAATCTCACCAACTACTACAATCTCCTCCAATCCCACCAACTACTGCAATCACCACCAATCTCACCAACTACTTCAATCTCCACCAATCTCACCAACTACTGCAATCACCAACTACTGCAATCACCTCCAATCTCACCGACTACTGCAATCACCTCCAATCTCACCAACTACTACAATCTCCACCATTCCCACCAACTACTGCAATCTCCACCAATCTTACCAACTATAGCAATCAACACCAATCTCACCAACTACTTCAATCTCCACCAATCTCACCAACTACTGCAATCACCTCCAATCTCACCAACTACTGCAATCACCACCAATCTCACCAACTACTGCAATCTCCACCAATCTTACCAACTACAGCAATCTCCACCAATCTTACCAACTACAGCCATCTCCACAAATATCACCAACTACTGCAATATCCACCAATCTTACCAACACACCACCAACCTCACCAACTCACCACCAATCTCACCATTTACTGCAATCTCCACAAATCTTACCAATTCACTACCAATATCACCAAAACACCACCAATCTCACCAAATCACCACCAATTTCACCTCCTACTGCAAGAACCAGAAGCATTCAAATCCCACTGACTCAGCAACCAACATCTATTCTCCACTGACTGTTCTAATCAGGTCCTTCCTACAGAAACAACAATTCCCATTCTGACAACTTGGTTTTACAATCAATCTGCAACAATGACTGGCACTTTGATGAAACTAGTCCATCCTGATACGGCACCTAATCAGGAATGGTTTCTCTGGTAATTACTTAGTTGTGACCTCAGGGATCCGGCCAATGCATAAACGCTGTAGAATTACTCAGTAAATACGGCAGTGTCAACAGTCCTTGTACAGCCAGTACAACCTTGTGTAAACAGGGCTTCACACCTATGTTTTTTGCCATTTGTTCACCGGGCAAGTGACCCTGACAATCTACTTGCCCGATCATAGTTTCTATTTGTCCAACCATAATTCTACTTGGCAAGAAATCATCAATGAAATTTATGCAATTACAATGCATTTTATAGAAATAAAAACAAATATGTAGATCTTCACTGTTTTTAATAACAGTGAGGACGAGCTGTCTTACGTATCTGACAAGTCCCAAAATGGCTGCTTAATTAGTCTGTTACATTGGTCTACAGTCTGCTTGTGTTTCTCGTGTGCTCCTAGTGGCGTTACAAACACCTTAGTCGTAATGAACACAGACACACAACGCACGTTTCAACTTTCATTTTCTTCACACTCAACAGTGCTGTCTGGCAACCTAGGAGTATCGTTTGTGCCACTTCACGGCTGAATTGGCATTACACGTTATGGAAATATAGTGTGTCATAGGAGCAACAGTGTTTTTATTTACTATTTGTAAGGTATTACAATAAACTACAATAACAACATGCAGTGTCAAAACTTCAGTAATGCTGCTACGTTTGGTCAGGCAAGTGGTACACTGACTTAGCATTCTGCTTGCCCCTCCTGGCAAGTGGTGGTCTACAACAGTTTGCCTGACCATGCTTTATACTTGCCCCGAGCAATCAGGCAACCATTACTGTCAAGCCCTGGTAATAGCAGAATGCCTAGAGAACTTTGCCGCAGACACCGAGTAGGCGCGTGCTACTTCACAGCTTTTGCCATTCAGTTAGAAGCATATGTGAAAGTTGAAGTGAGCGCGGGTGTTCATACACAATAACATAGGTGTTCGTACACAATAACATAGGTGTTCATACACAATAACATGGGTGTTCATACACAATAACATAGGTGTTCATACACAATAACATAGGTGTTCGTACACAATAACATAGGTGTTCATACACAATAACATAGGTGTTCGTACACAATAACATAGGTGTTCGTACACAATAACATAGGTGTTCGTACACAATAACATGGGTGTTCATACACAATAACATAGGTGTTCGTACACAATAACATGGGTGTTCATACACAATAACATGGGTGTTCATACACAATACTAACAATCAGCACAAGCAGGAATATGCCATTAGTTGTTATATAAACAGTTAACAGTTCACACACACCTAAAAATGATACATTAAAATGTGAGTGGAGAGAAATGAGTTGTTCTGGAAATGAACTGGCAATAATGTGGTACTGCCTAATGAGTTGGTTTAATGAATATAGGACACTCAGACATTAAGCACGGATAATCCACGGATTATTAATACTTCTTACCCATTAACAGCATCTGCAAGAGATTATCCTGTCTGGGAGAGGTGGTAATAATGATGATGCAGTGGGTGCTTCGGCAGCTAAGTAACACATTGAGCAAATCACTTCAATGTCATCACCAGTGACTTATGGTGCAACCGAGACAGAAATTGTAGTTTTGCATCAAGTAAATGAAGCTTCCCGGAGAGATGGAGCTGCAGACAGAGCGTGTTCCAAGTAGATGACAGAGAGGAAACATGGTATCATTAACCATAGTCTGTGATCCGCTGCAGTCCTACAGAGTCAAGTTATATCTCTTTGTCTGATTAGTTGATTCACAAACACACAGTTCAAATTAACATTGATAGCTGTGGATCCACCGGGGGTGGATGAGGGTGGATCCACCGGAGGTTGATGAGGATAGATCCACTAGGGGTTGATGAGGGTGGATCCACCAGTGGTTGATATGGGGTAAATCCACCAGGGGATGATCAGGGGTAGCTCCACCAGGGGTTGATGAGTGTGGATCCACCAGGGGTTGTTGAGGGTGGATCCACCAGGGGTTGATGAGGGTGGGTCCACCAGGGGTTGACGAGGGGTGGATCCATCAGAGGATAATGAGGGATAGATCCACCAGGATTGATTTGGGGTGGATCCATCAAAGGTTGATGAGTGGATCTACCAAGGGTTGATGAGGGGTAGATCCACCAGGGGTTGATGAGGGTGGATCCACCAGCAGTTGATTAGGGGTAGATCCACCAGGGGATGATGGGGATGCTTCTACATAATCAGTAATATAGATTGTAGTTTATGTTTCTACTTTGAATCTATTGTTATGTTATGATGCATCTTGTTATATTTGTATTACACATTTATTCAAAGACAATTTATCACCAGCATATGTGCATTGACTATGTTGGTACACTTATAATGTAATGTTAATTAATTAGTTAGAATATTATGATGGAAATTGTTCTCTTTCACAAATTATGATTTACTTATAACTTGAGCACATGAATAAGGAATATAAGCAAATTTGTTGCTTCATTCCAGTTGTTGCATAATGTATATTTATAATATTTGTACTGTTTGAACAGTATGTAACAATAAAGGTTGTTATTATTATATCGAGGGGTGGGTTGGAGTGAGGAGTGGATCTGACGATGCTATATATAATCTCTTATGTCTACACAGAGAGACAACATCAACAGTGTCAAAGTGGCTGCAGAAACAATGTCTAGACTTGGCCAATAAACAGCCATCTAGTCTCTGTTAGTATTCTGACCAGGACCTGAGATCAATGAAGGCATGGACACAGTCTGGACGGCAACGTAAGGCAATGAAACATGCCTTTGGAGACAGCAACAATAGTTAATGGCAACACCTTAGTTGCTGACTGGACAAATTACCAGTGAGAACTCAAGTGGATATTGTTTTCATGTTCACCAGTCAGCAGCCAGTAGCCAGATATACAGACAGTGAATTTAGTAATAGAAGTACTCAGCAGGAAAGAGGTTTTAAAAAGATATGTAAGCAAGTGCATCTGGTGTGATGTTTCAAAATACTGAACAAACCGTTTTAATTGAAATTCCAACAATTATCAAAGATGTTACAAGTATTTCTTGTCGTATGAAAATGTAAGTTGCTAAATGGACGTAAATGTCATCACTGACAGTGCCCTGATGGTAAGAAGGACATAGATCACCAGCCATCATGCCTTCACTGTCAGAGCCCTGGGACAGAGGACATAGACCACCAGTCATCATGCCTTCACTGTCAGAGCCCTGATGGTAAGAAGGACATAGATCACCAGTCATCATGCCTTCACTGTCAGAGCCCTGATGGTAAGAAGGACATAGATCACCAGCCATCATGCCTTCACTGTCAGAGCCCTGGGACAGAGGACATAGATCACCAGTCATCATGCCTTCACTGTCAGAGCCCTGGGACAGAGGACATAGACCACCAGTCATCATGCCTTCACTGTCAGAGCCCTGATGGTAAGAAGGACATAGATCATCAGTCATCATGCCTTCACTGTCAGAGCCCTGATGGTAAGAAGGACATAGATCACCAGCCATCATGCCTTCACTGTCAGAGCCCTGGGACAGAGGACATAGACCACCAGTCATCATGCCTTCACTGTCAGAGCCCTGATGGTAAGAAGGACATAGATCACCAGTCATCATGCCTTCACTGTCAGAGCCCTGATGGTAAGAAGGACATAGACCACCAGCCATCATGCCTTCACTATCAGAGCCCTGATGGTAAGAAGGACATAGACCACCAGCCATCATGCCTTCACTGTCAGAGCCCTGATACAGAGGACATAGACCACCAGCCATCATGCCTTCACTGTCAGAGCCCTGGGACAGAGGACATAGACCACCAGCCATCATGCCTTCACTGTCTGAGCCCTGGGACAGAGGACATAGATCACCAGCCATCATGCCTTCACTGTCAGAGCCCTGGTGGTAAGAAGGACATAGATCACCAGCCATCATGCCTTCACTGTCAGAGCCCTGGTGGTAAGAAGGACATAGATCACCAACCATCATGCCTTCACTGACAGTGCCCTGATGGTAAGAAGGATACAGACCCACCAGCCATCATGCCTTCACTGTCTGAGCCCTGGGACAGAGGACATAGATCACCAGCCATCATGCCTTCACTGTCAGAGCCCTGGTGGTAAGAAGGACATAGATCACCAACCATCATGCCTTCACTGTCAGAGACCTGGGACAGAGGACATAGACCACCAGCCATCATGCATTCACTGACAGTGCCCTGATGGTAAGAAGGACACAGACCACCAGCCATCATGCCTTCACTGTCAGAGACCTGGGACAGAGACCACCAGCCATCATGCCTTCACTGACAGTGCCCTGATGGTAAGAAGGATACAGACCCACCAGCCATCATGCCTTCACCGTCAGAGCCCTGGGACAGAGGACATAGACCACCAGCCATCATGTCTTCACTGACTGTGCCCTGATGGTAAGAACGACATAGACCACCAGCCACCATGCCTTCACTGTCAGATACCTGGGACAGAGGACATAGACCACCAGCCATCATGTCTTCACTGTCAGAGCCCTGGGACAGATGACATAGACCACCAGCCATCATGCCTTCACTGACAGTGCCCTGATGGTAAGAAGGACATAGACCACCAGCCATCATGCCTTCACTGTCAGAGACCTGGGACAGAGGACATAGATCACCAGCCATCATGCCTTCACTGTCAGAGACCTGGGACAGAGGACATAGACCACCAGCCATCATGCCTTCACTGACAGTGCCCTGACGGTAAGAAGGATACAGACCCACCAGCCATCATGCCTTCACTGTCAGAGCCCTGGGACAGAGGACATAGACCACCAGTCATCATGCCTTCACTGTCAGAGCCCTGATGGTAAGAAGGACATAGACCACCAGCCATCATGCCTTCACTGACAGTGCCCTGATGGTAAGAAGGATACAGACCCACCAGCCATCATGCCTTCACTGTCAGAGCCCTGGGACAGAGGACATAGACCACCAGTCATCATGCCTTCACTGTCAGAGCCCTGATGGTAAGAAGGACATAGACCACCAGTCATCATGCCTTCACTGTCAGAGCCCTGATGGTAAGAAGGACATAGACCACCAGCCATCATGCCTTCACTGACAGTGCCCTGATGGTAAGAAGGATACAGACCCACCAGCCATCATGCCTTCACTGTCAGAGCCCTGGGACAGAGGACATAGACCACCAGTCATCATGCCTTCACTGTCAGAGCCCTGATGGTAAGAAGGACATAGACCACCAGCCATCATGCCTTCACTGACAGTGCCCTGATGGTAAGAAGGATACAGACCCACCAGCCATCATGCCTTCACTGTCAGAGCCCTGGGACAGAGGACATAGACCACCAGTCATCATGCCTTCACTGTCAGAGCCCTGATGGTAAGAAGGACATAGACCACCAGTCATCATGCCTTCACTGTCAGAGCCCTGATGGTAAGAAGGACATAGACCACCAGCCATCATGCCTTCACTGACAGTGCCCTGATGGTAAGAAGGATACAGACCCACCAGCCATCATGCCTTCACTGTCAGAGCCCTGGGACAGAGGACATAGACCACCAGTCATCATGCCTTCACTGTCAGAGCCCTGATGGTAAGAAGGACATAGACCACCAGCCATCATGCCTTCACTGACAGTGCCCTGATGGTAAGAAGGATACAGACCCACCAGCCATCATGCCTTCACTGTCAGAGCCCTGGGACAGAGGACATAGACCACCAGCCATCATGCCTTCACTGACTGTGCCCTGATGGTAAGAAGGACATAGACCACCAGTCATCATGCCTTCACTGTCAGAGCCCTGATGGTAAGAAGGACATAGATCATCAGCCATCATGCCTTCACTGTCAGAGCCCTGGGACAGAGGACATAGACCACCAGCCATCATGCCTTCACTGACTGTGCCCTGATGGTAAGAAGGACATAGACCACCAGCCATCATGCCTTCACTGTCAGAGACCTGGGACAGAGGACATAGACCACCAGCCATCATGCCTTCACTGACAGTGCCCTGATGGTAAGAAGGATACAGACCCACCAGCCATCATGCCTTCACTGTCAGAGCCCTGGGACAGAGGACATAGACCACCAGCCATCATGCCTTCACTGACAGTGCCCTGATGGTAAGAAGGATACAGACCCACCAGCCATCATGCCTTCACTGTCAGAGCCCTGATGGTAAGAAGGACATAGACCACCAGCCATCATGCCTTCACTGACAGTGCCCTGATGGTAAGAAGGATACAGACCCACCAGCCATCATGCCTTCACTGTCAGAGCCCTGGGACAGAAGACATAGACCACCAGTCACCATGCCTTCACTGTCAGAGCCCTGATGGTAAGAAGGACATAGACCACCAGCCATCATGCCTTCACTGACAGTGCCCTGATGGTAAGAAGGATACAGACCCACCAGCCATCATGCCTTCACTGTCAGAGCCCTGGGACAGAGGACATAGACCACCAGTCATCATGCCTTCACTGTCAGAGCCCTGATGGTAAGAAGGACATAGACCACCAGCCATCATGCCTTCACTGACAGTGCCCTGATGGTAAGAAGGATACAGACCCACCAGCCATCATGCCTTCACTGTCAGAGCCCTGGGACAGAGGACATAGACCACCAGTCATCATGCCTTCACCAACAGTGCCCTGATGGTAAGAAGGACATAGACCACCAGCCATCATGCCTTCACTGACAATGCCCTGATGGCAAGAAGGACATAGATCACCAGCCATCATGCCTTCACTGTCAGAGACCTGGGACAGAGGACACAGACCACCAGCCATCATGCCTTCACTGTCAGAGACCTGGGACAGAGGACATAGACCACCAGCTATCATGCCTTCACTGTCAGAGACCTGGGACAGACGACATAGACCACCAGCCATCATGCCTTCACTGTCAGAGCCCTGGGACAGAGGACATAGTTCTACATGCAGTTGATTACATTTGATTAGATGAAAGTAATTTCCACAAGGTGCCATCGTTTTTCTATGTCACCAATTCGGGTCACTGATTTCCCAAGATGCAATGAGAATGTGTGTCACCGTAGTAGGCACCATAGGGCTTGCAGAGACACTGCAAGTGATGCATCATGGCAAGATTAAGTAACAGGAAGTAGCAGTAGTATTAACAGGAAGTAGCAGTAGTAGTAACAGGAAGTAGCAGTAGTAGTACTGGTCTTGCTGTAGGGCACTAGTGGACCATTTCACTAAGATATTGATGGATAAGGAATCATTCACTACACATAATCTGTTTTTAAAATAAAGCTGTACCAGCGGTTGACAAAATACCTCCAAATGTTTTATTTTTAAAGGTAACTTTTGTATGACAGACTTTTTAGTTTATATTTCCCAAAAAGATTCCACTCTGATTACAGAGACTGAATAAGAAAACTGACTGAGACCACATATAAGGTTCACTTATTATAATTATGCATTGCTGAGTTTGTGCTCAGTCAATTGTAACCGTAAGTTCTTCTCGATGTAGACTCTACTCCCCGACAGACCTGTTCAATCAAAGACCATCTCGACTTCTAAGGGAAGAATTCAGCCATGCAGCAATTAATGCACGAAGATACACAAATATCGACCAGGTACTCATTCATACAACTGAGTGAACTGGAGCAATGTAGAGTGAATGAACTTGCAGAAGTTTCAAAACGGCAGCAAGAGGATTCAAATCCGAAATCTCTTCATTGAGACTACAGCATTCTAACTACTGTGCCACCGCACTCTGATCACACCATCAGTGCCACCGCCCTATGATCACAAAATCAGTGCCACCGCCCTATGATCACACCATCAGTGCCACCGCACTATGATCACACCATCAGTGCCACTGCCCTATGATCAAACCATCAGTGCCACAGCACTATGATCACATCATCAGTGCCACCGCACTATGATCACACCATCAGTGCCACCACACTATGATCACACCATCAGTGCCACCGCACTATAATCACACCATCAGTTCCACTGCACTATGATCACACCATCAGAAGATACATGTAAAGTAATTAATGCACTGTGTCACCGCACTATGATCGCACCATCAGAAGATACATGTAAAATAGCCAATGCACTGTGCCACCGCACTATGATCGCACCATCAGAAGATACATGTAAAGTAATTAATGCACTGTGTCACCGCACTATGATTGCACCATCAGAAGATACATGTAAAGTAGTCAATGCACTGTGCCACCGCACTATGATCACACCATCAGAAGATACATGTTAAGTAACTAATGCACTTCTGTGTGGTAATCCAAGTAATCTCTACAAATAACTTTCACTGATGCCATTTAGGAGTTACTCACATGTCTAGAAATACCTGTCAGTGTGTTGGAGCAATGTCAGGTAACAATGAAACGTAGAAACCAGCACAGGTGGTAGAGACCAGCTTCTGCTTCAAGGGACAATGCTTGATACAGCTGCATTCATGTAGGTATATTTCTGGCAACACGCCTTGCACACTTCATCTCCTGGTTCTTCATTGGTATAATTAAAGAAAAGAAAACTCACGTTACAGAACAAAACAGTTAAAAGCACTAACTGGAGTGATGTCGAAAAAGAAACATGCTATCAAGGAGAGTGATGAAGGGGGTAACTAGAAAAAAGGGGACACCTACCCTAGGAAGTCCAATATCTGTGCTCCAATGGGATAGAGAGTCTCCTCCAGGGTATTCATCCTTGAGCACACCTCTAGCAGACTAGAGATGAGGGAAGACATGGTGACTACAACATGACTACACTACACACGCTCACACCTACCCAAAGAAGGTGAGGATCTGCTCGACTATGGGATACAGTGTGTCTCCAAGCATATTCATACTGACGCATGCTGGGTCCACACGTCTTCTTGTGACACGGTGACTTTTCTACTGGTCACAGTGTGACTTTTCCACTTGTCACAGTGACTCACCACAAATGCAGCATTCAATCGTATCCAATTGTCTCAACCGTCACTCGCTTTTTTCTCACGTCACCACAATGGATGCAATTATCCAACTAGTGCGACACACATCGACACTGACACAGTGATGACGATGATGAAAACAGAAGCATGTCATTAGGCGGACCGCCTACAAACAGTGTCAGGCACACATGACAAGAGGTGGTGATGTGTAGCTTCACGCCGTCCCCCACGCCACAGCGTCACCGCGATCATTACCAATGCTATGGGAAAGAGCCTAATGACACTTGAATGGGCGGCGTTCTACTGGAGCCTGCGAGGCCGGCAGTTGCCTCCAATGCCACCAGTGAAGTGAGCCGAGGCCGTGAGTTAAGTCTCTGGCAGACCACAGCGTAGGTATCATAGCACACGCGCATCAATACAGCCACATATACCTGTATGCTTCATTAACAACTGGTCAGGGTGTGTAGTTGCTATTTGCAATAACAGAGCTGATGCTGGGCCGTCTGATTGCAATGTTAATTGATCAGTGATGTCCAGGCCATTATAGCTGGGCTTGTAATTAAACTGCAACAGATCATCTGACCTGTGATAGGGACAACAACTAACCTATCTGTGACCTGTGATAGGGACAACTACCCTATCTGTGATCTGTGATAGGGACAACAACCAACCTATCTGTGATCTGTGATAGGGACAACAACCAACCTATCTGTGATCTGTGATAGGGACAACAACCAACCTCATCTGTGACCTGTGATAGGGATCTTTATCTACAATGCTTCATCTTTAATTGCTTCAAATTCAGCACGCTCTAGTTCAGTCAATGGTGATGAAATAATACCTTCTTCAGTAGACATTTTGTACAAGCCACTGAAGGCATACATTCTTGGATCTACTTTGTACTACCGGTACACTGTTAACCTTTGAGAAAACATCAACTGCATCTTAAAAGGTCTCTAATGACAAACAGATGCCACAGTAATTACAACGGCAGACTCATTTTCATGAAGAATCCATGATTCTTTAATAAATAATCATGATGTTTGCGAGTGATGGCGAAGTCATGCAATGAGATTGTACGATTCCTTGCTGCCGTTAAAGCCTGGTCACAACCTCAGACTGACGCGCCAAGTCACTCGAATTATTCATCACCACAGGTTACAACAAAACTCACCATGTTCAACTCACTGGAATTACTTAACCTCACTCATTCTAATTAACATCAAATGACCACCTCCTGTTCAGTGGAATTACTTAACCTAACTCATTTCTACTTATAATCAGACATCCACATCCTGCTCACTGGAATTACTTAACCTCATTCACTTCTATTTAACATCAGATGACCACATACAGCTAACTGGAATTACCTAACCTCATTCACTTCTACTTAACATCAGATGACTGACTACCTCATGCTCAAAGGAATGACTTAATCTCACTCACTTTTACTTAATATAAGACTAATACTTCCAGCTCACTGGAATGACTGAACCGCATTTGCTTCTAATTAATATCAGACGACAACTTCATATATAGTGAGCAGGAAGTTCTCTGAAAGAGACCAGCAGTCTGGAGCCACCACTGGCTTCTATGAGAGAGACCAGCAGTCTTGGGCCAGAATATATATATATATATACATAGTGTATGGGGGCGTGTTGATTCACTGGAAATTTGTCTGTAAAAGGTAAACTATCTCATATTGCAACTCTAAGAATGTCAATCAATCAATTTAAATCGATTCCCTTCTTAATGGAATTAACCCATCTTGAATGACGTTTAAACATCTTTAAATCTGTGACATTTAAATAGTTTATGTTGCAGTGCAACAAAAGAGCTTTATTAAGATCGTTGAAGGAAACGACTCAAATCATTAGATTATGTGGAAGTGTAACGAGTGGGTGGAATTTGTCTCTTTCAGCATGCGACACGCAACACGACTAATTGTAAGAGTACTTTTTTGTTAATCTGCAAATTACTCTCAATATATTTCATCACCAATCAGGCCGGTTTCCCCCACATCCTCCCTATGACATCTCAAGGACTGACGACTGAAACATGGAATCTACAGAAACAACAGGAGCATGGCACACAATGACACCACCTGTCTAGGAGCCTTGTTAGACTAGGACTGTGAGCCTTGTTAGACTGGGACTGTGAGCCTTGTTAGACTGGGACTGTGAGCCTTGTTATACTGGGACTGTGAGCCTTGTTATACTGGGAATGTGAGCCTTGTTATACTGGGACTGTGAACCTTGTTATACTGGGACTGTGAGTCTTGTTATACTGGGGCTGTGGGCCTTGTTAGACTGGGACTGTGGGCCTTGTTATACTGGGGCTGTGGGCCTTGTTATACTGGGACTGTGAGCCTTGTTATACTGGGGTTGTGGGCCTTGTTATTTTGGGACTGTGAGCCTTGTTATACTGGGACTGTGAGTCTTGTTATACTGGGGCTGTGGGCCTTGTTAGACTGGGACTGTGGGCCTTGTTATACTGGGGCTTATCTCATCAAAGAATTCTGTCTTTTGTGAGCCAGTCCTGCTTTTATGGGCTGCAGACAGTCAGGATGCATCCAGCATTACCTGCATAACAAGTCCCTGGAGAAGTTAAAATTGCATATAGCTTATGTATTTTTCCGAGCACTTTTGTTTATGAAAACATGACATCTACCATGAGTTCTAGTGCCTCACCCCATGTGACATCTACAATAAGTTCTAGTGCCTCACCCCATGTGACGTCTACCGTGAGTTCTAGTGACTCACCCCATGTGATGTCTACCACGAGTTCTAGTGCCTCACCCCATGTGACGATTACCATGAGTTCTACTCCTCAACCCATGTGACGTCTACCATGAGTTCCACTTCTCACCCCATGTGACGTCTACCATGAGTTCCACTCCTCACCCCATGTGATGTCTACCATGAGTTCCACTTCTCACCCAATGTTACGATTACCATGAGTTCTACTCCTCACCTCATGTGATGTCTACCAGATGTGTAAAGAAGAGGGGGTGGGATTCGTAGATTTATGGGGATACTTTGTTGGGAGGGAAGATATGTACATGAGAGATGGCCTACATCTAAGTGGAAAGGGGGCAGCAGTTTTCTCAGAGAACTTACTGCAATCTGTTGACAGTGGGACAGGCTGCATCTATTTAAACTAGATTCGCAGGGGGGATTCACAGAGAAGCCTGAAACTGGAGGCATAGATAAAGACAGCAGAAATAAATCGGCAAAGAACAGCCTGGAAAACTGTTCTGAATCAGGATATAAATGCATTTGTTTAAATGCAAGGAGCATAGTAAACAAAAGAAGTGAACTAAACATTATTGTAGAAGATATTGACCCTCACATAATAGGTATAACCGAATCGTGGGCCACCACTGATATATCAGATGCCGAATTGGGACTAACAGGATATGTAATGTTTAGGAAAGATAGAATAGGAAGAAAGGGAGGTGGAGTTATTTTATATATTAAAGAATCTATCCAGGCTTATGAAATAAAATTAGAAAGAGAAGCAGATTGCGAAGAAGCTGTTTGGTGTAACATAGTTACAGGAAACTCAACGTTAACAGTTGGGTTAGTTTATCGAAGTCCAAACATAAGCATAGAAGAGAATGAAAAAACACAAAACGCTATAAGGGAAGTAAGCAAACGGAACTGTATTATTATGGGGGACTTTAACCATGGGCATATACAATGGAAATCTCTACAGAGTATGGGGAGTGAGGACCACAAGTTTTTAGTTTTAGTACAAGATAGTTTCCTTTCTCAACATGTGCTAGAACCAACCAGGGGAGAGAATGTGTTAGACTTAGTTTTGTCCTCACAGAAAGAATTAGTTGACAATGTCAAGATATGTGAGCCACTGGGGAGTAGTGATCACAACCAGATACATTTTACCATCAAAGTAAAATCAGAAAGGAATAGTAAAAAGCAGTATAGGAGAAATTTCCACAAAGGAAGGTATAAGGACATGAGGAAATATTTAGCAAAGATAGACTGGAATAACACACTGAAGAATAAGACAGCAACCGAATGCTGGAATATCTTAAATAGTGAAATTAAGTGCATAGTCGATAAATTTGTACCTTTCAAAAAACAAGGGAAACGGTCTAAAAAGAAACACTTATCGAAAGAAGCCATTAGAAAAATTAAGTATAAACAAATGATGTGGAAGTCATATAGATGTACTGGAAATGATGAAGACTACAACATTTATAAAGAAGCACTTAATCAAGCTACAGCTGAAATTAGAAATTCAAAGAGAAGCTTTGAAAAAAAATTATCTAGTAATATAAAACATGACAGTAAGAGTTTTTATGCGTATATTCGAAGCAAACAGAAAGTTCAGGATAAGGTCGGTCCTCTAGAAGATAGTGCTGGAAATACAATATCAGAGGGATTCTTAATGGCAGAAGACCTGAATGAGTATTTTAGTTCAGTGTTTACCAGGGAAGATATTAGTTCACTGCCAGTACCAGAGGCTAAGTTCAAGGGGGCAGATTCAGACTATTTAGGACAGTTAGTTGTAACCTCGGAAATGGTAGCTAAGAAAATAAGGGCTATGAAGGCTAATAAATCACCTGGAGTGGATGGGATTCCGCCCAAACTACTATTGGAAATTGTAGAACAAATTAGCGCACCGCTTGCAACAGTTTTCAATTTGTCATTAGAAGAGGGAGTGGTTCCTTTAGAATGGAAAGAGGCAAACATTATACCGTTATTTAAAAAAGGTTCGAGAAACAAGTCAGAGAACTATAGACCAGTGAGTTTAACATCAGTGATTTGCAAATTATTAGAAAGACTAATTAAAGATCACATGGTGGATTTTCTTGTTAAACATAACTTGATAAACCCATCTCAACATGGGTTTTTAAAAGCGAGGTCATGCTTAACAAATATGTTATGTTTTTTGGAAGACATCACTAGGTGGGTAGATGAGGGATCACCAGTAGATATCATCTATTTAGATTTTCAAAAAGCTTTCGATAAAGTACCACATCAAAGATTACTCCTTAAGCTAAAGGCCCATGGCATAGGAAATGGTATAATAAACTGGATAGAAAAATGGCTGAATGACAGAAGACAACGTGTAGTAGTTGATGGGGAGGCTTCAAACTGGAAATCGGTATTGAGTGGGGTACCACAGGGATCAGTACTAGGACCTATATTATTCTTAATATATATCAACGATTTGGACGATGATATAGCAAGCAAGGTGTTAAAATTTGCGGATGATACAAGTGTTTAGAAGGATTAAAAGTGATGGAGACAGACAGCATTTACAAGATGATCTTGATAGGTTGATCAAATGGTCTGAAAAGTGGCAAATGCTGTTCAATTTTGGGAAATGTAAATGCCTCCACACAGGTCATGGGAATGAAGAGGTAAAATATAAAATGGGGGGTACTGTTCTAAGTACTACTGTAAAAGAAAAGGACTTAGGGTTAACCATTAGTGCTGATATGAAGGTTTCAGAGCAGTGCGGAATTGCAGCGTCAAAGGGAAATCAAATCCTTGGATTAATTAGGCGAAATATAGCGTATAAGAAAAAAGAATTAATAGTACCGCTGTACAAAACAATAGTGAGGCCTCATTTAGAATATTGTATACAAGCATGGAGGCCATATCGCAAGAAGGACATAGATATGCTAGAAAGAGTACAGAGGAGAGCGACTAAAATGATACCAAATCTGAGGGATCTTAGTTACGAAATACGCCTAAAAGAATGTGGTTTAACAACACTAGAGACCAGGAGATTGAGAGGAGATCACATAGAAGTGTTTAAAATATTGAATGGTTATGAAAATATTGATTAGAAACATTTTTTTCTCAGTTAAGAAAGATAGAAGGACCAGAGGACATGAAGCTACATTAGTAAAGGAGCAGTGTAGAATATATATAAGAAAGTTCTCATTCTCACAAAGGACTGTAAATGAATGGAACAGATTATCTCCTGATTGTGTTGGTGCTAGTAGCGTGAATATGTTTAAAAATAAAATCGACACACACCTTAAAAAGGCGGGATACATGTAGATAAAAAGTATTGGACTCTCGATAAGCCAAAAGGCTTCCTTGTCCACCTGCCATCCAGAGTAATTTTCTGGATGGCAATCTTGTTAAATCTTGTTATGAGTTCTACTCCTCACCCCATGTGACGTCTACCATGAGTTCTAGCGCCTCACCCCATGTGACGCCTACCATGAATTCTACTCCTCACCCCAAGTGACGTCTACCATGAGTTCTACTCCTCACCCCATGTGACATCTACCATGAGTTCTAGTGCCTCACACCATGTGACGTCTACCATGAATTCTACTCCTCACCCCATGTGACATCTACCATGAGTTCTACTCATCACTCCATGTGACATCTACCATGAGTTCTAGCACTTCAATCCATGTAACGTCTACCATGAGTTCTACTCCTCACCCCATGTGACATCTACCATGAGTTCTACTCATCACTCCATGTGACATCTACCATGAGTTCTAGCACTTCAATCCATGTGACGTATACCATGAGTTCTACTCCTCACCCCATGTGATGTCTACCATGAGTTCTACTCCTCACCCCATGTGACGTCTACCATGAGATCTACTCATAACTCCATGTGACATCTACCATGAGCTCTAGTACCTCACCCTATGTGACGTCTATTATGAGCTCTAGTACCTCACTCTATGTGACGTCTATTATGAGCTCTAGTACCTCACCCTATGTGACGTCTATTATGAGCTCTAGTACCTCACCCTATGTGACGTCTACCATGAGCTCTAGTACCTCACCCTATGTGACGTCTATTATGAGCTCTAGTACCTCACCCTATCTGAGATGTGAGAGCTGTAGTGAGGTGAAGAGAGCAAGCACTGGCAGTGATCTATCACTCTTGGCGAGGTCTTGTGGCATGCAAAACATCCTAATCTCACTGTCTGGTTTTTACCATTTTGGTCATTAAAGCTGCATATTTAAAGATGAGTAATGATGTGAGCTGAGGGCAAAGACAGCTGTGCTGGGCCTCGTCTTTTCATGAACTGTTTTGCACAGGTGATTACTACTGACTGGAAGACACTAATAAAATTGAATCTCCCAGAAAAACACTCAGATGATCTCAGTTATGTAACAAAACCATTGAGGACAATGTAAGCAGCAAAATGATTTGGATAACAATAAAGAACTAATTATATTATATAAATAACATTAAAAATACACACACATAATATGTACTGTCTAGGTTAGATGCCAATGGTGGATGTATTGTCTCGGGTTGATGTCAATGGTGGAGGTATTGTCTGGGGTTGATGTCAATGGTGGAGGTATTGGCTGAGGTTGATGTCTATGGTGGACATATTGTCTGAGGTTGATGTCAATGGTGGTGGTATTGTTTGGGGTTGGTGTCAATGGTGGACATATTGTCTGAGGTTGATATCAATGGTGGTGGTATTGTTTGAGGTTGATGTCAATGGTGGACAAATTGTCCGTGGTTGATGTCAATGGTGGACATATTGTCTGAGGTTGATGTCAATGGTGGACATATTGTCTGAGGTTGATGTCAATGGTGGTGGTATTGTTTGAGGTTGATGTCAATGGTGGACATATTGTTTGAGGTTGATGTCAATGGTGGTGGTATTGTTTGAAGTTGATGTCAATGGTGGACATATTGTCTGTGGTTGATGTCAATGGTGGTGGTATTGTTTGGGGTTGATGTCAATGGTGTATGCATTGTCTTGTCACCAGTTCAAACAAATGACAATACAATGAAATACTAATGAGTTCTACTTTGTGCTTGAAGCAGGGTCAGTGATGAAGAGCCACAGATGCAGCATCTGAGACAGGGACATTTCTCACCAGCATCAATCAGCCACTAATACACTTATGGGTCAAATGAATTATCTCACCATTATTTAAGAGTTGACTTTCAGAGCATGTTCTTCTGTGAAATGAACTAGTTCCACCTGCCGCAGTGACCAATCCATAAAGACAATCAATCTATCAGGCCAAATCTACTGGGCCAATCTATTGGATCAATCTATCGGGCTACTCTATTTGGCTAATCTACTAGGCCAATCTGTAGTCCACTGGGCCAGTCTTCATAGCTGTGATTGGCTAATGCATCCAGTCATCTAAATATTTTCAAAACTACACAGCTGTTTCACAGTTGAACATTGCCATAACACTGTTATGGACAACTTCATCATTTGATGTGTTCATAAAATTGCACAGATTTTGTTGTAAGATAATTGGAGAAGCATGGTGTTCAGACTATGATGATAGTTGGAAACAACTGTAATAACACTGAAAATAGTAACAATTTGGGGACATTTAAACATCATGCTGCTATGGTCACTGTTTTCACAAAACTGTCAAACCTGTTTTATTTCTAGAATTTGTTCTAGAAACTGCGAAGTGCTTTACACTTAACTCCCTGTTAGATCTGTTCAAGTGAACACCATCTCAACTTTTCTGGGAAACATTGAGCCATGCTCCTGCTGCTACTGTACAAAGATAATCATACAGATAGATCCACCACTGTCTACAGTGTGTGCATTGTGAATGACGCATGAACGAACTTGCAGAAGGTTTGGCAGTCTGATGCACTAACCACTCCACCACCACACCCTCCTCCATCACTTCATCTCTCTCTCGACTGACAGTCTGATGCACTAATTACTCCACCACCACAATCCCCCTCCATCACTTCATCTCTCTCTCGACTGACAGTCTGATGCACTCCACCACCACAATCCCCTCCATCACTTCATCTCTCTCTCTCGACTGACAGTCTGATGCACTAACCACTCCACCACCACACCCCCCTCCATCACTTCATCTCTCTCTCGACTGACAGTCTGATGCACTAACCACTCCACCACCACACCCCCCTCCATCACTTCATCTCTCACTCAACTGACAGTCTGGTGCACTAACCACTCCACCACCACACCCCCCTCCATCACTTCATCTCTCTCTCGACTGACAGTCTGATGCACTAACCACACCACCACCACAATCCCCCTCCATCACTTCATCTCTCTCTCGACTGACAGTCTGATGCACTAACCACTCCACCACTACAATCTCCTCCATCACTTCATCTCTCTCTCGACTGACAGTCTGATGCACTAACCACTCCACCACCACACCCCCCTCCATCACTTCATCTCTCTCTCGACTGACAGTCTGATGCACTAACCACACAACCACCACACCCCCCTCCATCACTTCATCTCTCTCTCGACTGACAGTCTGATGCACTAACCACTCCACCACTACACTCCCCTCCATCACTTCATCTCTCTCTCGACAGACAGTCTGATGCACTAATCACTCCACCACCACACTCCCCTCCATCACTTCATCTCTCTCTCGACTGACAGTCTGATGCACTAACCACTCCACCACCACAATCCCCCTCCATCACTTCATCTCTCTCTCGACTGACAGTCTGATGCACTAACCACTCCACCACCACAATCCCCCTCCATCACTTCATCTCTCTCTCGACTGACAGTCTGATGCACTAACCACTCCACCACCACAATCCCCTACATCACTTCATCTCTCTCTCGACTGAGTCTGATGCACTAACCACTCCACCATCACACCCCCCTCCATCACTTCATCTCTCGACTGACAGTCTGATGCACTAACCACTCCACCACCACACCCCCCTCCATCACTTCATCTCTCTCTCGGCTGACAGTCTGATGCACTAACCAGTCCACCACCACAATCCCCCTCCATCACTTCATCTCTCTCTCGACTGACAGTCTGATGCACTAACCACTCCACCACCACACTTCGTTCCATCATTTCATCTCTCTCTTGACTGACAGTCTGATGAACTAACCACTCCACCACCGCACTCCATTCCATCACTTCATCTCTCTCGACTGACAGTTTGGTGCACTAAACACTCCACCTACCACCACACTCCCCTTGATCACTTCATCTCCACCCACTACCACATTCCCCTCCATCACTTCATCTCCACCCACCACCACACTCCCCTCCATCACTTCATCTCCACCCACCACCACACTCCCCTCCATCACTTCATCTCCACTTACTCACTTTGTTATTTGTCATGCTGCTGTACCAAGTTTACTACACACCTGTCTGTGTTGTCCTGACTACAGCAAAAGATCTTAGATCCAGAGTAATGACACTAGATTACTGTCTTCAGCAGTCAACTACGGGTGGTAAATGCACTTCATTAAAATATGTTTCCTGTCAACTAATGCAGACTCAACAAGTTGGTTACAATTACAGGAGACAAAATGACAAGTGATATGACCTGATGACTGGCTGGAGGAGACAGAGATAGATGACAGGGGGATGAAAGATGGGGATGACAGAGGGAGATGAGAGGGGGATGACAGCAAGATATGACAATGGATGACAGTGGAGGTTGACAGCAGAAGATGACCGTTTGAAATGGTAGATGACAGCGATACAAACATTATCCACTCATCCAGAGCTTTGAGGAAACAAGAATAGGAGGGCATTAAAGGCCATCCAGATACACAGACTGCAACTATTATGATTTAATATGCCTGGGATGGCGATACATGGAGTGTCATAATGAAGCTTTTACAGCTGGTTGTGGAGAACCACCTGTAATGAGAGCGCCATCATCTATGCCACACAACAATTACAGACTTCCTATTATGATGTGTACTTATATTGATTCGCGCAATCACATTCACATAAATGGCCAGTTATGACGCTTGCTACTTCGTGAACTGGTATAGACTGACCTGGGAGGAGATCATTGGTCTGTCAGGGAGACCAGCAGTCTCGGGGTGTCCCTGGCTTCTCTCAGGGGGACTAGCAGTCTAGGGGTGTCCCTGGCTTCTCTCAGGGGGACTAGCAGTCTAAGGGTGTCCCTGGCTTCTCTCAGGGAGACAAGCAGTCTCAGGGTGTCCCTGGCTTCTCTCAGGGGGACTAGCAGTCTAGGGGTGTCCCTGGCTTCTCTTAGGGAGACCAGCAGTCTTGAGCCATCGCTGGTTTTCTCAGAGACCAGCAGAGTTGGGCTACTACTGGCTTCTCTCAGAGAGACCAGCAGTTTCAGGGCACTACTGGCTTCTCTCAGGGAGACCAGCAGTCTAAGGCCATCCATTGGTTTCTCTCAGAGAGACCAGCAGTCTTGGACCACCACAGGCTTCTCTCTGGGAGACTAGCAGTCTTGGGTCATCACTAGCTTCTCTCAGAGACCAGCAGCCTTGGGCCACCACTGGTTTCTCTGAGAGAGGCCGGCAGTCTTGGGCCACCACTGGCTTCTCTCAAGTCTTGAGCCATTACTGGCTTCTCACAGGGAGACCAGCAGTCTCGGGCCATCATTGGCTTCTCGCAGAGAGATCAGCAGTCTTGGGTCACTACTGGTTTCTTTCAAGTAGACCAGTAGTCTTGGACCATCAGTGGCTTCTCTCAGGAAGAACAGTAGTCTTGGGCCACCACTGGCTGCTCCCAGGGAGATCACCAGTCTTAGGTAAACACTGGCTTCTCTCAGGGAGACCAGAAGTCTTGGGCCACTACTGGCGTCTCTGAGACCAACAGTCTTGGTTCTCATTCAGGCCATCACTGGTTTCTCTAAAGGAGACAGTCTCGGGTCACCACAGGTTTCTTTTAGACTATAAATTTTTATTGTTTTTCTCTCAGACAGAGAATGGTGAACCTCAGATGCTTGGCTTAACTGGTTGAGCTGACAGATGTGAGTCAACTCTAGCAGGTGGGTTGAGATAACGCATGAGCACCAAGAGGCAGAGGTGATAAGGTGGACACAGGCACCAGATACTGGTCAAGCTGTCAGACAAGCGCTAGATAAATTCTACCTGTCTCCACTTGCAAGCACTGGACCACAAGTACAGGTGATGTCAGTCTTGTGGCCAGGATAGATCAGACTGTCACCACGCTAAGTGGCTGTTAATAGTGCTCTTCTGTCATGCAACTTGCTGAAGGAAGCAACATATCACAGGTGCAACGCTAGCAGAGTTATTCCCAGTAAACAGCCATCATCGTCACTGGCATGAACAAGATATATCAACATTTTTACTCAACATCAGATGCCTTAGACTTATCAAGAAACCAACTCCTTTTATCTATTAAAAAAAAAAATTCAGTCAATAAACTGTGCTATTTTATTTTTTTAAATTAACTTCTTGATGCAAAATGTGTTCCTTTCTTTCTGTTACTTTTTCTTAGCAAAACTGTCAGTTTTTGTCTGTTACTTTTTCCTGCTACTTTATTTCTGATTACCATGTATCCAGTGACTTTTAGGTATTTTTAAATTTTATTTTCACAACTGATTTTAACAATAGATCGGTGAACCAACTGATTATCGTTAAAATTAACTAAACTGAACAATAGTACCTAGTCATCATAACTCCAGAAATAACTGTTAAGTGGATGACCAATGGGCAAAAGTAGTCACGAAAAAGTCACAGAAATAACGTCACAATTTTGACTAGGAAAGTCACCGAAAATAAACAATATAATTTTATTTTAAGACTATATAGATTAAATGCAGTCTTGCACTTGTTAACTGATAATTTAGTACAATAATGTTTTATTATTAAAACCAAATTTTTTAAGAAACTCTGCAACATTGTTTGCCTATTTTCACTGATAACTGAATACAACAAAGCTTGATTCAAGATTAAGAGTAATATTTAAAAATGTTGACATACGCATGCACATTTTCACTGACATTTGTACACAAGTGAGATTTATAAGAATATTACAATTGTGCATTGTTTTTTTGTTTTTTTGATATTTGTGATTATGATGAATATTCACATTAATATACACTTACTATTTCAACTTTTATTGTAAACACAAAGACCAACATATCGATTTTGGAGGTTTTTCCTACGACTATTTTGTGTGACTTTTTAATGGCTTTTTCCAGTGACTGTTTGTTACATTCTGATGACCATCTTAACTTATCATGTTGATGTTAAAGGAACACAGTAAACTCATATTCCATAAACTATATGTATTCTATCGACTGGACTGCCCTAATGTCTACTGAATGAGCCCCCACGTCATGTTACTTGTGTACTTAGAACACTGTCTATTTAAATTGAATCTTTTACTCTGTTTATGCTGCATATGGAATGTGACAACCTTCTATGTGTGTCAATGATGTGCCAATCACATGATCATCACCCCAACATAACTGTATCCGCATCTTCTAGAAATAGCCACCAGCTGTCCACAAATGTATTCACTCAAAAACAGATATTAATCGAATTCTATGAAAACAATTGTTATTTGCGAAAACTGTGTAGGGCCATGACGATGATAGAATACAAAATACTTTAAACTAATAATATAAAATGATTTTATTTTTTATTGCATGTCGACAACAATCTCCTCAGCGCCATCTAGTGGTCACTGGCTGTCATACAGACTGCAAACGAAATATCAATAAATAAAGTAAGACCATTTTTCTGTGTACACACTAAATGTATGAGTTGGTGACAAGATGTTTTAAAGATAAAAACACACAACACCAGCTGCAGGATAAACGTACACAAGCATGAAGACTTGCACACACACGTGCACGCATGTACTGAGCCATGCACACATCTCTTGTAAAGGTATATTCTTCAGTACCGGGTCCATTATAAGCACTGGACACCAGGACAACTGTCACATCACATTATCAGTTGTCAACTGAATAGAAATTAATCATCAACAAATTTCATCAAACATGATTATCTACACTGACAGAAACTGTTGTAAATTGTTGTGGCTGGAGAACCACAGACAACAAAGATAAGTGTGGTGGGACAAGTGAGAAGGTCATTTGTCACATTATGATAGCAAGAACACTTGGGAATACAATCTGCAGCAGATATCTAATAATGGTTATACTGCTGTGTGCACATAGATAGGAGACAAGGCTCAGTCCCACAGCAAACATCAGTAATGCACAATTTATGGATGAAATGTGCAAATTGCTTGTTCCAATAAATCCGGCAGTCAGCTCAGTGCAGGAAGTCACTGGGTGCAAGGCACTGCCACTAGTGCCCGGCACTGGGTGCTAGGCACTGGCACTAGTGCATGGCACTGGCACTAGTGCCTGGCTAGTCACAGGTACAGCAACAACCTTCTAGACACATGGACAGGAGACAGTCACATTGAGCCAACGATGCTTTTGAGACTAATACAATATTAGAATTCAATTGAGACTAACAGCAATCACACTGTTGCCAATGTGTTGGTGTTACTGAGTTAGTTCAGTCACATGCAGTGTCAGTACAGTGTGTGACACCTGGAGCAATTGACATGCAGTGTCAGTACAGCGCATGACACCTGGAGCAAGTGACATGCAGTGTCAGTACAGCGCATGACATATGGAGCAAGTGACATGCAGTGTCAGTACAAGGCATGACACATGGAGCAAGTGACATGCAGTGTCAGTACAGGGCATGACACCTGGAGCAAGTGACATGCAGTGTCAATACAGGGCATGACATATGGAGCAAGTGACATGCAGTGTCAGTAAAGGGCATGACACCTGGAGCAAGTGACATGCAGTGTCAGTACAGGGCATGACATATGGAGCAAGTGACATGCAGTGTCAGTACAGTGCATGACACCTGTAGCAAGTGACATGCAGTGTCAGTACAGGGCATGACACAAGGAGCAAGTGACATGCAGTGTCAGTATAGGGCATGACATATGGAGCAAGTGACATGCAGTGTCAGTACAGTGCATGACACCTGTAGCAAGTGACATGCAGTGTCAGTACAGGGCATGACACATGGCGCAAGTGACATGCAGTGTCAGTACAGGGCATGACATATGGAGCAAGTGACATGCAGTGTCAGTACAGTGCATGACACCTGTAGCAAGTGACATGCAGTGTCAGTAAAGGGCATGACACATGGAGCAAGTGACATGCAGTGTCAGTACAGGGCATGACATATGGAGCAAGTGACATGCAGTGTCAGTACAGTGCATGACACCTGTAGCAAGTGACATGCAGAGTCAGTACAGGGCATGACATATGGAGCAAGTGACATGCATTGTCAGTACAGGGCATGACATATGGAGCAAGTGACATGCAGTGTCAGTACAGTACATGACATATGGACCAAGTCAGTACAGGGCATGACACCTGGAGCAAGTGACATGATACCTAGAACAAATGACATGCAGTGTCAGTGCAGGGCATAACACCTGGAGCAAGTGACATGACACCTGAAACAAGTTACATGACACCTGTAGCAAGTGGTTCAAGGTGGTTCACTTGTAATTATTACCTAAAATATAAACTACTGTAATGATTAATTGGGCAGGGGTAATCAATGTTTGTAATCAAAATGTTTGTAATCAACTCAATGTAATCAATTAGGTGTAATAAATTAAGTGTAATCAACCAGGTGTAATCAACAAGATGTAATCAATCAGGTGTAATCAATGAAATGTAATAAACTGAATCAACCAGGTGTAATAAATCAGACCACGTGTAATCAATCGTGTGTTTCTGCCAATTTTGCAGTATGTGTTCTATTATCTCAACTATTTTACAGAATATCTATCAGTTTGTATAATTTTGTTAAATTTTAACCAGATATATCAACTGATGTATTCTCATGCGTATTCAACATTTATTAATTTCAGTTAAATTTCCGTTTATTCTCCTGGTCAACACACATATGAAGCAAGACATTATGTAACATTTAAAATCCATGTTTCGGTCATCCATTCGATTAATGTCTTGCCACAACAGGCACGCATGTGTGCGCACACAGACATGGCACCGCAGCATGTTTGGAATATTGATTGGCGACAAAGTCAACTTAGCAAACCCACAACATGCTTGCGACATCTGTTATATGTGGTAATGATGGCCTTAACACTACTCAGGGTGACTGCTTGCACAAGGATAGAGGAAGGTCATAGGAAGACAAAGTGCACAGATATATACCTGGCCCTAGTGCCATTTCTCTGCAGTGACAATAAGTGGTGAATAGGGACCGAGCAAATGAATGAAACCTCATAACTACCTCGAGGCAGCAAGACTGTCAATCAGATCAAACATACAATGCTCGTCATAAGTTAATCATCGTTGTCGGTTCAGCGCTACTTGTCCAAAGTCTCATTAACAACGCAATTTGACTTTAGGCACCGAACTTTACACCAGTTGATGGGTGCTATGCAGTGTTAGTTATCCTAATGCATACGTGTGCATTGATTGATAATACAGAGAAATGTCACTGCCCAGGCCAGCGGCAAACATCAACTCCTATTGACACATCAAGCACTGTAACGCAATAATCAGTTGTTAACTATGCAGAAACATGTGCTCTCTAATGGGATCAATAGAAAACTCTCACATGAAAACACCCTAAGTATAATCGTGCTAGCTAATGTGTGTGTGTGTGTGTGTGCGTGCGTGCGTGCGTGCGTGGGTGCGTGCGTGCGTGCGTGCATGTTTACTATGTTAATGGTTTCCTCCTACACAGCTTCCATCTTGAGCGCCAAACTTTCAAGGATTAATCTACGACTGATCATAGAAAGGTAACGCCTTTATTCTTTCAAATTATTCCAAATAGGTTATGGGTTTTTACGGTTTTAGGGTTCGTACTGGACAATAAACTGATGCAAATCAATTGTCCATATCATTATATTTTCTGTGATTACTGGGGACATTTGACGTAACTTGCAGTACCAAAAACCGCTAAAATTTACATCACAGGAAAAGTCAGTGTGAATACTTTGGAAAAAAACTATGTCCATGTGTATCTAGCATCATCTGAAGAATGGACATTTCTGCTAGTTTGTTTAACAGTTAATATACAACCATGTGCCAATACTTTCAGCAATAATTTCTCAGATATTGAGCAAAACGTGCTAACTGGCACATTACTGCATACTAGGTCATAACCTAAACTACAAAAGAAAGTACAGACATTTCCCATCTTAGGTTATTATAACACATTAATATCTATTTAAAATAAATGTTATGTATATTAAATAATTATCATAATGCTACAGAAAACATGTATTCACATCTATTATGGTGCACATGTGGGCAAATATTAAAAGTTCTTCTGCTGATTAGAAAATTAATATTTAATACCTTTCTGAGAAACGCTGAACACAGAAATATCTGTGAGTGTATATATTAGGTTTCTCTTCCTGTTGGTCATCTTATGAAACTACACTGTACTGGATACAAAACTTACGTACCAGATTGTGCAAGGAGAGAGCAGGAAGTGAGGACAGTACGAGAGAAAGAGGTGGAGAGGAAGTAAGGAAGATGATAGATGGGATGGCTGTTCATTGAAATGGTTGAACTCTCAATGGAAATGGTGAAAGACAACAGATTAGTGGGAATAAAGTGGCAGTTTAATGTGTGCTTCACAGCGGGGGAGGTCATAGTTAAGTGGGGAGGTTGCCGGATTGTGCAAACAGAGAGTCCAGGTGGACTCCATCCCACAAGAGACCGAGGAAACAAGACACTAAAATAATTAATATATGTAAGTTATATCTAACTATAATTGAACTAGCCTATTTGGTAATGTTAACGTTTTTTAACCTAGACTGCTTGCACCTCGGGTGCCAAACTTTCGGGGATTATTAATCTATGACCCGTGAATAAAACGTAACCCAGGGCCCTGTTTTCGAAATATCCCATATGTCAAAGGTTCTTAGTGGTTTTTAGGGTAAATCAACTGATCGCAATGTAAAACATAACTAGAAACAATCAACAAGCGTACACATGGCGAACACAGTTAAAGTTCACGTCATAACAAATGTTTGTACAAGTACAGTTTGACACCAGAGACAACCTCTAAAGGCATTATCACATGTGGACATACACCAACATAACATGATGCCTGTTGGTCTTTGTTAAAATGTCTATCGGGAGAGTGGATATAATGTCCACCTAACATCAAGCCTGATTCTGTTCCTCATTAAAGTGTTTATTTAGAGACTCAACATACACCCCTAACATGACGTCTGACTCTGTTCCTCATTAAAGTGTTTATTTAGAGACTGTCAACATACACCCCCAACATGACGTCTGATTCTGTTCCTCATTAAAGTGTTTATTTAGAGACTCTCAACATACACCCCCAACATGACGTCTGATTCTGTTCCTCATTAAAGTGTTTATTTAGAGACTGTCAACATACACCCCTAACATGACGTCTGATTCTGTCCTTCACTAGTGTTAATGCATCTTTCTGGTAGCCTCAACAATCAATACTACGATACACGTGATTCTGAAAGACGGCAGCACCTACAAATGCCTACATTTCATACACCAGATGGCACCACCGTGACATGCTGTATTATGGTTAAACAGCAACCAAGAAATATTATAGATTCATGTAAACCTGTTTCTTTTCAAACTTTGTTGTATTATTAACAAATGTCACCAAATCTTCACATCAATATATTAAGTCATGCCTTGTTAACTTACATTAATGTAATTTTGTGGAGATGTTAGGATGTTTTTATGTAAGTAATGGAATTATGTTGCATTTCAATCACCCCATGTATACCATGAATATGACTTTGTAACCCCTACTTGACCCGGTTGCATCAATTTACAAGTGGTAAACTGGAGGAGCTCGTGAACGTTCCAGTTCGCCAAGTCGTGTTTACGATATAAACGAACCCATTGGAGCGCAGCATCTATTTGTTCAGTGTTTACATGGATGATTTATCCACTGCACTTAATGGTTGCAATGTAGGACATTATGTAGGATATAATTTTGTAAATAATATTATGTATGTTGAAGATCTCATAGTAGTTTGTCCATCCAGCAGGGGATTACAGACCCTTCTTGTGTGCACAAGGCATCAAGGTCATAAGAACATTTCATATGTGTTCAAATGATGTAAAGAAGACATTGTTTACTACTTTTTGCTCACCTATGTGTACTGCCCATCTATGGTGAAATGTTTATAACTATGCTATCAGGAAATTGTATGTCTCTTACAACAATATATTCCGAATGGTGTTAGGTTATGACAGATATTGTAGTGCTAGATAAATTTTTTTGACGAGTGATATTTCATTCTGTACATTGTAACTATTGTTTATAACACAACTATAGAACCATGATAATGTACTTGTATGTTGTATGGAGTCTGCGAATAAACCAATTATTATTAATCCAGTTCAAATGCTTCGGTGGGCTGACAGGTGGCGATAGAAGTAATTCATGTCTAGTAAAAAGTACTTTGTGCATTTATGGTTTAACAGATAACCAGCCATTCTGTTAAGTACCTCGTGTATTTATGGTCTAACATATATCTTCCTTGCCACGCTGTTAAGTACCTCGTGTATTTATGGTCTAACAGATATCTTCCTTGCCACGCTGTTAAGTACCTTGTATATTTATGATAACAGATATCCAGCTATGTTGTTAAGTACCTCATGTACTTATGGCATAACAGATAACCAGCCATGCTGTATGTATACAGTCGCGCCTCGTTATAACGCGCCCCGTAGACCCCAAATTTCTGCCGCCAGGGGGAAAATGGGCGCTATGACAAACTATATTAACATGGTAATAACTGTCAATTGTTTTATGTGAAGTTATCTCCGTCTTTGTCCACGGCATGTGTATGTTGAAAGATTAGTTGGCGAACAATAAATTTAACGTTGACGTACAACTGCAACGAATCAAGTGTGAGGCGCGTCACTACGTTGCCGTTGTTTATTCTGCACTGCCAATTAATGCTATCAAAGTTTCTTTGACTATGTTTATGGTCAGTTTTAACTTTAGGAACAGTAAATGTGGAGCGAAGTATTGTTTGTTTTGCGCCGACATCAAACGAATCGTTTCCAATCTGCTAGTCATGCTCATGGCTTCGCGGATCGCCAGTTCGCCTGGTTTCGGCGCCGGGCGGCTTGTAAAGTGTAATTGAAATTCACAAATACGCCTTGCTTAAGAATGGGTTAAATACGTTTTAATACAGCTTAGTAGGCAAGATCAGTAAGCTAACATTGCGTAACAAATATTAGCTTTTCGCTGCGATGAACGCAAAGCTACTGGGGTAAGACCACATTTAAATTTTACATAGGCGGCCATTATAATGTTTCCTTCATTTCCTGCTAAATTTGACGAACAATTTTCTTGAAAATTTCACAGCATATTTATCCTCCATTGACACAAGTGCTGTGGAAAACTCGTAAAATTCTCATCATTCAATTTTCAGAAAAATCCACCCAAACCTGACACCCCTCAATTTCACCCCAATCTGATGACGGATTTTGAAATATTGGTGTGTTCTGAAAAATAGCGACTAGCGTATGTTTATTGCTACCTCGTGAAAGATCTAATGCAATAGTACATTCAGTATTCACTGGACTGACATGTGTCATGCCAAAGTGCTAGAAAAAAATTCACACGACACCAAAACGGTGTTTTCAAGAGCACTCTTTCGGTGGGTAATGGCGGACGAATCCTTAATGTGGTCTTACCCCTACTGCCTGTACTGGTGCGCCAAAATATTAATTCGTCAACCGCATATGAATTGGTGAATCGTAATATTGTTCGGCATGGTAAATGTGCTTTCTAAATTGGTATTTTGATATTGATTGAAAGATGAAGTTAAGCCAATTGTGAGCGCACTTATAGATTTAAATCCTTAATCAACTCTAACACAGCGTTTCTCAAATCATTTGCGTATTCGGCTGCCGAGTGCCAGGTCATTATTTTAGATCTTACGTCAGTGATACCATATTATCGTTCAGTTGACCGTGGCTTGTTGGTCCGTTGTTTTTTTAAAAACGGTACACAATTCATGAATTTTATTCAGTTCAACAGTGTCCAACAGTGTACGACATTTAAACAGACTACACACTGACATTGGCTGGCAGTTTAATAAGCTTCATAAACTGCGTATAGACTGCGCGACGTGCACACTTTGGTTGGCTTCGATGGCGTTCTTCGTGCAGCAGCGGTGTCGGTCGTCATCGTAGCACCCCTGACGGCAGATATTGGAACGCGCCTCGTTTATAATGCGCCTCGTTTATAACGCGGATTCATTTCGTGGACCCCGACTACCGCGTTATAACGAGGCGCGACTGTATATTCAGCAATACTGTTAAGGGACAATACCATTCTATATCATAACCAAAACGTAACAATTAATAACAAGTACTCCCTCAACCCTTAGTGCAATGTGCTCCCTTGCCCCTTAGTGTATTCACAAAGTACTTCCTTGCCCCTTAGTGTATTAACAAAGTACTCCCTCGCCCCTTGGTGTATTCACAAAGTACTCCCTCGCCCCTTAGTGTATTCCTCACAACTTTATTATTATGTACAGAGTGATTTTGAGATTTCAAAAAACTTTTGTTCTGATACGTCCCTGAGTCTGGATTTCAGAGGATTCAGGCACGATGGAACTTCTTGTATATATGTATGTATATATATACATATATATTATGTGTATATACTGGTACACCTTCACCATATACAACTGGAATGCCAGCAACATGGCACAACATAATACAATATGGTACAATGTGGTACAACACGGCACTACATGGCACAACATAATACAACATGATACAATGTGGTACAACACGGCACTACATGGCACAACGAGGCACAAAGTGACACAACATCACATTGGTACAGTCCTACAAGAGGACCATGTAGGATGCAAGATGACCTCATTGTTACCCCTGCTCTGGAATGTTTTCAAACACAACAATCATCTACAAAAAGCAGGACAAATCTGTTAAGTCAAAACTATATTACAGTTTTATGAAGTGGACCTACACAGTTTCGCAGTCAAACACTAGTAAATTACAAAATTTGATATTTTATAAATAACAGAAAATTCAGCCCATCTGTAGTTACTAGGTGGGTGATATGAAGAGACATTGGCCTAGTTGTAGAAGAAGGAATGAGAAGTTTGTGACACAGACCCAAGGACGTCGTTGATGAAGGACAGCATGATGGCCAGTGAGGTCTTCTGTGTCACACCTTGTCACAGCAGGTCTCTTGTATACTCCCGTGTCCACTCCTAGTCCACTGTATTCACTTCTACACCCACGTATTCACTTCTGTTCATACTCACTTCTGTACCCCTGTATTCACTCCTGTTCACTGTATTCACTTCTGTACCCCTGTATTCACTCCTGTTCACTGTATTCACTTCTGTACCCTTGTATTCACTCCTGTTCGCTGTATTCACTTCTGTACCCCTGTATTCACTCCTGTTCGCTGTATTCACTTCTGTACCCCTGTATTCACTCCTGTTCGCTGTGTTCACTTCTGTACCCCTGTATTCACTCCTGTTCACTGTATTCACTTCTGTACCCCTATAGTCACACCTGTTCACTGTATTCACTTCTGTACCCCTGTATTCACTCCTGTTCACTGTATTCACTTCTATACCCCTTTAATGTTGTTGGCAACTGAAGCTGTTAAGTTCTGAGCCAAGCAAAGCCCGAGTCGTGACGGCAACCGTTGAGACAAAAAGAAGGGGTGGGCAGTGTCTATCACAAGTGGCTAATGCTAAGGCTACATCACACCCAAAATACCCTCTGCATAGAGGCGTCAGCACAACGACAGCAAGACAGATTGACACACGCAACAACATAATCCATTTACCTGAAGGCAGAAGCTGCCTTTTTGAGTATCCTGTCAGGCGGAGAAAAAAGAACAGAAAGGATAGGTACATGTGGGTGCTGACAACACGGGGTGTATGATGGAGTGGTATCTTGTAAAGGGTGTCATACAAAGGGGCGTTTAGCAGAGAGCGGAGGTGTGATATATGCTGGTATCATGTAGGATAGTCCCAGAAAATGTCACGTTTACATTTTGCAGAATGGCATTTCAAACCTAAATGTTGATGGATGAGTTTAATTAAGATTTATGATATACTGGTAATTACTAGTTCCTTGTTGGGCATTCTAAACGGTTACATTTTTAGCCATCTATACAATTTTTGTTGTTGTTGTAGACATTTAGAACAGTTTGAGCTGGTTGTTTGAAGTAAACAAGATACAGTATATAACAATAGTTTATAATAGTAAGTTATAATTACCATACAAGTTCAACATAGCAACAAGGTGATACTGCTGCGGAGGGTAGATTTAGGACAAGGGGTGGGTAGGTTTAGGATAAGGGGAGGGTAGATTTAGGACAAGGGATGGGTAATGCTGTGGAGGGTAGATTTAAGACAAGGGGTGGGGAATACTAGACAAACTGATACATTCAACAAAACACACGCATGAACCATTCAGGAAACTTCTCTCTACTAGTCGACTAACATGACTTAACAAACACATTTTCAAAAGTATTGTTAGTAGATGTCTGATTTATCAAAGCAAACGTTTCCAGTCATATTCATAAACATATATATATATTATTATACATAAATAAAATAAAGTACAATAAAACAGCTAGTAAGATGACAGAAAGTATTAGATTCACCAACCAAATAACACTGTCTTGTTAATGGAAAACAAATTGGTGCCCTAACTGTGTTAGTGTTGAAAGGAATGGAACAACAGCAACATGTGCTTATACTAGGGGCGTACCCTTCCAGGTGCAGCCAGTTGTAGTGGGGGTGGGCCTGGGGCAGTCTGCATACATCAATTGTGACACATTCAACACAACAATACAAAAGGAAGCAGCAGATTGAAGCCAAGTGAACACAAGTGATGGAATGTGGGCTAAGAAAGTTAAACTCATTCAACTAAAATGAGTTCGAGACACAAACAGCTGCATTCCATCTTAAGTGTCTGTTAGTTCACATTTGGTCCCCAGGTGGAGCCACACCAGACAGATGTTCACAGAAAATGATCAAATTGCCAGTTCTCAGTGTCACAGATTGTAAGTCACCCTAATATGGTGACAACACTGTAGAGTTGTACGGTGTACTTACTGATGTCACATATTGTAAGTCATCCTAATATGGTGACAACACTGTAGAGTTGTACTACTTACTGCTGTCACAGATTGTAAGTCATCCTAATATGGTGACAACACTGTAGAATTGTACGGTGTATTTACTGCTGTGACATATTATAAGTCATCCTAATATGGTGACAACACTGTAGAATTGTACGGTGTACTTACTGCTGTCACAGATTGTAAGTCATCCTAATATGGTGACAACACTGTAGAGTTGTACGGTGTACTTACTGCTGTCACAGATTGTAAGTCACCCTAATATGGTGACAACACTGTAGAATTGTATGGTGTACTTACTGCTGTCACAGATTGTAAGTCACCCTAATATGGTGATAACACTGTAGAGTTGTACGGTGTACTTTCTGCTGTCACAGATTGTAAGTCACCCTAATATGGTGACAACACTGTAGAATTGTACGGTGTACTTACTGCTGTCACAGATTGTAAGTCATCCTAATATGGTGACAACACTGTAGAGTTGTACGGTGTACTTACTGCTGTCACATATTGTAAGTCATCCTAATATGGTGACAACACTGTAGAATTGTACGGTGTACTTACTGCTGTCACATATTGTAAGTCATCCTAATATGGTGACAACACTGTAGAATTGTACGGTGTATTTACTGCTGTGACATATTGTAAGTCATCCTAATATGGTGACAACACTGTAGAATTGTACGGTGTACTTACTGCTGTCACAGATTGTAAGTCACCCTAATATGGTGACAACACTGTAGAATTGTATGGTGTACTTACTGCTGTCACAGATTGTAAGTCATCCTAATATGGTGACAACACTGTAGAATTGTATGGTGTACTTACTGCTGTCACAGATTGTAAGTCATACTAATGTGGTGACAACACTGTACAGTTGTACGGTGTACTTACTGTTGTCACATATTGTAAGTCACCCCAATATGGTGACAACACTGTAGAATTGTACGGTGTACTTTTTGCTGTCACATATTGTAAGTCATCCTAATATGGTGACAACACTGTAGAATTGTATGGTGTACTTTCTGCTGTCACAGATTGTAAGTCATACTAATGTGGTGACAACACTGTACAGTTGTACGGTGTAATTACTGTTGTCACAGATTGTAAGTCACCCTAATATGGTGACAACACTGTAGAATTGTACGGTGTACTTTCTGCTGTCACATATTGTAAGTCACCCCAATATGGTGACAACACTGTAGAATTGTACGGTGTACTTTCTGCTGTCACATATTGTAAGTCATCCTAATATGGTGACAACACTGTAGAATTGTACGGTGTACTTTCTGCTGTCACATATTGTAAGTCATCCTAATATGGTGACAACACTGTAGAATTGTACGGTGTACTTACTGCTGTCACAGATTGTAAGTCACCCTAATATGGTGACAACACTGTTGAGTTGTACGGTGTATTTTCTGCTGTCACATATTGTAAGTCATCCTAATATGGTGACAACACTGTAGAATTGTACGGTGTATTTTCTGCTGTCACATATTGTAAGTCATCCTAATATGGTGACAACACTGTAGAATTGTACGGTGTACTTACTGCTGTCACAGATTGTAAGTCATCCTAATATGGTGACAACACTGTAGAATTGTACGGTGTACTTACTGCTGTCACAGATTGTAAGTCACCCTAATATGGTGACAACACTGTAGAATTGTACGGTGTACTTACTGCTGTCACATATTGTAAGTCATCCTAATATGGTGACAACACTGTAGAGTTGTACGGTGTACTTTCTGCTGTCACATATTGTAAGTCATCCTAATATGGTGACAACACTGTAGAATTGTGCGGTGTATTACTGCTGTCACAGATTGTAAGTCATCCTAATATGGTGACAACACTGTAGAATTATACGGTGTACTTTCTGCTGTCACAGATTGTAAGTCATCCTAATATGGTGACAACACTGTAGAGTTGTACGGTGTACTTTCTGCTGTCACAGATTGTAAGTCATCCTAATATGGTGACAACTCTGTAGAGTTGTATGGTGTACTTACTGCTGTCACAGATTGTAAGTCACCCTAATATGGTGACAACACTGTAGAATTGTACGGTGTATTACTGCTGTCACAGATTGTAAGTCATCCTAATATGGTGACAACACTGTAGAGTTTTAACAAGATTTAACAAGATTGCCACCCAGAGAATTAACTCTAGGTAGCAGGTGGACAAGGACGCCCTTGGCTTATCGAGAGTCCGACCTTTTTATCTATGTGTATCCCGCCCGTCTGAGGTATGTGTCGATTTTATTTTTAAACATATTCACGCTACTAGCACCCACACAATCAGCAGGTAATCTGTTCCATTCATTTACAGTCCTTTGTGAAAATGAAAACTTTCTTATATCCAATCTACTCTGCTCCTTTGCTAATGCAAGATCATGTCCTCTAGTCCTTCTATCTTTCTTAACTGAGAAAAACATATTTCTATCAATATTTTCAAAACCCTTCAATATTTTAAACACTTCTATCTGATCTCCTCTCAATCTCCTGGTCTCTAGTGTTGTTAAACCGCATTTTTTTAGGCGTATTTCATAACTAAGATCCCTCAGATTTGGTATCATTTTAGTTGCTCTCCTCTGCACTCTTTCTAGCATATCTTTGTCCTTCCTGCGATATGGCCTCCACGCTTGAATACAATATTCTAAATGAGGCCTAACTATTGTTTTGTACAGCGGTATTATTAGCTCTTTTTACTGATACGTTATGTTTCGCCTAATTAATCCAAGGATTTGATTTCCCTTTGAAGCTGCAATTCCGCACTGCTCTGAAATCTTCATATCAGCACTAACGGTTAACCCTAAGTCCTTTTCTTTTACAGTAGTACTTAGTACAGTACCCCCCATTGTATATTCTACCTCTTCGTTCCCATGTCCTATGTGGAGGCATTTACATTTCCCAAAATTGAACATCATTTGCCACTTTTCAGACCATTTGATCAACCTGTCAAGATCATCTTGTAAATGCTGTCTATCTCCATCACTTTTAATCCTTCTAAACACTTTTGTATCATCCGCAAATTTCAACACCTTGCTTGTTATTTCATCATCCAAATCGTTGATGTATATTAAGAATAATATAGGACTTACTGCTGTCACAGATTGTAAGTCACCCTAATATGGTGACAACACTGTAGAATTGTACAGTGTACTTACTGCTGTCACAGATTGTAAATCATCCTAATATGGTGACAACACTGTAGAGTTGTACGGTGTACATACTGCTGTCACAGATTGTAAGTCATCCTAATATGGTGACAACACTGTAGAGTTGTACGGTGTACTTACTGCTGTCACAGATTGTAAGTCACCCTAATATGGTGACAACACTGTAGAATTGTACGGTGTACTTACTGCTGTCACAGATTGTAAATCATCCTAATATGGTGACAACACTGTAGAGTTGTACGGTGTACTTACTGCTGTCACAGATTGTAAATCACCCTAATATGGTGATAACACTGTAGAATTGTACGGTGTACTTACTGCTGTCACAGATTGTAAGTCATCCTAATATGGTGACAACACTGTAGAGTTGTACGGTGTACTTACTGCTGTCACAGATTGTAAGTCACCCTAATATGGTGATAACACTGTAGAATTGTACGGTGTACTTACTGCTGTCACAGATTGTAAATCATCCTAATATGGTGACAACACTGTAGAGTTGTACGGTGTACTTTTTGCTGTCACATATTGTAAGTCATCCTAATATGGTGACAACACTGTAGAATTGTATGGTGTACTTTCTGCTGTCACAGATTGTAAGTCATACTAATGTGGTGACAACACTGTACAGTTGTACGGTGTAATTACTGTTGTCACAGATTGTAAGTCACCCTAATATGGTGACAACACTGTAGAATTGTACGGTGTACTTTCTGCTGTCACATATTGTAAGTCACCCCAATATGGTGACAACACTGTAGAATTGTACGGTGTACTTTCTGCTGTCACATATTGTAAGTCATCCTAATATGGTGACAACACTGTAGAATTGTACGGTGTACTTTCTGCTGTCACATATTGTAAGTCATCCTAATATGGTGACAACACTGTAGAATTGTACGGTGTACTTACTGCTGTCACAGATTGTAAGTCACCCTAATATGGTGACAACACTGTTGAGTTGTACGGTGTACTTTCTGCTGTCACATATTGTAAGTCATCCTAATATGGTGACAACACTGTAGAATTGTACGGTGTATTTTCTGCTGTCACATATTGTAAGTCATCCTAATATGGTGACAACACTGTAGAATTGTACGGTGTACTTACTGCTGTCACAGATTGTAAGTCATCCTAATATGGTGACAACACTGTAGAATTGTACGGTGTACTTACTGCTGTCACAGATTGTAAGTCACCCTAATATGGTGACAACACTGTAGAGTTGTACGGTGTACTTTCTGCTGTCACATATTGTAAGTCATCCTAATATGGTGACAACACTGTAGAATTGTGCGGTGTATTACTGCTGTCACAGATTGTAAGTCATCCTAATATGGTGACAACACTGTAGAATTATACGGTGTACTTTCTGCTGTCACAGATTGTAAGTCATCCTAATATGGTGACAACACTGTAGAGTTGTACGGTGTACTTTCTGCTGTCACAGATTGTAAGTCATCCTAATATGGTGACAACACTGTAGAGTTGTATGGTGTACTTACTGCTGTCACAGATTGTAAGTCACCCTAATATGGTGACAACACTGTAGAATTGTACGGTGTATTACTGCTGTCACAGATTGTAAGTCATCCTAATATGGTGACAACACTGTAGAGTTTTAACAAGATTTAACAAGATTGCCACCCAGAGAATTAACTCTAGGTAGCAGGTGGACAAGGAAGCCCTTGGCTTATCGAGAGTCCGACCTTTTTATCTATGTGTATCCCGCCCGTCTGAGGTATGTGTCGATTTTATTTTTAAACATATTCACGCTACTAGCACCCACACAATCAGCAGGTAATCTGTTCCATTCATTTACAGTCCTTTGTGAAAATGAAAACTTTCTTATATCCAATCTACTCTGCTCCTTTGCTAATGCAAGATCATGTCCTCTAGTCCTTCTATCTTTCTTAACTGAGAAAAACATATTTCTATCAATATTTTCAAAACCCTTCAATATTTTAAACACTTCTATCTGATCTCCTCTCAATCTCCTGGTCTCTAGTGTTGTTAAACCGCATTTTTTTAGGCGTATTTCATAACTAAGATCCCTCAGATTTGGTATCATTTTAGTTGCTCTCCTCTGCACTCTTTCTAGCATATCTTTGTCCTTCCTGCGATATGGCCTCCACGCTTGAATACAATATTCTAAATGAGGCCTAACTATTGTTTTGTACAGCGGTATTATTAGCTCTTTTTACTGATACGTTATGTTTCGCCTAATTAATCCAAGGATTTGATTTCCCTTTGAAGCTGCAATTCCGCACTGCTCTGAAATCTTCATATCAGCACTAACGGTTAACCCTAAGTCCTTTTCTTTTACAGTAGTACTTAGTACAGTACCCCCCATTGTATATTCTACCTCTTCGTTCCCATGTCCTATGTGGAGGCATTTACATTTCCCAAAATTGAACATCATTTGCCACTTTTCAGACCATTTGATCAACCTGTCAAGATCATCTTGTAAATGCTGTCTATCTCCATCACTTTTAATCCTTCTAAACACTTTTGTATCATCCGCAAATTTCAACACCTTGCTTGTTATTTCATCATCCAAATCGTTGATGTATATTAAGAATAATATAGGACTTACTGCTGTCACAGATTGTAAGTCACCCTAATATGGTGACAACACTGTAGAATTGTACAGTGTACTTACTGCTGTCACAGATTGTAAATCATCCTAATATGGTGACAACACTGTAGAGTTGTACGGTGTACTTACTGCTGTCACAGATTGTAAGTCATCCTAATATGGTGACAACACTGTAGAGTTGTACGGTGTACTTACTGCTGTCACAGATTGTAAGTCACCCTAATATGGTGACAACACTGTAGAATTGTACGGTGTACTTACTGCTGTCACAGATTGTAAATCATCCTAATATGGTGACAACACTGTAGAGTTGTACGGTGTACTTACTGCTGTCACAGATTGTAAATCACCCTAATATGGTGATAACACTGTAGAATTGTACGGTGTACTTACTGCTGTCACAGATTGTAAGTCATCCTAATATGGTGACAACACTGTAGAGTTGTACGGTGTACTTACTGCTGTCACAGATTGTAAGTCACCCTAATATGGTGATAACACTGTAGAATTGTACGGTGTACTTACTGCTGTCACATATTGTAAGTCACCCTAATATGGTGATAACACTGTAGAATTGTACGGTGTACTTACTGCTGTCACATATTGTAAGTCACCCTAATATGGTGATAACACTGTAGAATTGTACGGTGTACTTACTGCTGTCACAGATTGTAAGTCATCCTAATATGGTGACAACACTGTAGAGTTGTACGGTGTACTTACTGCTGTCACATATTGTAAGTCATCCTAATATGGTGACAACACTGTAGATTTGTACGGTGTACTTACTGCTGTCACATATTGTAAGTCATCCTAATATGGTGACAACACTGTAGAGTTGTACGGTGTACTTACTGCTGTCACAGATTGTAAGTCATCCTAATATGGTGACAACACTGTACAGTTGTACGGTGTACTTACTGCTGTCACATATTGTAAGTCATCCTAATATGGTGACAACACTGTAGAGTTGTACGGTGTACTTACTGCTGTCACATATTGTAAGTCATCCTAATATGGTGACAACACAGTAGAGTTGTACGGTGTACGTACTGCTGTCACATATTGTAAGTCATCCTAATATGGTGACAACACTGTACAGTTGTACGGTGTACTTACTGCTGTCACATATTGTAAGTCATCCTAATATGGTGACAACACTGTAGAGTTGTACGGTGTACTTACTGCTGTCACAGATTTTAAGTCATCCTAATATGGTGACAACACTGTACAGTTGTACGGTGTACTTAATGCTGTCACATATTGTAAGTCATCCTAATATGGTGACAACACTGTAGAGTTGTACGGTGTACTTACTGCTGTCACATATTGTAAGTCATCCTAATATGGTGACAACACAGTAGAGTTGTACGGTGTACTTACTGCTGTCACATATTGTAAGTCATCCTAATATGGTGACAACACTGTAGAGTTGTACGGTGTACTTACTGCTGTCACATATTGTAAGTCATCCTAATATGGTGACAACACTGTAGAGTTGTACGGTGTACTTACTGCTGTCACAGATTGTAAGTCATCCAAATATGGTGACAACACCGTAGAGTTGTACGGTGTACTTACTGCTGTCACAGATTGTAAGTCATCCTAATATGGTGATAACACCGTAGAGTTGTACGGTGTACTTACTGCTGTCACATATTGTAAGTCATCCTAATATGGTGACAACACTGTAGAGTTGTACGGTGTACTTACTGCTGTCACAGATTGTAAGTCACCCTAATATGGTGACAACACCGTAGAGTTGTACGGTGTACTTACTGCTGTCACAGATTGTAAGTCATCCTAATATGGTGATAACACCGTAGAGTTGTACGGTGTACTTACTGCTGTCACATATTGTAAGTCATCCTAATATGGTGACAACACCGTAGAGTTGTACGGTGTACTTACTGCTGTCACAGATTGTAAGTCATCCTAATATGGTGATAACACCGTAGAGTTGTACGGTGTACTTACTGCTGTCACATATTGTAAGTCATCCTAATATGGTGACAACACTGTAGAGTTGTACGGTGTACTTACTACTGGTACAGCTGTGGTGACAGGTGTATGATTCAGTGACAACCAACCTGAGTTCCCACACCTAGATGGCGAGTGTATGCATGAACTAGGTAATAATTCACTGTATAAACATGATTTCTTTGACTGACAGAGCTCTGATACAACCAATCACACATGTATCAATTTGATTGTATCAATTTCCAGTTTTGTTTGCTTCCTTTGTTGGGAATCAGAAAACTTAAAAAGTAAACTCAAACAATCTACTCACTCCAACTTGCGGTTGCCAAAGAGTCCGGCAGCATTCTGTCGTTCGTCGTAAGGGTGTGTGCTCAGTTGTCTTAGGTCCTCCCTCTGCTGTGGTCGCTTCGTCACCGCCAGGTGTGTGTTGCTGTTCGTCTCATCGTCATCATAGGCCGTCTTGGCCTGGTAGCACCATGCACAGATCATCGCGAACACGATGACAGACACCAGTGACACGGCGCCCGACACGGTGATGATGACGATTAGTTGGTGACCCGTCATTACTGCAGGAGAACACATGACACGTCACTTGTGACACATGACATGATGCACCAGTGGTGACAGGAGACGTCACAAGTGTCAGTGGTGACACACGATATGATGTCAGTGGTGACACAAGACATGATATGTGTCAGTGGTGACACAAGACATGACATGTGTCAGTGATGACACAGGACTTGATATGTATCAATGGTTACACAAGACATGATGTGTGTCAGTGGTGATACAATACATGATATGTGTCAGTGGTGACACAATACATGATGTGTCAGTGGTGACACAATACATGATATGTATCCGTGGTGACACAAGACATGATATGTATCAATGGTTACACAAGACATGATGTGTGTCAGTGGTGACACAAGACATGATATGTGTCAGTGGTGACACAAGACATGATATGTGTCAGTGGTGACACAAGACATGATATGTATCAGTGGTGACACAAGACATGATATGTATCAATGGTTACACAAGACATGATGTGTGTCAGTGGTGACACAAGACATGATATGTGTCAGTGGTGACACAAGACATGATATGTGTCAGTGGTGACACAAGACATGATATGTGTCAGTGGTGACACAAGACATGATATGTATCAGTGGTGATACAAGACATGATATGTATCAATGGTTACACAAGACATGATGTGTGTCAGTGGTGACACAAGACATGATATGTGTCAGTGGTGACACAAGACATGATATGTGTCAGTGGTGACACAAGATACGATATGTGTCAGTGATGACACAGGACTTGATATGTGTCAGTGGTGACACAAGACATGATATGTATCAATGGATACACAAGACATGATGTGTGTCAGTGGTGACACAAGACATGATATGTGGCAGTGGTGACACAAGACATGATATGTGTCAGTGGTGACACAAGACATGATATGTGTCAGTGGTGACACAAGACATGATATGTATCAGTGGTGATACAAGACATGATATGTATCAATGGTTACACAAGACATGATGTGTGTCAGTGGTGACACAAGACATGATATGTGTCAGTGGTGACACAAGACATGATATGTGTCAGTGGTGACACAAGATACGATATGTGTCAGTGATGACACAGGACTTGATATGTGTCAGTGGTGACACAAGACATGATATGTATCAATGGATACACAAGACATGATGTGTGTCAGTGGTGACACAAGACATGAGATGTGTCAGTGGTGACACAAGACATGATGTGTGTCAGTGGTAACACAAGACATGATATGTGTCAGTGGTGACACAAGACATGATATGTGTCAGTGGTGACACGAGACAAGATATGTGTTAGTGATGACACAAGACATGATATGTGTCAGTGGTGACACAAGACAAGATGTGTTAGTGATGACACGAGACAAGATATGTGTCAGTGGTGACACAAGACAAGATATGTGTCAGTGGTGACACAAGACATGATATGTGTCAGTGGTGACACAAGACATGATATATGTGTCAGTGGTGACACAAGACATGATATGTATCAGTGGTGACACAATACATGATATGTATCAATGGTTACACAAGACATGATGTGTGTCAGTGGTGACACAAGACATGAGATGTGTCAGTGGTGACACAAGACATGATGTGTGTCAGTGGTGACACAAGACATGATATGTGTCAGTGGTGACACAATACATGATATGTGTCAGTGGTGACACGAGACAAGATATGTGTTAGTGATGACACAAGACATGATATGTGTCAGTGGTAACACAAGACAAGATGTGTTAGTGATGACACGAGACAAGATATGTGTCAGTGGTGATACAAGACAAGATATGTGTCAGTGGTGACACAAGACAAGATATGTGTTAGTGATGACACAAGACATGATATGTGTCAGTGATGACACGAGACAAGATATGTGTTAGTGATGACACAAGACATGACATGTGTTAGTGGTGACACAAGAAATGACATGTGTTAGTGATGACACAAGACATGACATGTGTCAGTGGTAACACAAGGCTTGATACATCAGTGGTGACAGTTGACATGACATTAGTCAATGGTGACAGAAGATATGAAATAAATCTGCCATTAATCATGTAGTTATTCCAAATTGTCGAGTAATTGCAATAGTACTCAATAAAACATTTTGAAAAGGTCAGTATATTTGTAACAAACTTAATTATAATGCCAAAGTAATTTGAATCATCATTGTAATCATGGTTAACATTTTGTGTGCACATGTCAACTGGCCAGGTTCCAACTACACTGTAGAGTCTGATATGTGTCAAAGCCATGACATTAAATCAGAACTGTTTACATCTGTTCCAGCTGTTTCTGTGTCATCACACACCTGGTAGTCCAAAGGAAAGCTCTGTTCTGTAGTGTTTACAATATATACTAAATTATAAATAATAATAATAAATTAAATATTGAGCACAAAAAACAGGACTAAACAAGACTGAACCAGATCAACTAAATCATACACATAAATAATAAAATATTAAGTACCATTGATCTACACAAATATAAAAAAAGTAACCACTGACAGTTACGTTGAGGTAAGGATTATTAGAAAAGGACAATAACTAGTCAGTAAAATATTAATAAATAACTAGACTAATCAATTATTAGTTGTCAATTCAAAATAATAAAATATGTTGTGACACAGTAGTACAATATGGTAATTATGACTGCAATCATGTTTGTAATATATTACACCCATGTTTTTTTATTTAAAGTTATCATTATTTTACTCAGTCATACATTGTAAGTGTAATCACAATTGATTACATTTATGATGTAATCACCCTACCTGTGATGGCAACAAGTTTGTTGTGTCTATCCGAGGTTTATGATGTACATTTGTAGACACCCCATCTGTGCTTACAGGACGGCTGTCGCATCTACCCTACTCACAATCTACAGAGTGAGAATCTAATCTAACCAACCATATCAACTGCGACACAACAAAGTAATATAATTATCAATAGATAGCGAAAGAGACCGTAATATCATGTGACACACACAGCTGAATGCTTCATGTCGTCCCCAGGTGTGTCAATGAGTAACGGTGACAGTTGACATATCTGCACCTGCGGCAGTTTATTGACAAAACTGGAAGGATTTATAGTATTTTAGTTTTACACGTTGTTCAACCCTCAGTCAATATCAGTGGGGCTAACATGATGAAACAGTAGTTAATTACAGTCAATATCTGTGGGGCTAACATGATGAAACAGTAGTTAATTATAGTCAATATCAGTGGGGCAAATATGACGAAACAGTTGTCATAAGTCGATATCAGTGGGGCAAATATGACAAAACAGTTGTAATTAGTCGATATCAATGGGGCAAATACAACGAAATAGTAGTAATAAGTCGATAGCATTATCAGTGGGGCAAATATGATAAAACAGTTGTAATCACAGTTGATACGTATTCCCTGAAAACCGGACACCATTTTTGTCCGTTTATTTAATGTGAATATTAAAAATGCAAAAATGGGACAGATTTGGTTTTCCAAAGTTGTAACATTGCTGGCAGAGTACTGTTATCATTTTAGTTGTTTAGGAGAAAGGTAAATTTCCTGCAACATGTGTAAAAAAAGAATACAGATCCATTCAACTGTTCTTGAATTGACTGAGACACATCTACACAGAGATGAAAGAACATTCATCCTTAGTGCTTGAAGTAACTAAAGAAAATTATTTGGATGTACTTCATCGGTAACTCAACAAGGGATTTGACTTGTGTCATCAGTACTGCTCAGTTGACAACAAATGTGCCAGGAGAATAAAGCTGATGTTGAACAAGTTATTTCTTTCTCAAAGCAAGATAATTCACTTCACTAGATGATGTTTCAACAGCTGTACATATTACAACATGACCCAAGTGTTGTCTTTAGCAAACCTTCCTGCAGTCTCTACAGGTCTGTTTGAATACAATGTGACTCTTCTTATTTAAACACCCTCACCCCCAACCCCCCCTGATTATCTTCTTCTGCCGATGCCCCCATTGCCACCCCTCCCGCCACCTTCCTCCCAGTCATCAGTGTTCTGTGTCTCCAGGGTTTCTAAGGTTCTGTTAAAACGCTTCACTCAGTTCATTTTATTTCATCTCATGACCGACCTCATTCAACGGATTGGCATTGAATGTCGGCTGGTCAATTTCATATGGTCGATTTGCACAAATGAAAGGCCTTAAAACACGACTGCCAATTTGTTCCACTCCCCTTGTGATATCTTTCTCTCCCTTTGTGATCTCTTTCTCTCCCCTTGTGATATCTTTCTCTCCCCTTGTGATCTCTTTCTCTCTGCTTGGATGAGCAGTCTCAGGCTCATACTTAATTCATCTGTTTTGTCAACCAGATGCCAAGTTTCAGCACACCGCATCATGTAGATTATATTTTTGTTTCACTTCTATTTTGTCTGACCCAGTTTCATGAGTGTCACTAATGTTTGTGAAAACTTGCTGTATGTTTCTCTCACTATCTTGACAACCCCGGATCTCATCCTGAAATCGTCAGGAGTGGGTTGATATGTTAGACTTGACCCCGGAGAGAGGACCCTACTACTGAAGATTGCATGGGTTGATATGTTAGATATGACCCAGGAGAGAGGACCCTACTACTGAAGATTGCATGGGTTAATATGTTAGATATGACCCAAGAGAGAAGACACAAGTACTGAATATTCCATGGGTTGATATGTTAGATATGACCCAATAGAGAAGACCCTAGTACTGAAGATTGCATGGGTTGATATGTAAGATATGACCCAAGAGAGAAGACCCAAGTACTGAAGATTGCATGTGTTGATATGTAAGATATGACCCAAAAGAGAAGACCCAAGTACTGAAGATTGCATGGGTTGATATGTAAGATATGACCCAAAAGAGAAGACCCAAGTACTGAAGATCGCATGGGTTGATATGTCAGATATGACCCAAAAGAGAAGACCCAAGTACTGAAGATTGCATGGGTTGATATGTCAGATATGACCCAAGAGAGAAGACCCAAGTACTGAAGATTGCTTGGGTTGATATGTTAGTTATGACCCAAGAGAGAAGACCCAAGTCCTGAAGATTACATGGGTTGATATGTTGGATATGACCCAAGAGAGAAGACCCTAGTAGTGAAGATTGCATGGGTTGATATGTCAGATATGACCCAAGAGAGAAGACCCAAGTACTGAAGATTGCATGGGTTGATATGTTAGATATGACACACGAGAGGACCCTAGTACTGAAGATTGCATGGGTTGATACTTTAGGCATGACCCAGGAGAGAGGACCCTAGTACTGAAGATTGCATGGGTTGATACATTAGACATGACCCAGGAGAGAGGACTTTAGTACTGAAAATTGCATGGGTTGATATGTTAGACATGACCCAGGAGAGAGGACCCTAGTACTGAAGATTGCATGGGTTGATATGTTAGATATGACCCAAGAGAGAAGACCGTAGTACTGAACACTGTGTGAGGTGATACGTTAGACATGACCCAAGAAAGGACCCTAATTCTGAACACTGCGTGGTTTGATACCTCTTACCATTGTATTCTGTCTGGCAGACTGTGGGAATAAGGGCATTCTTGTTACATCGACTTTCTGGGTCATTACACTTGTTAATAGCAGGATCTGATTGAGGTGTGTAAGTCCCTGAGACATGCTAAGTGCTGAACACGTTGACACACACTGCAGCAAGCCAGTGAAAGGTTTTGCACCTACAGATTGCTCTGGTCATCCCTTGCTGGGTGCCACGGCATCAAACAAGGCAAGGTTGTCAACATGGCATGTACTTTGGAGGGAAAAAAACAGGCCTTTAATATTTCAGTTAGATGTTAATCCAGTCACCTAGCAGGTTTGTGACACTGCAAATGCTATTTATGCACAAGAAAAGCCCAGTTCCACGACATATCAGTGGCTGATTGAAAGTGGAAAACAAATGTCAGAGACATTTACAGTCTAAATCTATCCAGAAACATTGACATCAGACCTTTAATCAGCATTTAGTACAAACACTAGTCTAATATATATAATACAATTAACAAGGCATTTGCACAGCTGCATCTACTACAATTGTAAATATAATTTAATCATTTGATTTAAATATAATTATAAAACATCGCCACTGACATAGCGCTCATAAGCTGTTCCATGTCGTTCTCTGACAGAAAAACATACCCTAATGTACATAATAATATAATAATTACTGCTTCAAACTGGGTGAAAGGTCACATTACAAATGCCAGTAACATCATCATCTGAACACAATTCACTGTAACCTCCAAGTCCTATAACGACTGTTTATATATTCAGTTTCAGACCAGCTTGCATTAGCAACTGACTGGATAATTCTGTACATATTTACCTCCCAAGAAACTTGGTTTTTTGATCTGTATATTTCTAATATATCTAATAATAATGACGAAGAAACTGGATCATCAATCCATTCAAGGGTAATTCTGTGTTCAACTTAATGTACTGTGATCATCGCATGGAAAAACAGTCAATGCTTAGCTGCTGTGAAATACCATGATTTTTGATGGATACACACATTTGTAACGCCATTAAAAATTATGTTTCCAGTGAAATACTAACATAACAATTACCACGAGTCTGTTTTTCCCTTGTTACAGATCTATAATTATGGGTGTGAGAAAATTCATAATTTGTAATAAAAGGTCCGTTTTATGACAACACAAACTCTGTTTTTCCCTTGTTATTGGGAACATACAGCTGCAGTGGTTTGTTTTCTCTCAGGACACCAACACTTGGCCTCAGATGCACTAAACTATAGTAATTACTTCATCAATAATTTACACCTTGTTGTTCTTATCTGTTCAGTACTAACTTCAGAAGTGTCACTGAGAGGACAGGCAGACAACACCCCAAAGATATCTATAAAACATGCCTGTGTGATGAAGATAATTACTTGAAAATAGACACCAGTGTAGGTGATCCCCTTTCTCTGCCATGTGCACATAGCTCCCAGTGACACATGGAGACCAGAGTGACTTCACCTGCAGGCTCAATGAACTGCTTTATTCCTTGGGGAATATCACAGGTCAGTCTGTGGCACAAGCATTTGTACCATAAAGTAATAAATTAAAACATTTGTACCGATACATCTCCATTCCCTCTATCTTGCACTGATCTCTCAACCAACTGTCTCCATTCCCTCTATCTTGCACTGTTGTCTCCATTCCCCTCTATCTTGCACTGCTGTCTCCACCAACTGTCTCCATTCCCCTCTATCTTTCACTGCTGTCTCCACCAACTGTCTCCATTCCCCTCTATCTTGCACTGTTCTCTCCACCAACTGTCTCCATTCCCCTCTATCTTGCACTGCTGTCTCCACCAACAGTCTCTACACCCCTCTATCTTGCACTGCTGTCTCCATCAACTGTCTCCATTCCCATCTATCTTGCACTGCTGTCTCCACCAACTGTCTCCATTCCCCTCTATCTTGCACTGCTGTCTCTACCAACTGTCTCCATTCCCCTCTATCTTGCACTGCTGTCTCCACCAACTGTCTCCATTCCCCTCTATCTTGCACTGCTGTCTCCACCAACTGATTCCACTCCCCTCTATCTTTCACTGCTGTCTCCACCAACTGTCTCCATTCCCCTCTATCTTCCACTGCTGTCTCCACCAACTGTCTCCATTCCCCTCTATCTTGCACTGCTGTCTCCACCAACAGTCTCTACACCCCTCTATCTTCCACTGCTGTCTCCACCAACTGTCTCCATTCCCCTCTATCTTGCACTGCTGTCTCCACCAACAGTCTCTACACCCCTCTATCTTGCACTGCTGTCTCCACCAACTGTCTCCATTCCCCTCTATCTTGCACTGCTGTCTCCACCAACAGTCTCTACACCCCTCTATCTTGCACTGCTGTCTCCACCAACTGTCTCCATTCCCCTCTATCTTGCACTGCTGTCTCCACCAACTGTCTCCATTCCCCTCTATCTTGCACTGCTGTCTCCACTAACTGTCTCCATTCCCTCTATCTTGCACTGCTGTCTCCACCAACTGTCTCCATTCCCTTCTATATTGCACTGATCTCTCCACCAACTGTCTCCATTCCCCTCTATCTTGCACTGCTGTCTCCACCAACTGTCTCCATTCCCCTCTATCTTGCACTGCTGTCTCCACCAACTGTCTCCATTCCCCTCTATCTTGCACTGCTCTCTCTCTCCGCCAACTGTCTCCATTCCCTCTATCTTGCACTGCTGTCTCCACCAACTGTCTCGATTCCCCTCTATCTTGCGCTGCTGTCTCCACCAACTGTCTCGATTCCCCTCTATCTTGCACTGCTGTCTCCACCAACTGTCTCGATTCCCCTCTATTTTTCACTGCTGTCTCCACCAACTGTCTCCATCCCCCTCTATCTTTCACTGCTGTCTCCACCAACTGTCTCCATTCCCCTCTATCTTGCGCTGCTGTCTCCACCAACTGTCTCGATTCCCCTCTATCTTGCACTGCTGTCTCCACCAACTGTCTCGATTCCCCTCTATTTTTCACTGCTGTCTCCACCAACTGTCTCCATCCCCCTCTATCTTTCACTGCTGTCTCCACCAACTGTCTCCATTCCCCTCTATCTTGCGCTGCTGTCTCCACCAACTGTCTCCATTCCCCTCTATCTTGCACTGCGGTCTCTACCAACTGTCTCCATTCCCCTCTATCTTGCACTGCTGTCTCCACCAACTGTCTCGATTCCCCTCTATCTTTCACTGCTGTCTCCACCAACTGTCTCGATTCCCCTCTATCTTTCACTGCTGTCTCCACCAACTGTCTCCATTCCCCTCTATCTTGCACTGCTGTCTCCACCAACTGTCTCGATTCCCCTCTATCTTTCACTGCTGTCTCCACCAACTGTCTCCATTCCCTTCTATCTTTCACTCTCGTTCTCTATACCTCTCCCAATCCTTCCAAGTCTCTCTTTACACAGTCCTCCCATCACAAATGAGCAGTGGACATTATATCAGCTGGGTTCTGATTACATGTCAAAAGCAGTCTTCCAAATGATGAAATATTGTTAGTGTACACAGGAAATAAAACTGCAGTTTCATAGCAATCTGACTTAGTTATCACTTTAGCCATTATAATTTACACTTACAAAATTAGACTTCAGGGAATATTAGATCATGCCATTTGGCTGTAATTTAAGTCCATAATTTCTGTGGCATTTGTAGTGTCAGCATTAAGGAGATACTGCATCAGGCTATTTTGTTGCAAACCTGCAAAAATAAGGTATATTTTGGAGGAGCATTAGTATGTACAGCATAACATTTGTTGTTAGGAGAACATTCAATTTCTATATTAGCAAGAGTACTAACTTAAATTGGACAGAGACACAACACTCAGTCATATTTTGAAGGAACATGGACACAGTCATTGCTTTCTGTGCACAGTTTTTGTTGTTGGGTGGCAATCTTGCTCAACCTTCTCTGTCAGAAATATGCACTTCATATTTCCACATCTTATGCAATATAGTGGTATACCACTAGACAGTACAAGTACTGTATTAGCAAGACTAGTAATTACCTATAATATAGAGGAATACTACTAGACAGTACAAGTACTGTATTAGCAAGACTAGTAATTACCTATAATATAGAGGAATACTACTAGACAGTATAAGTACTGTATTAGCAAGACTAGTAATTACCTATAATATAGAGGAATACTACTAGACAGTACAAGTACTGTATTAGCAAGACTAGTAATTACCTATAATATAGAGGAATACTACTAGACAGTATAAGTACTGTATTAGCAAGACTAGTAATTACCTATAATATAGAGGGATACTACTAGACAGTACAAGTACTGTATTAACAAGACTAATAATTGTCTATAATTTACTGTTACAGAAATAATTTGGTACTATCCTAGTGTGACCTTAATTGTGAGGTGGCTGTATTACCGAGGTGACCATAAAGTAAGGTTTCACTGTACTTCATGTATCAACATCTTATGCAAATAGTTTGCTGTAATGACATCACATGTAACTGATGTTCACCAGCAGTGCATATCTGCTTTTAGCACTAAAGGTGTCTGTCAGCCGTACTACTACTTATGAGCCTTTCTTTGACAACATCAATAGATATCGTACTAATATCTCCAGTAAAACGATGGACTACGTATGATGGAACATTGTAATAAAACCAAGTGTAGGAATGAATTATGAAGAGATGCGCCTGTTGCACCCAAGACCCAAGTCCCTTGACTCGCGTCTCTTCATTACGGGTCATTGTGAGTGACAGATAAAGCACCTGAACAGGTCAACATAGCCACTGTTGATGACTATAGGCATTACGTGTAGATGGAGGGGCCATGGTAGACATCTTCAGACAGACCCAGCACCTGAACAGGTCCAACATAGCCACTGTTGATGACTATAGGCATTACGTGTAGATGGAGGGGCCATGGTAGACATCTTCAGACAGACCCAGCACCTGAACAGGTCCAACATAGCCACTGTTGATGACTATATGCATTACGTGTAGATGGAGGGGCATGGTAGACATCTTCAGACAGACCCAGCACCTGAGCAGGTCCAACATAGCCACTGTTGATGACTATAAGCATTACATGTAGATGGAGGGCCATGGTAGACATCTTCAGACAGACCCAGCACCTGAACAGGTCCAACATAGCCACTGTTGATGACTAAAGGCATTACGTGTAGATGGAGGGGCCATGGTAGACATCTTCAGACAGACCCAGCACCTGAGCAGGTCCAACATAGCCACTGTTGATGACTATAGGCATTACGTGTAGTTGGAGGGGCCATGGTAGAAATCTTCAGACAGACCCAGCACCTGAACAGGTCCAACATAGCCACTGTTGATGACTATAGGCATTACGTGTAGATGGAGGGGCCATGGTAGACATCTTCAGACAGACCCAGCACCTGAGCAGGTCCAACATAGCCACTGTTGATGACTATAAGCATTACATGTAGATGGAGGGCCATGGTAGACATCTTCAGACAGACCCAGCACCTGAACAGGTCCAACACAGGCACTGTTGATGACTATAGGCATTATGTGTAGATGGAGGGCCATGGTAGACATCTTCAGACAGACCCAGCACCTGAACAGGTCCAACACAGGCACTGTTGATGACTATAGGCATTATGTGTAGATGGAGGGGCCATGGTAGACATCTTCAGACAGACCCAGCACCTGAACAGTTCCAACACAGGCACTGTTGATGACTATAGGCATTACGTGTAGATGGAGGGCCATGGTAGACATCTTCAGACAGACCCAGTACCAGAACAGGTCCAACATAGCCACTGTTGATGACTATAGGCATTACGTGTAGATGGAGGGCCATGGTAGACATCTTCAGACAGACCCAGCATCTGAACAGGTCAACATAGCCACTGTTGATGACTATAGGCATTATGTGTAGATGGAGGGCCATGGTAGACATCTTCAGACAGACCCAGCACCAGAACAGGTCCAACATAGCCACTGTTGATGACTATAGGCATTACGTGTAGATGGAGGGCCATGGTAGACATCTTCAGACAGACCCAGCACCTGAACAGGTCCAACATAGCCACTGTTGATGACTATAGGCATTACGTGTAGATGGAGGGGCCATGGTAGACATCTTCAGACAGACCCAGCACCTGAACAGGTCCAACATAGCCACTGTTGATGACTATAGGCATTACATGTAGATGGAGGGCCATGGTAGACATCTTCAGACAGACCCAGCACCTGAACAGGTCCAACATAGCCACTGTTGATGACTATAGGCATTACGTGTAGATGGAGGGCCATCGTAGACATCTTCAGACAGACCCAGCACCTGAACAGGTCAACATAGCCACTGTTGATGACTATAGGCATTATGTGTAGATGGAGGGCCATGGTAGACATCTTCAGACAGACCCAGCACCTGAACAGGTCAACATAGCCACTGTTGATGACTATAGGCATTATGTGTAGATGGAGGGCCATGGTAGACATCTTCAGACAGACCCAGCACCTGAATAGGTCCAACACAGGCACTGTTGAGTGCTGACACCACACGTATACTTGGAGCCATGGTTCCCAGGCATCCACTGTTACCATACACGCATGAAAAGCGGGGTAGATGTTAATGGGTTTTTTCAATTTTAGGGTGTATTTACTTATTTTGGTGCATTTTCTATGTTAAATGTGGGTTAGTCAGTATAGTTAGATGAGTATTGTTTTAACATGAAATATCAGTCTGGTGGTCAGCACTAAAGCAGCAGACAGTAATATTATGCCATGAAATGTAGGAAAGTGTGAGTTCTACTGTGAAAGCACCGACTTGGCACCTCTGATGTATGCTCAGGGCTAACACTTAGACGCTGCTGGTCAACACTAAACAACCTGGGAGGGTACAGTTTATAAATGCAGCACACGTCCGTGCAGGACCATCTGAAAAGCAGTCATTAGCTGCGGATGTGGCAGTGAGCAATGGCAGCTGAGATTGAAAGAAGAAGACGGCCGGCCATCATAACAAGGACACATGTGCACACTGGCTGCTCCAACAGGACAGCTGGTGACACCCGTGGGCAGACACTGTCCATATTGGGCTGGTGTCATCCCCAAAAATGAGGAGACTAATGATGAAGACGTAAGTTCAACAAAGCTGCCTTGACTGTTTATTCACTTTTTCCGCGTTAGTAAACAGAACAGTTCTCTGGTATCACATGATCACGTTAGTGGTCATCACATGACATCCGAGACCAGTTCAGTCCTGAAGGGAAGAAAAGTTGACATCTCTGAAAGATAGCATTCCTTTTGTTAACTTGAATCTCACAAAGACCAGTACCTTACACTGAACTTACTAATGTTGATGTATCTTGGTACTGACGCTGTCCAGACTTCACACAACTGACCTCTCTGCTGGTGTTGCTAGGCCAGCACTCCAAAATAGTCAGTGATTGCCAACTGACATTATTTCAAAATGCTAACGAAATGTTAACTACCCAATCACTAGAGTACCCGTACTAACACACAGTGCACAGAAAGTGACCTGTTTTATCAATGCGACAGAGCTGTTTAATAAACATTACCCATTTAGCAACTGGACATTCTTGTACAGACCATTGAAGGGGTAATAGCAGCTGGACACATTAGCAGCTGTGGTTCATAGCCTCAGGACCCTGGCAGTCTCTTAGATTTATGGCCAGTGCACCTGGCCACAATGTAGTGGACAGTGGTCACCTGTGTCCAGGAACTGGACCTGTCTCATCTGATCATTAACTTTGGATACAGCTGTGCCCAGGCCTTGCTAATGGACATAGGTGTCTCATACTAATACAGTAGTCCTTGTCTTCAGCGGACACATCTGTATCCAAGCATAAGTGTCCCGACATGGCAGGTGTCTGCTCATCGGAGGGACAGGCATCTTAATGCCGTAGTTCAGATCAGTACAACCGACACATGCCCATGGTAAAGGTGTGGCAATATGGCAACGTATTGACTGATAGGAATTAAACACTATATATATATATATATATATATATATATATATATAGTGTTTAATTCTTATCAGTCAACACTATATATATATATATATATATATATATATATATATATATATATAGATATATGTTTATTATTACTGAGATGTATTAACAAATAAACAGTTGGGCATGAAGTTGTATCGCCCGCCCGGCACCGTCCGCTGGACTCCCTCTGTCGATCTGAGATTTTCCTCAACCGCGCACTGGTCATTCACTCACTGCCACTAGCCTACGCAACGGTATCGGCTCGGCGTTGCAGTAGAATTTGCTGCGCGTAAGGGAGCATTCAACCAAAAATTTCAAAGCAAAACATCTCCATTACAAAATTTAAAAAAATTGGTATTCTCAAACGATTTAGATATTCTTTAGCTAAAATTCTTCGTAAGTAATTCGCAAGTTGACGATTTTGGCTGTCCCCTACCGACTAAAATAATAACCTGGAAATGATCAAGTGAATATTTAAATCAGTTGCTACATGCAGCGTGAACGTTAATTAAATATTAAAAACGGTAACGTGTGCAATCATTAATTGTCTCACTTAGATTTTCAAAAAGCTTTCGACAAAGTACCACATCAAAGATTACTGCTTAAACTAAAGGCCCATGGCATAGGAAATGGTATAATAAAGTGGATAGAAAAATGGCTGATTGACAGAAGACAACGTGTAGTAGTTGATGGGGAGGCTTCAAACTGGAAATCAGTATTGAGTGGGGTACCACAGGGATCAGTACTAGGACCTATATTATTCTTAATATATATCAACGATTTGGATGATGCAATAACAAGCAAGGTGTTGAAATTTGCGGATGATACAAAAGTGTTTAGAAGGATTAAAAGTGACGGAGATAGACAACATTTACAAGATGATCTTGACAAGTTGATTAAATGGTCTGAAAAGTTGCAAATGCTGTTCAATTTAGGAAATGTAAATGCCTCCACGCAGGACATGGGAACGAAGATGTAGAATACACAATGGGGGGTACTGTACTAAGTACTTCTGTAAAAGAAAAGGACTTAGGGTTAACCATTAGTGCTGATATGAAGGTTTCACAGCAGTGCGGAATTGCAGCTTCAAAGGGAAATCAAATCCTTGGATTAATTACACGTACAAAACACGTACAAAACAATAGTTAGGCGTGGAGGCCATATCGCAGGAAGGACATAGATATGCTAGAAAGAGTACAGAGGAGAGCAACTAAAATGATACCAAAACTGAGGGATCTTAGTTACGAAATACGCCTAAAAAATGCGGCTTAACAACACTAACATTAACAACATCAGATAGAAGTGTTTAAAATAATGAATGGTTATGAAAATATCGATAGAAATATTGTTTTCTCAGTTAAGAAAGATAGAAGGACTAGAGGACATGAAGTCACATTACCAAAGTAACAGTGTAGATTAGATATAAGATATATAGATATATTTTCACAAAGGACTGTACAAAAATGGAACAGATTATCTGCTGATTGTGTGGGTGCTAGTAGCGTGAATATGTTTAAAAATAAAATCGACATATACCTCAGAAGGGCGGGATACACATAGATAAAAGGGTCGGACTCTCGATAAGCCAAAGGGCTTCCTTGTCCACCTGCCACCTAGAGTTAATTCTCTGGGTGGCAATCTTGTTAAATCTTGTTAAATGTTTACATTGTGTATTGGGGGATGAGTATCATGTTTACACTGTATATGGGAGATGGGCATCATGTTTATATTGTGTATGGGGGATGGGTATCATGTTTACATTGTGTATGGGTGGATGGATATCATGTTTACATTGTGTATGGTGGATGAGTGTCATGCTTACATAGTGTATGGAGGGATGAATGTCATGTTTACATTATGTATGGAGGTATGAGTGTCATGTTTACATTGTGTATGGTGGGGTGGGTGTCATGTTTACACTGTATATGGGGGATGGGTGTCATGTTTACATTGTATATGGGGGATGAGTGTCATGTTTACATTGTTTATGTATGGATGAGTGTCATGTTTACATTGTGTATGGGGGGTGAGTGTCATGTTTACATTGTTTATGGATGGATGAGTGTCATGTTTACAATGTGTATGAGGGGTGAGTGTCATGTTGACATTGTGTGTGGAGGGATGAATGTCACGTTGACATTGTGTATGGGGGATGAGTGTCACATTTACATTGTGTATGGGGGGTGAGTGTTATGTTTACATTGTGTATGGGGGGTGAGTGTCATGTTTATATTGTGTGTGGAGGGATGAGTGTCACGTTTACTTTGTGTATGGGGGTGAGTGTCATGTTTACATTGTGTATGGGGGGGTGAGTGTCATGTTTATATTGTGTATGGAGGGATGAGTGTCACATTGACATTGTGTATGGGGGATGAGTGTCATGTTTACATTGTGTATGGGGGGGTGAGTGTCATGTTTACATTGCATATGGGGGATGAGTGTCATGTTTACATTGTGTATGGATGGATGAGTGTCATGTTGACATTGTGTATAGGAGGTGAGTGTCATGTTTACGTTTTGTATGGACAGATGAGTGTCATGTTTACATTGTGTATAGGAGGTGAGTGTCATGTTTACATTTTGTATGGACGGATGAGTGTCATGTTGACATTGTGTGTGGAGGGATGAATGTCACGTTGACATTGTGTATGGGGGATGAGTGTCACATTTACATTGTGTATGGGGGGTGAGTGTTATGTTTACATTGTGTATGGGGGGTGAGTGTCATGTTTATATTGTGTGTGGAGGGATGAGTGTCACGTTTACTTTGTGTATGGGGGTGAGTGTCATGTTTACATTGTGTATGGGGGGGTGAGTGTCATGTTTATATTGTGTATGGAGGGATGAGTGTCACATTGACATTGTGTATGGGGGATGAGTGTCATGTTTACATTGTGTATGGGGGGGTGAGTGTCATGTTTACATTGCATATGGGGGATGAGTGTCATGTTTACATTGTGTATGGATGGATGAGTGTCATGTTGACATTGTGTATAGGAGGTGAGTGTCATGTTTACGTTTTGTATGGACAGATGAGTGTCATGTTTACATTGTGTATAGGAGGTGAGTGTCATGTTTACATTTTGTATGGACGGATGAGTGTCATGTTTACATTGTGTATGGAGGGATGAGTGCATGTCATAATTATTATCTTAACATTTTCAACTGATGTTCTAAAGCATCATTATGCTATACCAATCACATTTGAAGCCTACTGTTTAACATGCTATGATCATAAATAACCCATTTCACCGTCCAGCCATACAAATTAGTACTGAAATGTATGTGTGAACATGAAATTTATTTATTGGTGAACAAATACAGATATTACCAGCTGTTTGTCTCTAATAGCCCATCATTGATTGATATGGTTGACTGCTTTATAACACAAGTCTGGCTCTTTAATAAATGATGAGAAACAACGTTCCTCAAAACATATTCCACAGACCAGCTGCAAGCCCTGACAAGGCCTCAGAGTTGGTGGTCATGTCTCATGAGGTAGAGGAGAAGAGGAACACCACCACAGATCAAGAGGAGCGAGGAAGTACCCTACCCTTTGTTAAGTTATACGTATGTCCCAATTCCCTACCCCAGTGAGTTGACAGGAGCAGCTGTCTCCAGTCCCTCCACAGAAAGCATTGACTATATATATATATACATAAATATATATATATATATATACATATCATAATATCATCATATAACAAGTTGTTAGGATGTAGACAATTTCCAGGACACTCATGCTAGGTGATACACTGGACACTCACTGCCCAATGACTCCCTAGACACTCACTGCTGAATGACTCCCTAGACACTCAGTGCCCAATGACTCCCTAGACACTCAGTGCCCAATGACTCCCTAGACACTCACTGCTGAATGACTCCCTAGACACTCAGTGCCCAATGACTCCCTAGACACTCAGTGCCCAATGACTCCCTAGACACTCACTGCTGAATGACTCCCTGGCATTCACTGCCCAACAATTCCCTGACACTCACTGCCCAACAACTCCCTGGACACTCACTGCCCAATGATTCCCTGGACACTCACTGCCCAATGACTCCCTGGACACTAACTGCCCAATGATTCCCTGGACACTCACTGCCCAATGATTCCCTGGACACTCACTGTCCAATGATTCCCTGGACACTCACTGTCCAATGACTCCCTGGACACTGCCAGGTACACTTGACCTGAGCCAGTGGGCAGTGGTCAGTTAATAGATTCAGTGATGAGTGAGTTGTACAGATGCAGTGAGGAAGTTGGAGATGGGAGGTGACTGTCATGGGAATGTCAAGTAGAAGTTAGAGTAATGCAATAAATATATGTGCCATTCCATTCGTGGTGTTGTTGAAACTGCTTCACCATTGCTCAAGAAGATTAAGTCTACATAAATCAGTTTTGCCTCTGTGTTCATTGCAGATGGTGGTATATTTACTACAGGTATAGTGGTATACAGGGGGTATACATAGGGGTATACATTGTGGGTATATAATTATACATGAGGGTACATACTGTGGGTATATGCACATGAGGCTATATACTGGGAGTATACATGAAGGTACATCAAGGGGTATATGGATATAACCCTCCCTGGCTCACTCTCAAACTGGAAATAAACAACTGCTGTGTTTACTGTAACCATGCTGTCAACCCAAAACACTGCACATTCGCAATCACTAGACTTCTTATGAGTAGTGAAGTACTCTGCACCATGCAAGACGTGGAGAAGATCCAGGGATTCTGTCCTCGCCTCTCCTACCAGCTGCTTCACAATCATGAACAACTCAGCAGGGACTCATCAACCTCAGCAGATCAATGCTGCATTTAGTCTATATTTGCACAGTCGGGCGGCATCAGACTATGTATTATTCACAGCCCAGCAAAACACATTAGCAGAGCAGGAGGCTATAGCGTAGTAGAAACTGCACAGGTCAAGAGCACACTGGCACTGCGACAGTCTGGGAGTATCCTTGACAGTCTTCCACACATTGTGTTAGTCAGCACTGGGGATGCACCAGCCGGTGATTTTCATGAGCCTCACCCACACTATGGAAACAATGTGTAAATCTGCACAATTTCATCAGTGTCAGGGCTCCTCACTTGCCCTGTTTTAATTAATATAGGTAACTTCGCAATACACCTGTTGGATTTCACGATAGATAGACATCTGTGGAGTGAACAGGAGCAGAAGGTTGGCAAAAAAAGCAGAGGCCCAGAAGGAAGGAGGCAAGGAAGTCCTAGACTGCGATGGAAGGATTGTCTAAAGAGAGGCTGGAGGGTGTGGGAGAGGGGTGGAGGGAGTGGGAGAGGGGTGGAGGGAGTGGGAGAGGGGTGGAGGGAGTGGGAGGGGTGGAGGGAGTGGGATGGAGGGAGCGGGAGAGGGGTGGAGGGAGTGGGAGGGGGATGGAGAGAGTGGGAGAGGGGTGGAGGGAGCGGGAGAGGGGTGGAGGGAGTGGGATGGAGGGAGTGGGAGAGGGGTGGAGAACGAGAGTGAAAGAGAGAAGGAGTGGAGACAGTTGGGGTTAGAAATCAAGGAGCAATATTGAGGTGAGACTCAAACTTGACATAGAGGGAAACAAGAGAACACGGAACAACATAACTAAACCCATTTTTGTGACATGTTTTCACAGCTGGAGAGACATAGTGTTGTGTTGTTTGATTATCATATGCATTTCAATCAAATTCGTCTTAGTCCTAGTCTTTGGGAGTACAGTCTAGTAGTGTCTTTGGGAGTACAGTCTAGTAGGGTCTTTGGGAGTACCGTCTAGTAGGGTCTTTGGGAGTACAGTCTAGTAGTGTCTTTGGGAGTACAGTCTAGTCGGGTCTTTGGGAGTACAGTCTAATAGGGTCTTTGGGAGTACAGTCTAGTAGGGTCTTTGGGAGTACAGTCTAGTAGGGTCTTTGGGAGTACAGTCTAGTAGGGTCTTTGGGAGTACAGTCTAGTAGTGTCTTTGGGAGTACAGTCTAGTAGTGTCTTTGGGAGTACAGTCTAGTAGTGTCTTTGGGAGTACAGTCTAGTAGGGTCTTTGGGAGTACAGTCTAGTAGGGTCTTTGGGAGTACAGTCTAGTAGTGTCTTTGGGAGTACAGTCTAGTAGTGTCTTTGGGAGTACAGTCTAGTAGGGTCTTTGGGAGTACAGTCTAGTAGGGTCTTTGGGAGAACAGTCTAGTAGGGTCTTTGGGAGTACCGTCTAGTAGGGTCTTTGGGAGTACAGTCTAGTAGGGTCTTTGGGAGTACAGTCTTGTAGACTCTTTGGGAGTACAGTCTTGTAGGGTCTTTGGGTCTGTCGTACAATTTCACACAGTGAAGGACAATTGGCACTAGTACAGTCTAGTAGCATCTTTGGGTCCATCGTATAATTCCAAGCGACATTCGCTATTGTGCGCCAGTGAGCCCCACCTGTTGGCCAACTATGTAATTACATACAGTAGAAGCTGGCGTTTCTGTCCACACAATGAATGCAGGACAACCCCTGAGGACCAATCTATCACCACAGGACATCTAGTAATTCCATGGATCAATCGCATCCAGTCAGCCAGGAACAAGGGACATGTGTAGTACGAGTGAACAGAGAGGTAGAGTGAAAAAGTCATAGCTGAAAAGTCTAGTATCGCGAACAAGAGCTACATCTCTGACTTGACATATAATACTGACTGACAATAAACACATTCTGAGGTCAGCATCAAGGTAGTTGGTAAGTTCTTATATAGCGCAGTATTCAGTCCTCAAGACTGCTCAAAGCGCTTTACACTTTACTCCTTGGTAGACCTGTTCGATTAGACCTGTTCAATCAAATACCATCTTGACTTCTCTGGGAAGCATCCAACCACGCTGCAATTAATGCGCAAAGACTAGTCATACACAAATATCCACCACTGCCTATAGCCATTCAAACAGCTGAGTGAACTGATGAGTGAACTGAAGAGTGAACGAACTTGCCCAAAGTTTGACACTGCAGCACAGGACTAAAACCCGGGTCCTCTCAGTCGAGTCTAAAGCTCTAGCCAGTACTCTCGTAACATCATTGGCCAGAACGAAGACGTATACTTGTTATTGTGTCTTGGCTATTTTGCATACAAATTCTGGATACCTACAAAATATTGACTAAATTAAGGGATTCCCTCGTCAATTAATGTAGACTTATTTTTAGGGCGTGACAACTGAATTTGTGTGCGCCAAATGCCACATTTAAGTGCCATTTGGGTGCATTCGTGAAATTTTGGTGGGTCATTTGTTAAAATATTGCATCAATGGCGCAAAGGTGCGGAATGGATTGTACCCTGGGGACAAACAAATATTTGTAATTGAATCTACGGAACGTTTTTAATCACGCGAAATAACTGTTGTAGCGGTCGTGGATCGGTCGCTGTGCTTATGTAATGAATGCTGGCATGGTAGTTTTTAGCTGTTATATACAACATTAATTATAATTATATTTTTAAAGCCAATATGTTCCTAACATCTCGCCACCTCAGTTGAGATATACGAATATGGATATTATGATAAAATAGTGCGTTTAATGGTACTGTTTGCTGTCGGTATAATGCTCAGAACAGCATGTGTGTGCGCATTTTCTAAATTACCTTATTCTTGCACAAAACGCCACAAAGTTAGTGCAATTTGGACCGTTAAAAATTTCCCAAATTAAACAGTTTCATCATAATATTTATTATGAATACTGTTTATATCTTAAATGATGATAGGAATGCAAAAGCATTGAACAAATTAGATACCAGTGTCGTTTTAGGGACTTGACTTTGACTTGCAAGACTTCCTTTTAGGCCTTACTTTGTTAGTTCATGGCTAGGCAGGTCATTGGTGGAACAAATATATACTGAAGAATATTACATGTTCAATCATTCCTAGATTTCTAGTTTGAATTAATATAGGCATCGGTAGTGGAGGTGGGTAATGGAGGTGGGTAGTGGAGGTGGGTAATGGAGGTGGGTAGTGGAGGTGGGTAATGGACATGGGCTGTAAAGTTCTACCTTGGTCTAGTTATTGTGTGTAACAGTGTTTATACAAAGCCACTGGATACTTATACAATCATGTAATTTATCTGTCGCGACATGTTTTATTAGTTTGCAAATATATATATATATATATATATATATATATATACAGGTATATATATATTACTATTTTGAGTAATTGAATTTTACAAAATCTAAGGATATTTGTCAACATCATTTGTTCTATTGTACTACTAGCAGTGAGCTATTGTCTTTAGAGATAATGGCTCATCTAGCATGATACATTTCACTAGTGAAGACCCTTGCTGGAGTTGTCCTCATGGGCACAGACCACAATTAGCATTCTTCCACAAAAGCTTTTCATCACTAATTAATATATATGGTATCACATCTTTTATAGTGCTTTCTGTCATCATCACTGTCTGGTACAGATAATGTTCCTGGTTCTTTCTGTCATCATCACTAGTACAGATAGTGTGCACAGTCCTTTCTGCCATCATCACTGTCTGGTACATACAGTATTCATACTGAATCACAGTCCTTTCTGTCATCGTCACTGGTACAGATAGTGTGCACAGTCCTTTCTGTCATCATCACTGGTACAGATAATGTGCACAGTCCTTTCTGTCATCATCACTGTCTGGCACATACAGTGTTCATACTGAATCATAGTCCTTTCTTTCATCATCACTGGTACAGATAGTGTGCACAGTCCTTTCTGTCATCATCACTGTCTGGTACATAGAGTGTTCATACTGAATCACAGTCCTTTCTGTCATCATCACTGGTACAGATAGTGTGCACAGTCCTTTCTGTCATCATCACTGTCTGGCACATACAGTGTTCATACTGAATCACAGTCCTTTCTCTCATCATCACTGGTACAGATAGTGTGCACAGTCCTTTCTGCCATCATCACTGTCTGGTACATACAGTATTCATACTGAATCACAGTCCTTTCTGTCATCGTCACTGGTACAGATAGTGTGCACAGTCCTTTCTGTCATCATCACTGGTACAGATAGTGTGCACAGTCCTTTCTGTCATCATCACTGTCTGGTACATAGAGTGTTCATACTGAATCACAGTCCTTTCTGTCATCATCACTGGTACAGATAGTGTGCACAGTCCTTTCTGTCATCATCACTGTCTGGCACATACAGTGTTCATACTGAATCACAGTCCTTTCTCTCATCATCACTGGTACAGATAGTGTGCACAGTCCTTTCTGCCATCATCACTGTCTGGCACATACAGTGTTCATACTGAATCACAGTCCTTTCTGTCATCATCACTGGTACAGATAGTGTGCACAGTCCTTTCTGTCATCATCACTGTCTGGCACATACAGTGTTCATACTGAATCACAGTCCTTTCTCTCATCATCACTGGTACAGATAGTGTGCACAGTCCTTTCTGTCATCATCACTGTCTGGCACATACAGTGTTCATACTGAATCACAGTCCTTTCTGTCATCATCACTGGTACAGATAGTGTGCACAGTCCTTTCTGTCATCATCACTGTCTGGCACATACAGTGTTCATACTGAATCACAGTCCTTTCTCTCATCATCACTGGTACAGATAGTGTGCACAGTCCTTTCTGTCATCATCACTGTCTGGCACATACAGTGTTCATACTGAATCACAGTCCTTTCTGTCATCATCACTGGTACAGATAGTGTGCACAGTCCTTTCTGTCATCATCACTGTCTGGCACATACAGTGTTCATACTGAATCACAGTCCTTTCTGTCATCATCACTGGTACAGATAGTGTGCACAGTCCTTTCTGCCATCATCACTGTCTGGTACATACAGTGTTCATACTGAATCATAGTCCTTTCTGTCATCATCACTAGTACAGATAGTGTGCACAGTCCTTTCTGCCATCATCACTGTCTGGTACATACAGTGTTCATACTGAATCATAGTCCTTTCTGTCATCATCACTGGTACAGATAGTGTGCACAGTCCTTTCTGCCATCATCACTGTCTGGTACATACAGTGTTCATACTGAATCACAGTCCTTTCTGTCATCATCACTGGTACAGATAGTGTGCACAGTCCTTTCTGTCATCATCACTGTCTGGTACATACAGTGTTCATACTGAATCACAGTCCTTTCTGTCATCATCACTGGTACAGATAGTGTGCACAGTCCTTTCTGTCATCATCATTGTCTGGTACATACAGTGTTCATACTGAATCACAGTCCTTTCTGTCATCATCACTGGTACAGATAGTGTGCACAGTCCTTTCTGCCATCATCACTGTCTGGTACATACAGTGTTCATACTGAATCACAGTCCTTTCTGTCATCATCACTGGTACAGATAGTGTGCACAGTCCTTTCTGCCATCATCACTGTCTGGTACATACAGTGTTCATACTGAATCACAGTCCTTTCTGTCATCATCACTGGTACAGATAGTGTGCACAGTCCTTTCTGCCATCATCACTGTCTGGTACATACAGTGTTCATACTGAATCACAGTCCTTTCTGTCATCATCACTGGTACAGATAGTGTGCACAGTCCTTTCTGCCATCATCACTGTCTGGTACATACAGTGTTCATACTGAATCACAGTCCTTTCTGTCATCATCACTGGTACAGATAGTGTGCACAGTCCTTTCTGTCATCATCACTGTCTGGTACATACAGTGTTCATACTGAATCACAGTCCTTTCTGACCTACTTTTTATTCCTAGATTCAACACTAACATTGGAACTAAAGCTTTTTCTGTTGCTGCACCAACTATTTGGAATATGCTTCCACTTAGTGTTAGATCAGTTGAAAATATTACAAAATTCCGTCGTCATTTAAAAACGTATCTTTACAACCTTGCTTATCCACTGTAGCTCCCTAGCGCCTTGACCCATCTGTTGACAACTGGAAAACTACTTATGGATTTTGAGATTGAACAACTCTTTTGTTTTGATGCGCCTCTGAGCTTGGTTTCCAAGGATTTAGGCGCAATAGAAGTTATCTTATTATTATTATTATCATCACTGGTACAGATAGTGTGCACAGTCCTTTCTGTCATCATCACTGTCTGGTACATACAGTGTTCATACTGAATCACAGTCCTTTCTGTCATCATCACTGGTACAGATAGTGTGCACAGTCCTTTCTGCCATCATCACTGTCTGGTACATACAGTGTTCATACTGAATCACAGTCCTTTCTGTCATCATCACTGTCTGGTACATACAGTGTTCATACTGAATCACAGTCCTTTCTGTCATCATCACTGTCTGATACATACAGTGTTCATACTGAATCACAGTCCTTACTGTCATCATCACTGTCTGGTACATACAGTGTTCATACTAAATCACAGTCCTTTCTGTCATCATCACTGTCTGGTACATACATTGTTCATACTGAATCACAGTCCTTTCTGTCATCATCACTGTCTGGTACATACAGTGTTCATACTGAATCACAGTCCTTACTGTCATCATCACTGTCTGGTACATACAGTGTTCATACTGAATCATAGTCCTTACTGTCATCATCACTGTCTGGTACATACAGTGTTCATACTGAATCACAGTCCTTACTGTCATCATCACTATCTGGTACATACAGTGTTCACACTGAATCACAGTCCTTTCTGTCATCATCACTGTCTGGTACATACAGTGTTCACACTGAATCACAGTCCTTTCTGTCATCATCACTGTCTGGTACATACAGTGTTCACACTGAATCACAGTCCTTTCTGTCATCATCACTGTCTGGTACATACAGTGTTCACACTGAATCACAGTCCTTTCTGTCATCATCAGTGTCTGGTACATACAGTGTTCATACTTAATCACAGTCCTTTCTGTCATCATCACTGTCTGGTACATACAGTGTTCATACTGAATCACAGTCCTTTTTGTCATCATCACTGTCTGGTACATACAGTGTTCATACTGAATCACAGTCCTTTCTGTCATCATCACTGTCTGGTACATACAGTGTTCATACTGAATCACAGTCCTTACTGTCATCATCACTGTCTGGTACATACAGTGTTCATAGTGAATCCCAGTCCTTACTGTCATCATCACTGTCTGGTACATATAGTGTTCATACTGAATCACAGTCCTTTCTGTCATCATCACTGTCTGGTACATACAGTGTTCATACTGAATCACAGTCCTTTCTGTCATCATCACTGTCTGGTACATACAGTGTTCATACTGAATCACAGTCCTTTTTGTCATCATCACTGTCTGGTACATACAGTGTTCATACTGAATCACAGTCCTTTCTGTCACCATCACTGTCTGGTACATACAGTGTTCATACTGAATCACAGTCCTTTCTGTCATCATCACTGTCTGGTACATATAGTGTTCACACTGAATCACAGTTCTTTCTGTCATCATCACTATCTGGTACATACAGTGTTTACACTGAATCACAGTTCTTTCTGTCATCATCACTGTCTGGTACATATAGTGTTCACAGTTCTTTCTATCATCATCACTGGTACAGATAGTGTTCACAGTTCTTTCTGTCATTATCACTGCCTGGTAAAGATAGTGTTCTCAGTTCTTTCTGTGCCTGGTACAGATAGTGTTCTTTCTGTCATCATCACTGTCTGGTACAGTGTTCACAGTTCTTTCTGTCATTACCACTGCCTTGTACAGATAGTATTCACAGTTTTTTTGGTTATCACCACTGCCTGATACAGAAAGTGTGTACAGTTCTTTCTGTCATCATAACTGCCTAGTACAGAAAATGTTCACAGTTCTTTCTGTCATCATAACTGTCTGTATCAGACTCTTATACAGATGGTGTTCACAGTTCTTTCTGTCATCATAACTGCCTGTATCAGACTCTGATACAGATGGTGTTCACATTTCTTTCTGTCATCATAACTGTCTGTATCAGACTCTGATACAGATGGTGTTCACAGTTTTTTCTGTGTTGACATACATAATGGCTCTAACATATGGTCTGAAATCAACATGAAAATTTAAAGCACCACTTAACAAATTTAATTATGCAGATTACTTCAAAGTCATCAAAGATATTCCAAACAATGTCAGTAAACAGGCAGGCAGTAAGCGTTCACAATAATAGGAGCATTAAAACTGTTGTTATTGTATGGTAATTCCGGTGACCTTTAGACAACAACAAAAGATGTGACATCAAATATTGTCATTGCCACGCATCACTGGCTCTATGTGCGGCTACATGTCACCCAATAACATGCCAGTGACACAAGCTCTCTCTCTATCTCCCACTAAGGTAATTGACTGCAGAACAAAATGTGATGGACTGATGAGGATATTACTATGGCCTGATTGCTGCAGTCACCAACTGCAACAGAGTGACACGTCATCGTGTGTGGTGACCGTCCTTGTGGAACAGAGAATTCCAGCACTACATTTATGGCTAACTTAATCAAGTATGCCAAATTTTGTTTTGTTTTGGTGTTGACAAGTAGCACAGTTTTTAATGAGACACTTCAAACTTGTCTTTCACATTCAGCAGGTGTCATGTGCCAAATTATAGGGCAACATGATTCAACTCAACCAGTCAACCATTCAAATACACCTCTATTTCCAGAGTTGTACAGAGCACTTACATCCAGAAACATAATATTTCAGATGACAATATTACTACCAGTTAGTTCAACCAGTGACATTTGTAATTGATCAGCTTCAATGTTTGCTCAGGTGTATATGTTCAACAATTTTGCGCTTCTTAGTAAAAATTGCTTGTGATCGATACAATAACTGCAGATATTGCTTGTGTTTCTATAACATGCCCTGCCTTCACCCCGTCCATACCAACTAGCTAATAAAGTCATGTCTACTGACCAAATCCACACCAATCAGCATGCACAAGGCCTTAGCAAAACTAGCTAAGTGATGGTATCATTCAAGATTGGCTATTGCCATTCAGAGATTCACCCAAAAGCTGTATATGTTAGAAGCACTGGTCACCTGTAAAGGCCAAATAGAAAGTATGTATGCTACGTCAAAGCCTCCCAAAGTGAATAGATATAAGTGCTATAGTTCATTAGTATTATTATTATACTGCTTAGTGGTACATGAAACTGTTAGGAATGACACATTCACACAGTTCTACGTACTCAAGGATTTTATTTGAAACAAGATCGATGTAGTGTGCTGTTTCAGTGGACAAACTGTAAGAAGTCATTGTTTACCAACACAAGACATTGTCTACCAGGACAAGTCCTCTTTAATGCGAAGAAATGCAATTACACATTCTTAAAAGGATGCTCAAATGCATGACATGACGTCCACCCGATGTCAACTCACTCTAACAATTAATTTCAACAAATAATGCATTGTACACCATATATTGTGTTATTAGATGTAACACTTAACAGGTTACAGTACATTATGAGATGTCACTCCTGACACTTAGTAGTAAGACAAAGGCCAAACTTATCGATTAAACAGTCCTGATTTTGCACACCTGGACAACTGAAAGCAATAAAATATTCCCAAGACTCTTGAGTGGAGTCGGCAATCAACTGGATGAGTTCACTGGGCCATCATCACCAGCTCAATCAATGCACCGCATCTATGGCACAGACTGACATCTCCTGTCAACCCAACACAGTCTTCTTCCCATCCCAACACAGACTGTCATCTCCTTTCATCCTAACACAAACTGTCATCCCAACACAGACTGACATCTCCTGTCATCCTTACACAGACTGTCATCTCCTTTCATCCTAACACAAACTGTCATCCCAACACAGACTGACATCTCCTGTCATCCTTACACAGACTGACATCTCCTGTTATCCCAACACAGTCTGACATCTCCTTTCTCCCCAACACAGACTGTCATCTCCTTTCATCCCAACATAGACTGACATCTCTGTCATCCTAACACAGACTGACATCTCCTGTTATCCCAACACAGTCTGACATCTCCTTTCATCCCAACACAGACTGTCATCCCAACACAGACTGACATCTCCTGTCATTCCAACACAGACTGACATCTCCTGTCATTCCAACACAGACTGACATCTCTGTCATCCCAACACAGACTGACATCTCCTGTCATCCCAACACAGACTGACATCTCTGTCATCCCAACACAGACTGACATCTCTGTCATCCCAACACAGTCTGACATCTCTGTCATCCCAACACAGACTGACATCTCCTGTCATCCCAACACAGACTGACATCTCTGTCATCCCAACACAGTCTGACATATTTGTCATCCCAACACAGACTGACATCTCCTGTCATCCCAACACAGACTGACATCTCTGTCATCCCAACACAGACTGACATCTCCTGTCATCTCAACACAGACTGACATCTCCTGACATCTCTGTCATCCCAACACAGACTGACATCTCCTGTCATCCCAACACAGACTGACATCTCTGTCATCCCAACACAGACTGACATCTCTGTCATCCCAACACAGTCTGACATATTTTTCATCCCAACACAGACTGACATCTCCTGTCATCCCAACACAGACTGACATCTCTGTCATCCCAACACAGACTGACATCTCCTGTCATCTCAACACAGACTGACATCTCCTGACATCTCTGTCATCCCAACACAGACTGACATCTCTATCATTCCAACACAGACTGACATCTCCTGTCATCCCAACACAGACATACATCTCTGTCATCCCAACACAAACTGACATCTCCTGCCATCCCAAGACAGACTGACATCTCCTGTCTTCCCAACACAGACTAACGTCTCCTGTCATCCCAACAGTTGGTAGATTTGTTCTTTGATAGCTGCAGTCAACTTGACATGTTGCCAGAAGAAATAGTGCAACCTTTAAACAAAATGACCACTCACCTCTGTTGTATCATGGACCAGGGAGAAACAAATGAAAACACGTTGATCCACATTACAAATAAGAACTCTACCCTTATAATATGTCAGTTCCAACTCTCATGTTATCTGAGCTTGAGTTCCATGGCCGAGATAGTGAGCTACTGACAGACAACACCTTGTCTCTCTTAATTATTTATTCTCTTCCAACGTTTAATATTACAGCAGCTATGTATTCTTCAGAAACAATTAACTATTTATGGGCCACTGTGACCACTTTGGGCATTCACTTTTTCATCGATTAGACTGCAATTCTCTGTCCAGGAATTCAGTTCATGTGTTTTGTAATTGACATTAATTAACAAGTAAACAGAAAAGAGTTGCAATAAACTGAAAATTAAGGTAAAATAATATCAGATTATGTTTTCCAGCAAATACATAATTGATTTCAAAAATATAACTAATTTCAATACTTTCTTTGTCATAAACAACACATACTTTATATGATAAATGAATATAATTGTCAAACCAGAATTAAACACATGCCAATGCGGCTGTAACTACAGTGGCAGTGCTGTAGACTAAGTTGGACAATGGGATGTAAATCAATGTCCTACTGCGTGGTTTCGTTCCACAAGTCTTCTCCTGTCACACCCTGCTCATTCCTCAATCAATAGCAAACCAACTTTCATCAACAGACTACTGCATTCTAACAATCAATTAGAGTTAACAGTTTTAAATCGGTCAACTTATTGCCTTTTTAATCAATTGATCTACTTATTATGGAGTTTGTGGCATGCTGCAGTGGAATAATTTTCAAAATAGAAAGCACTTTAAGGTCTTTTCCTACAATATTTATATGCATGCATGCACGATGTATTATCACACATGTTAATTCTCACAGATTTCCCAGAAATCTACCCTATTTCTTGATCTCCCAGATGGGAGAAAAAATCTCCCGGATTTCTAAGCCAATGAAACAAAGTACTTCTTTGTGGCCTGATAAAGCCAATGAATTAATTGCAGTCGGACTGAGCCTGAGCTACATTTCATGAACAGGGACACAGGAGCAAGGCTGCTTGGACAACAAAGGGGGTTAGTTAAACCAGACCTTATGTTGCCTAGACAACAACAACTATTTAACTATACTTTTCTTGGTCTTGCCTGTTGATGTCATTGAATAAAAGCTTTAGACGAGCACTGTAATCCATTTCAACCTGTGTTCAAATAATGTCAATCTATATTTGTAAATGTTAGAATTGGGACACATTATAAATGAAAAACTTTATTTCAAACAGATAATTTTATAACATTAAAGGTCCGTCAGCAAAGACAAGGGTCACAAACAGCAAATTAATCATGCATGCCTCCGTCACCCAGGCTAAGTTCATGTCCTACTGCGAATATTATGTCAGTTATATTTGTAAAATAATATGTAGTATGCAAAGCTTTTGCACAATATTAATTCTATTTAATGTATGAACACATATACCAGTTTACTTGTCCTCATACAATGTGTTTAATGTAACATATTAAATATATATTAACATGCAGTTAATTATGTGCCACTTTGAAGAAGAGCAATGAATTTGGAACTAAAGCTTATCTGTGACTATTTTCATAATGTGAAATATTCTGATTTATGCCAAATTCTACAATATGCTGAGACCGCCGATTAATGCACACTTCAGTGATACCACAAAACACTCCGATTTAGGCATCAATCTCATCCACTGGCATTTCTGAAACTTAACATGTTTTTAGTAAAACCGGGTTGTTAATGTCTATGGAATTTATAATTTTTATTATATTTTATTCTGATTGATGTACAAATGCTCGATTTTCTTAGGCCCTTCGATTTCTGTATAAATGCCCGATTTTCCGAGACCCTTCAATTTACCCATAAATGCCTGATTTTTTTAGACCCTCCGATTTAGATATAAATCTCCTTCATTGGCATTTCTTAAACTTAACATATGTATTATTACAAACAAAATCAGTTCTGTTGGCATAGCTAACACTATGAGTTAAACTTGGATAGCACATTAGTCTCTTGTCATTAGTCATTAGATTCACAACACCTTCATCACTCGATGAATGCTCTATCTGTCTGACCAAAGCCCTGATTCATGACAATACCTCCACTTAATAACGGTTCCACCCATCTGATGAAGGCCCTGATTCACACCTCCATTGCTTGATGAATGCTCTATCTGCCTGACCAAGGCCCTGTTTCACGGTAACACCTTCATTGCTTGATGTATGCTTTATCTGCCTGACTAAGGCCCCGATTCAAGACAACACCTCCATCACTTGATCTATCTGCCTGACCTAGGCCCTGATTCACAACACCTCCATCACCTGATGAATTCTCTATCTGCCTAATGAAGGCCCTAATTCCATCACTTGATCTATCTGCCTGACCGAGGCCCTGATTCAAGACAATACCTCCATCACTTGATGAATGCTCTATCTGCCTGACCAAGGCCCTGATTCATGACAACACCTCTAACCCTTGGTGAATGATCTATTTGTCTGACCAGATATTGATAGTTCTGTGGGCAGCCATTGCTGCAGATCAAACATCCTACTACAGCATGTGGCAGCTGGTCCCTACATCAATCTCTCATTTGTCAGGCAAGGTGGGAGGCAAGTGAACTCAGATCTAGGGGACAATCTCTCATTTTGACTTCATATTCACTTGTTATCACTTTTTCTTCAATCCTTGTGAGGCAATTGTGATCTTGGGTGACACACACATTCCTTGGGACTGAACACACTTGTGATTCTGGGGGATGAACACATTTATGATCCTGGGGGATGAACACATTTGTGATCCTGGGGATGAACACATTTGTGATCCTGGGGATGAACACATTTATGATCCTGGGGATGAACACATTTGTGATCCTGGATGACAGAAACATTTGTGATCATGGTGACGAACATACTTTTTATTTATAAAACGTCTTTGAAAATGCATATATTTTCATTCATAACGCACTCAGATTGTGACACTTAGTAATCATACCTAAATTAAATAATGTTATTTAGAAGTGATGATTAGCGAGATATATTTAGTGAACCGAATCACAGCCAATGTAGAGATTCGTGTGCAGAAGAAAGGGTTCGGGTTGACCAGTTCTCCAACAGTCTGCAAGGTATTGTGGGATACATAACTTGTGAGGACACAACCAGAGGTGTTGACATATTGACACACGACACAGCGTATTAATTTTACATGGTTTTTCCACAGGTTCAACTGAATGGCTTTCATACTGAATCTGTTTTGTAGGCGATCCACTCTCTAGGCAATATCACAGACAGTGGGTGAACCCATAACCACATCTGGCTCCTGACAACTCTCACAGGCCGTTCAATAACAACACAGTTAAACAAACCAGAGCATAAAAGGTATTGGGCAAGTGACATAAAAACACTGCCTGTGATAAACTTCTGATAAGCAACCTATAAACAGACCATCAGCCGATATTATGAAGGTCGATTACGATGCAAGTCTGCACAAATCCTGTTCATTAAAGCTCAATGGCAGAATAAGTTATTTCACAGAGTACTACTAAAGAAGACAATTAAAGAAGATGACTGGACTCACACTTACAGCAGGTGAATGTATCTGTTTGTATATTGTAAGCATATTGTAAACAGTTGTCAATTTACAGAATTTATACATACATGAGCACCCCTGTATGTACATGCGCACATGCACATGAGCACACATGCATACGCACGCACACATGCATGCACGCACACACGTACAATATATAATAGAGGTGTATACAACTATTGGAAATCTTGGAGTAATACTATAGAAGCTATGGCTAATTCATTTGTACAAATTCAGAACAAAACTGACCACACACTATTATAATTTATATCAATTTATGATATCAAGAGTCATCGTCATCATCACCATCATCATCATTGTGCTGCCGTAGTGTCCCATGGTTGGGCGAAGGCCTCAGCATGTCATTTCCAAATCTTATCTTGCGTTATCCTCTGCCAGATCATGCCCTTCCAGTACTCGTCTAGTTCGTCTCTCCACCGTCTCGCCGGTCTTCCTCTAGATTGTTTCCCTTCGTACGGTCTCCAGGTGGTGATACGTGATGTCCATCAGTTATCTCGTAGTCTGGTAATGTGCCCTGCCCAGGTCCACTTCTGTCTTCTGATTTGTTCTATCACGTCTATGACCTTTGTCTTCTGTCTTACCCAGATGTTTGTTTTTCTCTCCCGAAATGTGATGTTTAACATACTTCTTTCCATCTTTGTTTGTGCGGCTGCTAGCTTGTTCTTTGCCTGGATGGTGAGTGCCCATGTTTCTGTGCCATGTCATTGCTGGAAGTACGCATGGGTTGAAGACTTGTATCTTCAAGCAGGTTTCAAAAGTTACCCTTGAAGATGTCGCAGTGTGATCCTTCTTTGAATCTCCTTGTCTTGGTGCTTGTCTCTGATACTGTATCGCTGTCCCAGATAGACGTAGCTTTCAACGTTCTCTATCTGCGCCGTATTGATATATATTGATGTGCCATTTTCTAGCATCACTTTTGTGTTTGAGATGTTCATCTTGAGACCTTGTTTTTCACTTTCATCAGCTAGCTCCTGCAGCATGTTTTGTAGTTTCTGCGGTGTAGTAGCGCATATGAGTATGTCATCGGCGAAACGAAGATGGCCGAGATATTCTCCGCCTATCCTCAAGCCTCTGGTTTCCCAGGTCAGTCTTTGGAATATGCTTTCAAGTGTTGCCGTGAACAGCTTGGGCGATATGGTGTCACCCTGTCGTACTCCTCTCTTGATGTTGATCTTGTTGCTCTTTTTGTGTAGGTGGATGGTCACTGAGCTGTTGATGTAGCTGTCTTTCAGGAGTTCGATGTACATGTCTTCTATCCCCTGTTCTTGAAGGGGGGTCAGTACTGCTTGAGTTTGCACCGAGTCGAAAGCCTTCTCTTAGTTGACGAAAGCGATGCAGAGCGGGATATTAAATTCTCGGCACTTCTCTTTCAGTTGGTTTACGATGTGTATGTGGTCTGTCGTTGAGTACCTGCTTCTGAATCCTGCTTGCTCTCGTGTTTGGTTTTTGTCAGGTGTCTTCTCTAGCCTATTCGTTAGTATCTTTGTGAGTAATTTGTAGATGTTTGATAACAGACATATTGGTCTGTCATTCTTTAAGTCTTTTTTTATTTCCCTTCTTGAAAATTATCACCATCTTTGCGTTCTTCCAAGTGGTGGGTATTCGTTTTTCTGATAAGCAGTTAGTATACAGCTTAGCCAGTGTCTTCGAGATGATATCTTCTCCTGCTTTTAATGTTTCAATGTTTACATGGTCGTTGCCTGATGTCTTCCCATTCTTCATATCTCTTAGCGCAGCTTCCACCTCCCATGGTGTTATCTCTGGTATCTCTTTCAGGTCGGTGTGAACTATGGTACTCTGTTCACTGTCGCACAAGAGAGTCAGGGCTATTATTATTATGATTCCAGGTTAACTGTTCTGTTGGAGCATTCATGATGCTGTCATACAAACATTATTCTCGTGTGGCGTTATGGCATTAACTGGCCCATCTATCACTTGTCCACAATACAACACTTGGTCTCGACTACCTGCACTTATGTATTCAATTCAACACCTACACTGCATAGAAACATCTCCAGTCACGTAACATATGACACAGCTCTCAAAACAACCTGCTGCCACGCTGTAGTTTTTTGGACTAGACTCAACAACAGTATTCTCTTTTGTTAAATATTAGTGTATGATTTAGTGGAGTTCTGCATGTTGCAAATTATAAGAATGATTGGAATCATGACTATCAAGTCATAACGGAATTTCTGCCGAGGATTATATGAAACACAGGCAGAGATAAGAGAAAGTGCTCTAAGATCTTATATACAGCACGGTATCCAGTCCTCAGGACTGTTCAAACGCTTAACATTTTATTCCCTGGGAGACCTGTTCAATCGAACACCATCTCAACTTCTCTGGGAAGCATTCAGCCATGCTGCAGTTAATGCATGAAGGCTGTTTGTACACAAATATCCACCACTGTCTATAGCCAGGTACTCATTCATACAGCTGCGTGAACTGGAGCAACGTAGAGTGAACAAACTTGCCCATGGTTTGAAATGGCAGCACAGGATTCGAACCAAGCTTCTCTTGATTGAGAGTCTGATGCTCTAGTCACTGCACTACTCCGCTAAGGCCAAATAAAAAAGTACCTGTGTTTCTGGTAACCTGGTACCTAGTATTTCCGTGAGACCCTATACATTTTTTGAAGAACAAAAGAAAAAGTTTTTTTATGATGCTGACCCTTGACCCTTGCCTCTGACCAAAAACTTCTTTTAACATTATATTATATTCCTGCAATTACATCATTCATTCAACATACTAAAAAATACAGATAATCACAGCAAAAGTCCCGAAAAGTAACAAGAATTTACCTTTTTGGAATGGAAATTCTGCGATCATCCCTAGTATTGGATGGATTTCCACGTAAATCGTTGCGAAGTGTCATGGCGCCCCTGCTATGTACCTCATTGGTATCAACCGACGTAAACAGGGACGCGGGTGGAAGGCGCTAACATAAACCGTTTCGTGATCATTGTCTGGTTGTCTGCTATGCGCATTGGACACATGTTGTTAATTAATTATAACTGTCACATCGTTAGTGTACAGATTCCGCATAAGGGTACAGATTCAGGTTTCGAACACAAAACTCAAAGGAATAACAACAGCCTAGGTTACGCTGGCTCAAAGTGATATACAGTGTAGTCTGGGTTTCATAGTTCTAGCAAATTCCATTGGATGGCTTCATATATGGTGCTAGCTAAAATGGTTGAACAAAAATAATTGTTATACTCACAAAAATAAAATAAAATATTACAATATATCTGCCTACACTATTTTTTTGGCAATAAAATGTTTTTCCTACCTACCTACCTTTTAAAAATCAATGTTACCGGAAACACAACTATATTTTATTGTGGCCTAAAGTGACACAGACATTATCACTGACCAGTCAACGGCCTCAGTGTGATGGACACTGAGAGTATCTTTTGAACCAAAGATGAGTTGTGACAACCCTACACCAGTGCCACTGTCCCCTCCACCTCAGTGAGCTGTAGACTGTGGGTGATACAGGGATGGTACCAGCTATGGGAGCAGGTGTAGACCCAGCTGTAGACAGTCCATCAAATAACACTTCTGGTTCTCAACTGGCAGGGCTAACACATGCAATGTCTGCTGTTGGTTTGTTCAGATGTCCATTGGTGGCACACAATAACTGCACCTTGTAAGAGCACTGCCAGTATCTCAGACTGGCAATGTAAAGAGAAATATCCTAACATAGCAGAGGAAAATAGGTTATGAGAACTGGAATGTTTATACCTGGCCTCTATCAAACCAGTGAAACCACTGGGTTTAGCTATAAACACTTTAAATTATGACTACTAGCATAGTCAGAATACCATCCACTGGCTCAGGGGGCCTGTAGATTTGAAAAGTTACTGGCCCATCTGTAAAAGTAACTGGCCCGGAGTTTGCATTACCGTAAAAATACACTGATACTGAAGTGCAAACATTGTTAGTCTTTTTTATTTTTCCCAAAAATATTCTTGTAAGTTACTATACATATTGCTTGTTTATTGATTTACCGCAAATTTCCATGTATACTGAGCATTTTTTTCCTTCAAATTTTTTCACAAAAGTCGGGGTGCAAATTTTCTCTGACCAATTTATCAATGTTTGCAGACCAGGATAACGCTGTTGGGAAACTAGTGATATTATCAAAGTCAGCGTGATGTCACAATGACATAAACCACAGCAGCAATGGAGATGAAAGGCAAGAATTGCACTCTCGTAACGCCTCTCTAGCCCTGAACTAGCAGCGAGAAATGACAAAGACGAGAGCCCGAATGTCTGACATCGCGAATAACACCAATGAGCGGGAAGCATACGAGACCAGGAAGCACAGCCCAGGAAGCGTCCTGCTATGATTATGAATGGGTCGAGAGTCAACAAGTGACTCCATGTTTTAAGTTGTGAATGCAAATGTTGTGAAAGTAAATAAAGACGAATGTAGCGCATGTATGCTTCACAGTTGAAAGTACCAGGTTTGCATGTAGCATTTCAGAATAGAACTTGGTGTTAATTTAAAAGTGAAATCAGAACGACACAATGTAAGTTCTAGCAAGCGCTGATTTAATCAGCAATCGTCAAGCTACAACACAAGTTATGTAGTGCTTACACATTAGTCACTAGCAAGCGACAAGCCGGCAGCAATGCCGTAACTTGCATAGGTGACATGTTTATGATTCTGAGATGGATTCATAGGTTCAAGCAAAATATTAGAAGCGGGGAAATCGGGGATTTATGTCAAAAGTCGGGGTGCATATTATACATGGTGATATACAAATTCTATCAACATTTTGTAAAAGTCAGGGTACGTATTAGACATGGGGGCATATCATAAACGAAAATTTACGGTAACTGTATTATTGTTCAAGTGTGTACTCAGATGCATGTATACGGTATTTACCAAGTTTAAATAAAGTGTGTGGCCAGTGTGACGACAGCTAGTCAGTCAGTAGTTGTGTTGATGCTGTTTTCATGTACAGATTATTCAAGGCATTAGACTATTTCACTTTTCATTCACTAGGTGGCACCACCCAAACAAGGTGGCCTTCACCTTGCCCTTGCTGACACAGCGTTACATTTGGTTTCTGTCACTTTAGCCACTTGTTAAATTTGGATTTAAGCTGTATTCCTTTGCAAGTAGAGAAGAAAAAGCGTGTCTAATTCTAAAGCTGAGGCAGCTTCCAACCACGGTACAAAGTGGGTCCAAGAGACACAGAGGGGACTTTTAAAAATGGCATCTCCCGTCTTGAAAACCTGTACTGCCGCTGCCGGTGGTTAGAAAATTTATTCGGTGGTGTTGCAGCTATCCACATGGTAAGTGTTAGAGTTTTGAATTATTATTGATCATAATTAGTTCCCATGTTATGTTTACACTCTCCTATAACTGAATCGGGTCTAAGAATTCTTGCAAACTATGCATCGGAGCCCCGATGCGGTCTTGCCGTGACCGTCGCTTTGTTTCGGCGGCATTCAAGAATTGGAAACCTGTGGCCCATTGGGCCAGTAAAATATGAACTGGCCTGAACCGGTCTAACAGCTTCAAAAACGGCACCAGGCCAGCGGGCCAGTATTAATGTTGAGGCCTGCCATAATATTATGTAATATAACTGAAAAGAAGGTTTTTTTGTGTTTTGTCTTGTTTTTATTGATCAGTCTAATCTTTCTCAACAGTCGTTTTACACACGTCATGGTTGAAAACCCACCAATGCCTTGATGCTATGAATGTGTCTGCCTGATGATTAATAGTACATTTTGACAAATGGCCACATGTATGCAACCTCATTAGATGAACACACGTCTAGGCTTTTATGTGACACGTGGCCCACATCATCTAAGACCAATTTGTTTACATATATATCATACAGCATTATGTAGTATAACTAGAAGTTTGACAGTGCTCCAGAGTAGGATTATGTAGTTATATGGAAGAAAAGTACAAACTATAAATATCTCTACATTATATTCCGATTGTATTCTTGGCCATTAACTGTTGACCAGTGCATTGCTTTGTTTGCCGACATGATGATTTGTTAAATATCCTGTGATTTGGATTATGGATTATGACCATACACCTATTTTGGACTATGACCATACACCTATTTTGGTCTACAAGTTTACACCATAACTGTGGAAACAAATGACTGAAGCTTGTTAACTCAGGTATCCACCAGTGGCACATGCTTTATTTCTGGGAGGCTCTGTTAGGCCTTCTAAGTAATGAGTGTCTAAGAAATAGGGTGAGTTTACAGGTGGGGAGACAGCCTTATCCCACAGAAAATTGTCACCAAGACGCATCAACGCAAGGACTCAAGACATCGTTCAAGAAAGATGACTTGCCGCATTGACTATAGACACAGGTGTATTATAGTAATGACCTGTGCATTCATGATAAAGACACTCCTGTAGCTAAGTGCTACAGCGCACTCTGACATTTAGCAATGTCTTCCATCTGGATAGTCTGTAATGCATGCCTTCACACACTAAACAGGCTTGGTCTAACCCTTCCATCTATGGTTCTATCTCCTTGTCATACATGCCTTCACACACTAAACAGGCTTGGTTTAACCCTTCCATCTATGGTTCTATATCTTTGTCATACATGCCTTCACACACTAAAGAAAAGGCTTGGTCTAATCCTAACCCTTCCATCTATGGTTCTATCTCCTTGCCATACATGCCTTCACACACTAAACAACAGGCTTGGTCTAATCCTAACCCTTCCATCTATGGTTCTATCTCCTTGCCATACATGCCTTCACACACTAAACAACAGGCTTGGTCTAATCCTAACCCTTCCATCTATGGTTCTATCTCCTTGCCATACATGCCTTCACACACTAAACAACAGGCTTGGTCTAATCCTAACCCTTCCATCTATGGCTCTATCTCCTTGCCATACATGCATTCACACACTAAACAACAGGCTTGGTCTAATCCTAACCCTTCCATCTATGGCTCTATCTCCTTGCCATACATGCCTTCACACACTAAACAACAGGCTTGGTCTAATCCTAACCCTTCCATCTATGGCTCTATCTCCTTGCCACACATGCCTTCATACACTAAACAACAGGCTTTGTCTAATTCTAACCCTTCCATCTATGATTCTATCTCCTTGCCATACATGCCTTCACACACTAAACAACAGGCTTGGTCTAATCCTAACCCTTCCATCTATGGCTCTATCTCCTTGCCATACATGCCTTCACACACTAAACAACAGGCTTGGTCTAATCTTAACCCTTCCATCTATGGTTCTATCTCCTTGCCATACATGCCTTCACACACTAAACAACAGGCTTGGTCTAATCCTAACCCTTCCATCTATGGCTCTATCTCCTTGCTATACATGCCTTCACACACTAAACAACAGGCTTGGTCTAATCCTAACCCTTCCATCTATGGCTCTATCTCCTTGCCATACATGCCTTCACACACTAAACAACAGGCTTGGTCTAATCCTAACCCTTCCATCTATGGCTCTATCTCCTTGCCATACATGCCTTCACACACTAAACAACAGGCTTGGTCTAATCCTAACCCTTCCATCTATGGTTCTATCTCCTTGCCATACATGCCTTCACACACTAAACAACAGGCTTGGTCTAATCCTAACCCTTCCATCTATGGCTCTATCTCCTTGCCATACATGCATTCACACACTAAACAACAGGCTTGGTCTAATCCTAACCCTTCCATCTATGGCTCTATCTCCTTGCCATACATGCCTTCACACACTAAACAACAGGCTTGGTCTAATCCTAACCCTTCCATCTATGGCTCTATCTCCTTGCCACACATGCCTTCATACACTAAACAACAGGCTTTGTCTAATTCTAACCCTTCCATCTATGATTCTATCTCCTTGCCATACATGCCTTCACACACTAAACAACAGGCTTGGTCTAATCCTAACCCTTCCATCTATGATTCTATCTCCTTGCCATTCATGCCTTCACACACTAAACAACAGGCTTGGTCTAATTCTAACCCTTCCATCTATGATTCTATCTCCTTGCCATACATGCCTTCACACACTAAACAACAGGCTTGGTCTAATTCTAACCCTTCCATCTATGATTCTATCTCCTTGCCATACATGCCTTCACACACTAAACAACAGGCTTGGTCTAATCCTAACCCTTCCATCTATGGCTCTATCTCCTTGCCATACATGCCTTCACACACTAAACAACAGGCTTGGTCTAATCTTAACCCTTCCATCTATGGTTCTATCTCCTTGCCATACATGCCTTCACACACTAAACAACAGGCTTGGTCTAATCCTAACCCTTCCATCTATGGCTCTATCTCCTTGCTATACATGCCTTCACACACTAAACAACAGGCTTGGTCTAATCCTAACCCTTCCATCTATGGCTCTATCTCCTTGCCATACATGCCTTCACACACTAAACAACAGGCTTGGTCTAATCCTAACCCTTCCATCTATGGCTCTATCTCCTTGCCATACATGCCTTCACACACTAAACAACAGGCTTGGTCTAATCCTAACCCTTCCATCTATGGCTCTATCTCCTTGCCATACATGCCTTCACACACTAAACAACAGGCATGGTCTAATCCTAACCCTTCCATCTATGGCTCTATCTCCTTGCCATACATGCCTTCACACACTAAACAACAGGCTTGATCTAATCCTAACCCTTCCATCTATGATTCTATCTCCTTGCCATTCAGACCTTCACACACTAAACAACAGGCTTGGTCTAATCCTAACCCTTCCATCTATGATTCTATCTCCTTGCCATACATGCCTTCACACACTAAACAACAGGCTTGGTCTAATCCTAACCCTTCCATCTATGATTCTATCTCCTTGCCATACAGGCCTTCACACACTAAACAACAGGCTTGGTCTAATCCTAACCCTTCCATCTATGATTCTATCTCCTTGCCATACATGCCTTCACACACTAAACAACAGGCTTGGTCTAATCCTAACCCTTCCATCTATGGCTCTATCTCCTTGCCATACATGCCTTCACACACTAAACAACAGGCTTGGTCTAATTCTAACCCTTCCATCTATGGCTCTATCTCCTTGCCATACATGCCTTCACACACTAAACAACAGGCTTGGTCTAATCCTAACCCTTCCATCTATGGCTCTATCTCCTTGCCATACAGGCCTTCACGCACTAAACAACAGGTTTCAGGGCTCCCGTTAGCGTAATATTATGCGTATATACACAAGATTTCTGGCATTTCACGCATTATTTTGGACACCATTGCGTGAACCTACACATCAGCAGTGACATGTTTTTAACCTGCCCTGGTGCATGCAGTCGGGGTTCACCGGTGCAGAAAACTGCACCGGCAAATATTATGATAGCGCGTGAAGTTTTGTGAACACTGGTCTGGAATGATACGTTTTATTAATGATCCGATTGGTAATACCAATCCCTGTGAGCGTGCGTTACTCCGTGAACCGGACGATCGCCGCGAGCCTTGTCCAGGGAGTTTTGTAAAAGTCATAGTCGTACATCGTCATAGCAATCGCAAAACATCGCCGTAACACAAACACATCTTACGTTTTTGTAAACAGTGATCGTTATAAGATAGTAAGTGTATTTTACACATGATTTATATAATTGTATACATATAGTTTGGAAGTTCTACGACTAGGACTAAGTGGTTATTTTTGTGCCGGGTTTATAATATAGGTTGGAAAAAACCCGATAACTGCGATTGCTTTTTAAATAAAAAACACTTATTTATTTTAACTTCTCGACAATGTGTGGACTTGCAAGTAATATTATGTATCATTATATATGCGAATGCTTGCAGTCCAATTGGTGCCGCGGAATGCACTGGCGGTAAGCGTCTTCGACGTTGTCTGGGAACGCCACCAACTTGTATTATCGCTCACAGCAAAATTTTAACAACAAAGGCACATAAATATTTTAAGAGTACGTTTTTCTATGTGGAATGATTACATTGTAAACAAGAAACGAGATAAGAATATCGTTTAGCTGCATAAATAATGTGCTGGACACCCACAGAACATGCACATTCACAGCCACAGGGCAAGTTGTGTAGAAGGTTAAACGTATTGGACACTCATTAACAGAACATTGACATTTGCAGGGCAGCAGCTGGAACTTTTAAATAAATAATATTAAAATAAATTGGTTATCTTTTGCATATTTTTGATGACAATCTTAAGGCCAGACACCCCAGGTGAAATGGTTTTTTGACAAAAATACTGAAATTTGTTTTCTGCCAGATTATGATAGCTTTTATGTTGGCTATCAATAAAGAGTTTACTTGTATGACAATTACATACCTCTAAATTCTATAATTTGGGTAGAATAAATTGGACTATTTGCATAAATTATAAAATAATCCTATCCACCTGCCATGCCTGGTCTTAATTATATAAAAGATCAATTGATACCTGAAGAAAATCTCATATCTCTAGTGACACGTGCAGACGATGTGTAAATGTACATTTCTTCTTATCATTCAGCATCCAAGAACTACTCATGCCAGCTGTTTACAGAACTTCATTGGAAGACAACACTGTCTGTGTGATTAAAACAATCACAGGCTATCATTGTTCTGACTAAAAACATACATGCACTCACACGTACAGACGGACACTCTCCCATACCTTCTCCCATTGGTGGTCGAAACCCTGCCATCTGAGCATTCTGTCTCCTTGTCATATATACCTTTATACAATAAACGACAGGCTTAGTCTAATCCTAACCCTGCCATCTGAGCATTCTGGTTCCTTGTCATATATACCTTCATACACTAAACGACAGGCTTAGTCTAATCCTAACCCTGCCATCTGAGCATTCTGGCTCCTTGTCATATATACCTTCATACACTAAACGACAGGCTTAGTCTAATCCTAACCCTGCCACCTGAGCATTCTGGCTCCTTGTCATATACACCTTCATACACTAAACAACAGGCTTAGTCTAATCTTAACCCTGCCACCTGAGCATTCTGGCTCCTTGTCATATACACCTTCATACACTAAACAACAGGCTTAGTCTAACCTTAACCCTGCCATCTGAGCATTCTGGCTCTTTGTCATATACACCTTCATACACTAAACAAAAGGCTTAGTCTAATCTTAACCCTGCCATCTGAGCATTCTGGCTCCTTGTCACATATACCTTCATACACTAAACGACAGGCTTAGTCTAATCCTAACCCTGCCACTTGAGCATTCTGGCTCCTTGTCATATATACCTTCATACACTAAACAACAGGCTTAGTCTAATCCTAACCCTGCCACCTGAGCATTCTGGCTCCTTGTCATATATACCTTCATACACTAAACGACAGGCTTAGTCTAATCCTAACCCTTCCATCTGAGCAATCTGGCTCCTTGTCATATATACCTTCATACACTAAACGACAGGCTTAATCTAATCCTAACCCTGCCATCTGAGCATTCTGGCTCCTTGTAATATATACCTTCATACACTAAACAACAGGCTTAGTCTAATCCTAACCCTGCCATCTGAGCATTCTGGCTCCTTGTCATATATACCTTCATACACTAAACGACAGGCGTAGTCTAATCCTAACCCTGCCATCTGAGCATTCTGGCTCCTTGTCATATATACCTTCATACACTAAACGACAGGCCTAGTCTAATCCTAACCCTGCCATCTGAGCATTCTGGCTCCTTGTCATATATACCTTCATACACTAAACGACAGGCGTAGTCTAATCCTAACCCTGCCACCTGAGCATTCTGGCTCCTTGTCATATATACCTTCATACACTAAACGACAGGTGTAGTCTAATCCTAACCCTGCCACCTGAGCATTCTGGCTCCTTGTCATATATACCTTCATACACTAAACGACAGGCTTAGTCTAATCCTAACCGTGCCACCTGAGCATTCTGGCTCCTTGTCATATATACCTTCATACACTAAACAACAGGCTTAGTCTAATCCTAACCCTTCCATCTGACCTTTCTGGCTCCTTGTCATATATACCTTCATACACTAAACAACAGGCTTACTCTAATCCTAACCCTTCCTTCTGAGCATTCTGGCTCCTTGTCATATATACCTTCATACACTAAACAACAGGCTTAGTCTAATCCTAACCCTTCCATCTGAGCATTCTGGCTCCTTGTCATATATACCTTCATACACTAAACAACAGGCTTAGTCTAATCCTAACCCTGCCATCTGAGCATTCTGTCTTCTTGTCATATATACCTTCATACACTAAATGACAGGCTTAGTCTAATCCTAACCCTGCCATCTGAGCATTCTGTCTCCTTGTCATATATACCTTCATACACTAAATGACAGGCTTAGTCTAATCCTAACCCTGTCATCTGAGCATTCTGGCTCCTTGTCATATATACCTTCATACACTAAACAACAGGCTTAGTCTAATCCTAACCCTTCCATCCGAGCATTCTGGCTCCTTGTCATATATACCTTCATACACTAAACAACAGGCTTAGTCTAATCCTAACCCTTCCATCCGAGCATTCTGGCTCCTTGTCATATATACCTTCATACACTAAACAACAGGCTTAGTCTAATCCTAACCCTTCCTTCTGAGCATTCTGTCTCCAGTTGGTTATGGTTGTCAAACATCTAAACATTGCCATTTCTGTCCATCTTCAGATGTTTCTTGTCTATAATTGTATCAGCTTATTGAGGCAGATTCTTTTATTACTATTACATAATTCAGATTACCAAAACTTGTTTTACATTTCAAGTTAATATTTTCCAATTCATAAGGTTATATAAATGACTAAAACTGGTACATTTTCAATTAAAAAGTAGCTTCAGCAGCACACGATTGTCTAACTTATAAATCCTGTTCAAACAGAGAAGAGGAGTAAATCTCCATGTCATGTTTGTGTACATGAATGTGTAAGTTGAAGCTGTGCAACAGCTTGACTTGCTATTAATTGCCACATATGGGTAGAAACTGCGTAATTATTATATATATATATATATATCATGTGACACACAAACCAACCACAACAAAAGACACAAAACAAATTGTTTTGATTTGTTTCATTTTTAAGGTACCATAATTGTGATTTTTAATAGGCATAACAAATTAAAACATGTTTTATTACAGACTCAATAGATTGGAACCTGTTGGCAACAAGAAATAAAATAAAACCGTCTTTATTGCACCTACCGTTGGATCCTTGCACCATCATGTTAAACAGCTATTATTTTATCCGCCCATCCAGTCCTTTACGCTGAGCTGGTGACACTAACGATATCTCATCACCTGCAATCAACAAAGTGACACGTCAACTATAATGACATAGTGAAAAAAACAAATCTCCACTTCCTTTTTCGACTCAATGACAGATTTGTAAAACACCGGGAGGGGGCAGAAGGTGGGGCTACAGAGACATCTGTGGGGTGGCTAACTGTAAGGGATGGCATGCTGACGTCATGTGCGAGATTCATTGCTGATCGGTGAAAAGAACACTGGAATATTGCCAGGCATGAAACATTAAGTGTTTCTGTTGTTGGGATTATTTTTAAAGAAATTGATGGAACAATGCAGTGGAATGACACTGACAGAGGAGTTTATTCTGAAAAAGTGACAGCACCGCCCAAGGAATGAAACAGGCACAGGTGGCAAAGTGTGGGAATCTAATTAAGTGTACATGACAGTGATGAAGTCTATACACAGTGTATATGGATAAGGTCAAATAAGTGATGAAGTCTATATAGTGGTCTATAGGTCAGGTCAAATAAGTGATGAAGCCTGTACACTGGTCTACAGGTTGGGTCAAAGAAGTGATGTAGTCTGTACACTGGTCTACGGGTCAGGTCAAATAAGTGATGAAGCCTGTACTGGTGTATGGGTTGGGTCAAATAAGTGATGAAGCCTGTACACTGATCTATGTGTTGGGTCAAATAAGTGATGAAGTCTGTACACTGGTTTATGGGTTGGGTCAAATAAGTGATGAAGTCTGTACACTAGTCTACGGGTTGGGTCAAATAAGTGATGAAGCCTGTACACTGGTTTATGGGTTGGGTCAAATAAGTGATGAAGCCTGTACACTGGTCTACGGGTTGGGTCAAATAAGTGATGAAGTCTCTACACTGATTTATGGGTTGGGTCAAATAAGTGATGAAGTATGTACACTGGTTTATGGGTCAGGTAAAATAAGTGATGAAACCTGTACACTGATCCAAAAGCAGGTACTTATGTTTGATATTCATATCAGACAGTCAAACTATCACTGATCATAATAACGAATCTCTTACCTCGTATCATGTTGATTTGATTCAATGCTGAGTGTTATTATATCCAATGTGATCAGCATGATGGGCAACTCTTAACCCTGAAAATGCAATAAGAGTTTCACATGTTTGGAGTGAGACAGCCAACTGTAGAGCAGCCAACCTCCACCCCTCACCTACTACTAACACAACGTAACCAAATCCAATAAATAACAATTCAAAATGTCAAAGCCATCTAATGTAAATGAATAGCTGTGTTAATCTGCTGCCATGGCTGGTGGTAGTGTCACTGGCAGACCTACGTCACAGGCAATATCACATGTCTTTTGGTAGCTGGATGACACCACATTGTTATTTCTAGAATATAACCCTACATAATGCAAAATGTTGTTGGAAATCTGATGCACACACACATTACAGTGAGTGTATCAAAAAGCCCACAATTATGACAACAGTTAACACAAGGGGGGGGCGCATGTGCTGGGGATTGATTCAGCGGGTGCATGTGCTGGGGATTGATTCAGTAAGCCTAATCCCAAATGTAACACTAACTCTGTAGTAATCCTGCTTAGTAATAAGGCATATTGTCCACATAGTTGAACCAATTATATTTGGACAGCTAGGCTGTAAGGTTGCCCTTGGAATATATACCCTTGAACAGCGACAGTATAGTGAGCTACATCTGACATTGATGCTCTGACCAATTCAATTCATACACTCATGCCAACATTAGACTCTGATCAATTCAATTCATACATACATGCCAACATTAGACTCTGACCAATTCAATTCATACACTCATGCCAACATTAGACTCTGACCAATTCAATTCATACACTCATGCCAACATTAGACTCTGACCAATTCAATTCATACATACATGCCAACATTAGACTCTGACCAATTCAATTCATACACTCATGCCAACATTAGACTCTGACCAATTCAATTCATACATACATGCCAACATTAGACTCTGACCAATTCAATTCATACACTCATGCCAACATTAGACTCTGACCAATTCAATTCATAAACACATGCCAACATTAGACTCTGACCAATTCAATTCATACATACATGCCAACATTAGACTCTGACCAATTCAATTCATACACTCATGCCAACATTAGACTCTGATCAATTCAATTCATACACACATGCCAACATTAGACTCTGACCAATTCAATTCATACACTCATGCCAACATTAGACTCTGACCAATTCAATTCATACATACATGCCAACATTAGACTATGACCAATTCAATTCATACATACATGCCAACATTAGACTATGACCAATTCAATTCATACATACATGCCAACATTAGACTATGACCAATTCAATTCATACATACATGCCTACATTAGACTCTGACCAATTCAATTCATACACACATGTCTACATTAGTCTCTGACCAATTCAACTCATACATACATGCCAACAGTAGACTCTGACCAATTCAATTCATACATACATGCCAACATTAGACTCTGACCAATTCAATTCATACATACATGCCAACATTAGACTCTGACCAATTCAATTCATACACACATGCCAACATTAGACTCTGACCAATTCAATTCATACACTCATGCCAACATTAGACTCTGACCAATTCAATTCATACACACATGCCAACATTAGACTCTGACCAATTCAATTCATACATACATGCCAACATTAGACTCTGACCAATTCAATTCATACACACATGCCAACATTAGACTCTGACCAATTCAATTCATACACTCATGCCAACATTAGACTCTGACCAATTCAATTCATACATACATGCCAACATTAGACTCTGACCAATTCAATTCATACACTCATGCCAACATTAGACTCTGACCAATTCAATTCATACACACATGCCAACATTAGACTCTGACCAATTCAATTCATACACACATGCCAACTTTACACTCTGACCAATTCAATTCATACATACATGCCAACATTAGACTCTGACCAATTCAATTCATACACTCATGCCAACATTAGACTCTGACCAATTCAATTCATACACACATGCCAACATTAGACTCTGACCAATTCAATTCATACATACATGCCAACATTAGACTCTGACCAATTCAATTCATACACACATGCCAACATTAGACTCTGACCAATTCAATTCATACATACATGCCAACATTAGACTCTGACCAATTCAATTCATACATACATGCCAACATTAGACTCTGACCAATTCAATTCATACACTCATGCCAACATTAGACTCTGACCAATTCAATTCATACACACATGCCAACATTAGACTCTGACCAATTCAATTCATACATACATGCCAACATTAGACTCTGACCAATTCAATTCATACACACATGCCAACATTAGACTCTGACCAATTCAATTCATACACTCATGCCAACATTAGACTCTGACCAATTCAATTCATACATACATGCCAACATTAGACTCTGACCAATTCAATTCATACACACATGCCAACATTAGACTCTGACCAATTCAATTCATACACTCATGCCAACATTAGACTCTGACCAATTCAATTCATACACACATGCCAACATTAGACTCTGACCAATTCAATTCATACACTCATGCCAACATTAGACTCTGACCAATTCAATTCATACATACATGCCAACATTAGACTCTGACCAATTCAATTCATACACACATGCCAACATTAGACTCTGACCAATTCAATTCATACACTCATGCCAACATTAGACTCTGACCAATTCAATTTATACACACATGCCAACATTAGACTGTGACCAATTCAATTCATACATACATTAGACTGTGACCAAGTCATAAATAAAATTGATAAATAAAACAGGAGCTACCAATATCACGAGCATACACAGTACAGATTACAATCATTACATTACATTATTATCAAACTAATGAGGAAATGTAATTGTCTGAATGTAATCATCAATTATGAAAGTGACAAGTGACATTCACATCTAGATCAATTGTCACACCATTACTGCTGAAAATGCAATAGAAATTCTATACTGATATAAAACCTTTACATCTGAACCGAGAGGCTGCAAAGATTAGTCGTCACTAGGTCAGGGATTACGTGTGACCAAGGTCACAGTGTCCTTCACATTGTCACAAAATGCAGGGATTATAAGACAAGATTTTAATTATTAATTCATCAATTTTGTTATTGAATAATGATGTGAAAATGTATAATATTCGTTTGCAGTCTGTGTCTTTGCCATTTGCCAAGTTGCCATAAATGTTTCATAATCATTAACACTTATGAATAAGACTCAGATTCAAGTTTCACTTTTAGTGCAAACTACTCATAACTGGACTACTCCCAACTGGACTACTCCCGACCCATTTACTCCCAACCCAAATACTTCAGACACGACTATTCTCAACCCAATTACTCCCGACCCAATTACTCCTGATTCAAATAGACAGTAAAGAAAGGCAGTGGGAATCTTGTTAATCTCAATAAGGATATAACTTACGGATCTCAATCAGGATATAACTTGTGGATCTCAATAAGGATATAACTTACAGATCTCAATAAGGATACAACTTACGGATTTCAATAAGGATATAACTTACGGATCTCAATAAGGATATAACTTACGGATCTCAATAAGGATATAACTTGTGGATCCCAATAAGGATATAACTTGTGAATCTCAATAAGGATATAACTTACGGATCGCAATAAGTATATAACTTACGGATCTCAATAAGAATATAACTTACGGATCTCAATAACGATATAACTTCTGGATCTCAGTAAGGATATAACTTAAGGATTTGCTTGTGATCTATTGCCATTTGTAGTGTGAAATATTGTTATAAATTCTACTGCCTTTGTTCAATCATGCTAGTTTGTCAACTAAAACCAATCATGATGTCATGGTATTCCACCAAGCCAATCTTACTCTAAAACAAGAACAACTACAGAAGTATCAGTATTGCACACAAAGGCTGAAAACGTCGCCCAGACCGTAAATCCTGTGAGTTACTGCCCCGGATAGACACTGATACACCCACTGAAGGGAACTAAATAAGGAAGCATTTATTCACCTTATTGAGATTCAGCCAGCATATCTGCAAAGTCTTAACGTTGCACTTTACAGTGGCAACAAAATGTCGCAATAAATGGCATCTTATTGCAATCTTCCTCTTGTGTGCTTCCACTAGCCTGAAATCTGGTAAAGTGAAATGTCAATAATTTCAGAATCAACCACAGCCCTGAAGGATTATAAACAACAAATCAATAAAATTATCTGAGAAACAGCTTCACATATCAATTTTGAACGTGGATTCACCGAACCATGCAACAGCCCAAGAAAGTGTTCAGCCAACCATTAAATAACGTTGTTTTTAAATTACATAACCACAAGAGCAAATACATTTACTGCCACAGTGCACATTTGAACACATCATGTGGCACATATTGTGTTGCAATATTGACATCACATAGATAAAACATATGTACATTGTTGCATAAACCAAAAAAGCTCAATTAAAGCAATAAAGTAACTAATACACACATGTACTAACAATACATTGTACACATTAATTTGTCCCTAAACTGTTCTATACTACAGTACAACCTGACCTATTGGTCAAAAATCCTTTCCACTGACACTATGGACAGCTGTTCCAAGAAGATTGAGTATTGGTCAGTGCGCAAAACATCATACCTCTCCCTGGTCAATGGACAAAATATCACACCTCTCCATGGTCAATGGGCAAAACACCATACCCCTCCATGGTCAATGGGCAAACCACCATACCCCTCCATGGTCAATGGGCAAACCGTCACATCCCTCCATGGTCAATGGGCAAACCGTCACATCCCTCCATGGTCAATGGGCAAACTGTCACATCCCTCCATGGTCAATGGGCAAACCATCACATCCCTCCATGATCAATGGGCAAACCATCACATCCCTCCATGATCAATGGTCAAATCGTCACATTCCTCCATGGTCAATGGGCAAACCGTCACATCCCTCCATGGTTAATGGGCAAACAGTCACATCCCTCCATGGTCAATGGGCAAACAGTCACATCCCTCCATGGTCAATGGGCAAACCGTCACATCCCTCCATGGTCAATGGACAAACCGTCACATCCCTCCATGGTCAATGGGCAAACCGTCACATCCCTCCATGGTCAATGGGCAAACAGTCACATCCCTCCATGGTCAATGGGCAAACCATCACATCCTTCCATGGTCATTGGGCAAACCATCACATCATCACATCCCTCCATGGTCAATGGTCAAACCATCACATCCCTCCATGGTCAATTGTCAAACCATCACATCCCTCCATTGTCAATAGGCAAACCATCACATCCCTCATGGTCAATGGTCAAAACGTCACACTCCTCGAATGACTCAAAGCCACAGTGAAGCTAACTATGAGTCTGTCACATCTGGACAGCTACGACCAACTATGAGTGTGCTACTTTGAGACAGCCCAACTATGAGTCTGCTACATTTGGATAGCTCTGGGCAACTAATAGTCTGCTACATTCGGACAACTCTGACCAACTGTGAGTCTGCTAATGTTACATTGAGACAGCGTTCACCAACTACAAGTCTGCTACATTGAGACAGCTCTGACCAACTATGAGTCTACTACATTGGGACAGCTCTGACCAACTATGAGTCTGCTACATCAAGACAGCTCTGACCCACTATGAATCTGCTATATTAGGACAGCTCTGACCAACTATGAATGAACTACATTCGGACAGCTCTGACCAACTATGAGTCTGCTACATTAGGAATTAGGACAGCTCTGACCAACTATAAGTCTGCTACATCAAGACAGCTCTGACCCACTGTGAATCTGCTATATTAGGACAGCTCTGACCAACTATGAATGTACTACATTTGGACAGCTCTGACCAACTATGAGTCTGTTACATTAGGAATTAGGACAGCACTGACCAACTATAAGTCTGCTACATCAAGACAGCTCTGACCCACTGTGAATCTGCTATATTAGGACAGCTCTGACCAACTATGAATGTACTACATTCGGATAGCTCTGACCAACTATGAGTCTGCTACATTAGGAATTAGGACAGCTCTGACAAACTATAAGTCTGCTACATCAAGACAGCTCTGACCCACTATGAATCTGCTATGTTAGGACAGCTCTGACCAACTATGAATGTACTACATTCGGACAGCTCTGACCAACTATGAGTCTGCTACATTAGGAATTAGGACAGCTCTGACCAAATATAAGTCTGCTACATCGAGACAGCTCTGACCAACTATGAGTCTGCTATATTAGGACAGCTTTGACCAACTATGGGTCTGCTATATTAGGACAGCTCTGACCAACTATGAGTCTGCTATATTGGGACAGCTCTGACCAACTATGAGTCTGCTACATTGGGGCAGCTCTGACCAACTATGAGTCTGCTACATTGGGGCAGCTCTGACCAACTATGAGTCTGCTACATCAAGATAGCTCTAACCCACTATGAATCTGCTATATTAGGACAGCTCTGACCAACTATGAATGAACTACATTCAGACAGCTCTGACCAACTATGAGTCTGCTACATTAGGAATTAGGACAGCTCTGACCAACTATAAGTCTGCTACATCAAGACAGCTCTGACCCACTGTAAATCTGCTATATTAGGACAGCTCTGACCAACTACGAATGTACTACATTCGGATAGCTCTGACCAACTATGAGTCTGCTACATTAGGAATTAGGACAGCTCTGACCAACTATAAGTCTACTACATCAAGACAGCTCTGACCCACTATGAATCTGCTATATTAGGACAGCTCTGACCAACTATGAATGTACTACATTCGGACAGCTCTGACCAACTATGAGTCTGCTACATTAGGAATTAGGACAGCTCTGACCAACTATAAGTCTGCTACATCGAGACAGCTCTGACCAACTATGAGTCTGCTATATTAGGACAGCTCTGACCAACTATGGGTCTGCTATATTAGGACAGCTCTGACCAACTATGAGTCTGCTATATTGGGACAGCTCTGACCAACTATGAGTCTGCTATTTGGGACAGCTCTTGCCAACTATGAGTGTGCTAGTGCTACATTGGAACAGCTTTGGCCAACCATGAGTCTGCTAGTGCTACATTGGGACAGCTCTGACTACCGGTAACTATGAGTCTGCTAGTGCTACATTGAGACAGTTCTGGCCAACTATGAGTGTGCTAATGCTACATTGGAACAGCTTTGGCCAATTATGAGTCTGCTAGTGCTACATTGGGACAGCTCTGACTAACTATGAGTCTGCTAGTGCTACATTGAGACAGTTCTGGCCAACTATGAGTGTGCTAATGCTACATTGGAACAGCTTTGGCCAATTATGAGTCTGCTAGTGCTACATTGGGACAGCTCTGACTAACTATGAGTCTGCTAGTGCTACATTGAGACAGTTCTAGCCAACTGTGGGCTAATGTACATTGGAACAGCTTTGGCCAACTAAGAATCTGCTACATTGGGACAGCTCTGGCCAACTATAGCTGCATTCACACCTACAGAATAGCTAAACCGTTTTAAGGAGGAAGTTGGTATGCACACATGCGCAAGCTAGCATAACAAAATTGTTAACGATGTCCCCCTGATCCCGCCTCGGCGCCCTCGCTCAGGTTGCGGTTCAGACGATTGGCAATGCACCGATATATAATTATATTTCCTTCTAAATCGGACTACCCCCGATCGTCTCCCCACAACTCCAGTAAAAGCCGAACTTTCCCATCATCCAAATTGTCGTGTCGCATTTGCGTTTCTTTAGATTTTTTATATATGATTGCGCCAAAATGTTGTTTATGTTTACGTTATAGAAAGAAATGACGAGGCACGAGATCAAATGCGCATGACTGTGACGTGCTTAAAACGTCTGAGCTAATCTGCTTGCGTTCACACTTGCAACTTGAACCATTTTAGCTAAAACGGTTTAACTAAACCACCTACTGAAGTGGATTAGCTAAACCATTTTAGTTAAAACGTTTTAGCGCTAAATCGCGTTCACACATCTGTTTTTTGACTGGATTAGTTAAAACGTTTTAACTAAACCGTTTTAAGTGTGAAAGCAGCCATTGAGTCTGCCACATTGGGACAGCTCTGACTAATGACTAATGACCAGTCTGTTATGAGCTGGAGCATTAAGCCTGCTCCATTAGCAGTGAGCAATGAGACACATGCACTGACAACAGAGGCCTGACATGTGTGGCCACATAAGCATCCAGACTGCCTGTAATCCATGGCCAGGTCTTATCAGTCAGATGTTATGTCACATTGTGTTATTGACTAGCACATCAGTCCAGATGATGGAACATTATTAGCACTGATCACATTGAACAGCTAACAAATTATTGGCATCAGTTCTATTAAGGCATATTGTGCAACTAGTGTATTAGGGCAAAGATAATGTTCAGTTAATTTAGACTTTCAGAATGACCGGTTTTGAAATGTTGACATGTACTGCCTAGTAACCAACTGTTGATTCTCACATGGTCAGCAGCTGTATATATCATGTGTATATTGAAATAATGCTGAAACAGAAAATTGATTCACCTATCCAGTATAAATTGCTATAAAAAAAGAGTTCAGATGATCTACAGGGACTGTATACGCAGGCAACGACAGATGGATCCATGGTGTAGGTTGGACACCTCAATTAACTAGGGTTAGTTAACTCTAACCCTAACAATATTCTAGGCTTACATACATGCACGCACGCACGCACGCACGCTCGCACGCACGCACGCACGCACACAGTCACATATACACACACATACATGCCAAAAAACATTACAAATGCCAGATAACTTATTTAAAATAAACCTAACAAAATATTAAGGGAAACTGAAACTAAATTAATTGCAAAACAGGAAAAATTGAAAACATTACTAATATAATGGTATGTGGCATAAAAAACAGACACTATGGCAGAAGACAGCTGGTTACAACAGAACTGATGCATAAATCACAATTACAAGTTACCCCTAGATGGCTGAGCAGTCATTTTAATGACTGTTTGAAAAAAGTCAAAAGCAAAAACTGAAAAGAAAAAAAAAACTTAATCTAGTAAAACGTGCACAATTTACAGTGGATGCACAGGCCTTGAATCAGGTGCCAGCTGTTTCATGAAAAACTATCTAGACAGTGACAGTAATACAAGTGTAATTGCTGTGCAGCCTATCCACAAGGAACATATTATGATAAAATGGATGCTGGAAGTAAAATACCATTAAAAACAAAGCTATGAGCAAAATGTTCATGAATGTCAATGTCAGGGGATTTACTAACATTTAGGTTGGCGAACATTATAAGATACGGCTTTATAAGAGAGTCCCCTCAGAAAACAATACCGCCAGAAAGTAATTAAAACACATCACCAGATTGTCCAGGGATGTCCACTAGGTGTGGAAGTGTATTCCCACAAAGTGACAACCTGCCCCACACAGAACTACCATGCCCTGTCAGTGTGATTTAATATAAATTAAAATAATTATTATAAAGTCTAAGTAAGTGAGTGAGTGAGTTTATTCAGTTAAATGATATACATGCATTACATAATTAGAAGAAATATGACATTTATATAATAATCCTGAGGATAGCACATAAAAGCACACATTGTACACTTATTTCCAATGTGGTCCTCAAAAAATAGTAAATAAGTAATTGTAGTATATAGAAATAATAAATAGTAAGATTTAAAAAAATATTATATGTAAAAGTTGCTAAATTTAAAATACAATAAATAAATAAATATTATGCATTAAATATTAAGACGCAACATAAAGATCGTGTTCATGGGCCACCGGCCACCAATCTACTATATAAAAGGGTTGTCACCTTTTTTCTTAAACTTATTTTAGATCGACATTGTTTTGTTTCAATTGGCAAGTTGTTCCAGTGGCATACACCTGTATAAAAGAAAGAAATTTGTCCAGAACCCTTTACTCTGGGAATAACACATGCCAATTCACAGGCTCTTGTGGGATATCTATGATGAACCATTTCAACATTTGCTCTTAAATATGCTGGTGCATTACCATTGATAATATTGAACATGTGGCCCAACTTTAACTGTTCTACTCTATATTCAACAGGCAGTATTCCAACGGTCTGAAATTCATTAGCACCAACATGGAACCTCGGTGCAGCATTTAACATTCTGTGCATTCTTTTTTCGATAATCCACTGTACCAAGCTGAACAAGTGTAATCAAAATGACATTGAATCAAAGCAAAGACTAGTAGTTTTTGTTTTAATACTAAACTTCCTGGTGTTCCTGTACAACAATTTAAGTTTATTTGAAGTTTTAGAACGGATATTAGAAGCTATAATATCACCAGAAAGGGGCTGATCTAAAGTCACCCCTAAATATGTGACACTTGACTTTGATTCAATGACATTTCCATTGCATTTAAGATTATTTAAGACATTTAAGACTGTTACATTTGTACAATTTTCTCTTCATTCCAAAAACGATGGATTGTGTTTTTCCTAAATGAAGAGACAGTTTGTTATCGATTAACCATTCATTGATGGATTCCAGCTCTGAACTTAAAGTTGCCTCTATTTCTGCTAAATCCTTTCCCGAGACAAGCAGGACCGAGTCGCAGCATATAACAAAAGCTTGCATTTAACTGCAGCAGACATGTCATTTACATATAACAGGAAGAGTTGAGGCCCAAGTATTGAACATTGTGGTACACCGCAAGTGATACCTTTTGTCCCAGACATTGTTCCATCGACATCGGTAACTTGTACTCTACCCGTCAAATAAGATCTAAACCAACATGTAGAGAGTTCGTTTGCACCTACACCCTTAAGTTTCTTCAAAAGAATGGTGTGATCTACAGTATCAAAAACGTTTTGCAAATCCAACAATACCATACCTGTGTTATTGCCATTTTCACATTCTTGTTTAATGTAATCGGTTAGGTGGATCAAGGACGTATCAGTGAAATACGATGACCGAAAACCAGATTGAAATTCACATAGCAGCTTTCGAAATACCACTTGTCTGTTTGTCCAGGACAAGTGATTTTTTGCCCGGACAAGTAAAATGACTACATGGTTATCCGGTGGACAAGTGAACATTTTCAGTAAATAGTGACGCGTGCAACATTTTTATTTGAGGAAATTCAAATGTAAATGAAGTTCGCTAGCAATCGCACGTGTTGCATTTTTGTTGGTGTGTCGGCGTCTTGTCGTTCCGCCGCCAGTGTGTTGTACGTCAGTGTTCGACCGAGTTTAGTGCCTGCGTTAACAGGGTCATGCGCTGAGCACACCGACCTAGCTCTGTCATACGCGTAGGACAGACTCCGCATCAGCCATCGTTGATCGAGGCTATATTTCGCACAATTGTAAATCTTTCAGTTTGGCCGACGTACAACTTGCTTCCGCGCACGGATCATATTTGATGAACTTTGGAAATAGTAGATTTTGTATCGCTACCTGTTATTTGAATAAGAATACACAAAGTTTTACCCATTATTACGCCTAACCCAAGCGGACTCGACAATCTTCCAAGTCATCGAACTGTCTTTACTGACGTTAGCCGATCCAGATTGGTGACAATTTTCAAAACTTGTAACTGGCTCTCCGGTAAATCTATAGTGCTGGTTGATAAATGTAATATTAATGACATTTCATAAATGTTATTGTATCTATGTTATGTAACATTTATATTAACCATAAATTGCGAGTTTTTGAAACCGAATTATGCAAGATGCGCGGCCGGGGACGGTGTGCCAACTGCCATTGACATGTCGGCTTCCGCCAACTACGACGGTCTGCGCCCAGCAGCAACGTTATGACGTAACTAAATCTATAAATTATATTCTGCCTGGTAAATGCAATTCGGGCACCGTTAAAACTGTTTTATCATCACTGAAATGTTAATATAACATTTAGGAAAATAATGCGTTCGTTTGCTGATGATCAATTGAATATTATCTTTCTTTTGTAAAATACAGAACTATGTTAATATTGAAGTTCATATAGGTTGAAAAAAATATTCTCATATTAGGTTTATATAGTTTATTATGATTTTTTGACATCTCCTGGTTTTGCATTGGTCGTGTTCCTGGTTGAGTGGCATCTTCAATGACAAACTGATGCAACAATTTTACAGCAGTGTTATATGTTATATATATATATATATGTTTATGTTTAATATGGTATACATATACCATATTATACATAAACAGTTTTTGCAACATTATAAAACGAAAATAGCAAGGAAAACAATTGTCTAATTTATATTATCGTAATAATTATTTGTTATTAATAAAAGCGTTCATATCAGCATCACTAAAATATTGGTATGCATCATGTAATGTGTCTACATTTAATATTCGTGATGAATAATAATGGACCGAAAAATAGTTGCAAATATAATTTAGCAATTTAAAAATTTGCAGATTAAATCAAATTGTGTCATTGCTTATTATATTCTGGCTTATTTCTATCACTATATAGTAGTTTATGTTCCGTTAGTTATTTAGTTAATTGAACAAATTTTTTTTGAACACTTTGGAAATTATACTTAACACTGAAATTGGTCTATAGTTCTCAACATCAGTCTTATTCTTCTTTTTATACAAAGGAACAACCTTTGCCATCTTCAAGTCATCGGGAATATTTCCAGTAGTTATAGATAAGTTTACAATGTGAGTAAGACATTTTGCTACGACAGAAGGACCATCTTTGACAAATCTAGCAGGAAGTTCATCTAAACCTGTTGCCTTACTAGCGCTTATGCTATATTGGACACTTGTTCTACAGTTACACTGACTGGACCAAACATATTATCAGAAACATTTTGTTTATGATAAAAATCAACAATGTGAGCTTGACCAAATCGACCAGAACATGACGGTAGCTTCTCAACGAGCGATGAAGCAATAGAAATAAAATAATCATTAAAATATTCCGCGACTTTCCGTTTATCAAAGTATACTTCATTTTCAATGTTCAGACAAATACATTTAGGTTTGGTTATACATTTTTCAATGAGCCAGTCTCTTTCAGAATTTGCCAGAGCTTTTTTGGTCGATTTTCATTTTCATTTACAGCATGTACATAACACTGACATTTAGTTTTTTCTTTTTATATTTGACTTGATTTCTGTGATAGACAAACAGCTTGTAGTCCGATTGATTTTTTTACTTTCTAAGTTTACGTAGATAATTATCCCTTTGTCTGATTAAGTTAAGTATTTCGCTGGACATCCAAGGCTGTGTTCTTTGTCTAAATCGAACCTCCTTATATGGGGCCAGTTTATCAAGAACTGATAAGAATTTTGATTTAAATTTGCCCCATGCAATATCAACATTGTTACAACTTAATACAGCTGTCCAGTGTCCAGTGTACGTCATCTAGATTGTGTCAAAACTTATCTTTACTATAATGTTTAGAGCAACGAATTTGAAATGTACCATGTTTGCTCACTGGGACTCTGATTACCTTTCTCGTACAATAAGCTAAGCTATTAAATGGTCGCTAATCCCAACACTGAGAACACCTGACTGGCATATAATAAGGTCAATAGCTGATTCACTAATAGTACATACTCTGATAGGTTCTGCAATCAGTTGCTTAAAGCCAAACGCACATTCAAAATTGCACAGAGCATTACCCAGAACATTGTTTCTAGATAGCACAAAAACATTAGTATTCAGATCTCCAAGCAAAATGCATTCACTAAAATCGTTTCCTTCATTAAAGGACAATTATAAAAGTTTGTAAAAGTTACATTGTCTCGGTGGCCTGTAACAGATCCGTGTCAGTATGGGACGCGTTTTAGGCAGGATGACGTCCGCCCACATTCGGTTAGTAAGTCTTGACGTGGGGTAAACGCAAGGTCGGCAGTCGGTTAGTAAGTCTTGACGTGGGTTAAACGCAAGGTCGCTTCGGATATAAAGATAGACACCACCTCCGTTCTGGTCGTGACGGAGGACTGAATATCCTGGCAGTTCGACCGCCGAGTCCTCAACCGAGTCATCAAGTCACGTTTTACTTAAACCAAGTGGGCTGAACAAAAGCTTCTCATTACATGATTTATGGCAGTGATTTCTTAGTGTCTTCAGTTGGCTGGTCTTGCTGATCCACCCACGCAAATTGGACTGACTTGTGTTGACACACTGTCAGTTGTGAAACCACATATATATATCAGAGTTGAACCTGACGCACTCGGTGAATGTTCATACAATTTACAAGTCGGCTCAGTATGTTCATGTTTCTAATGCAAAATGTTTATATTGTACACAACCAAAGATCAGTGTTAAATTAGGTTTCCCACGTTCAACAGAAATGGGGTTTGAATGAGCCCCGTATACCACCTAGCACATCTTTGCTCCCTGCATACCCCAACCCCAACCCCTCCTCTTGCTACAAGTTGTGAGATCACCTTAAATACACTCATTACTACCCAAGTAAGCTGACTGTAGTTCAACACCCCCACCATAGCTTTGATAAGACAACCACAGTACACATGACTATGATCCACATGTAAACACACCTACAATCCACTCAGACCATAATCTAATCAAACACTTCCTGGACACTAGTTCTATATGCATTGATACAATACAGTGCTGCCTGGTAAATGACAAGCACCGTGGGTCATCTTGCTGTTTGCTCATTTTATCCCGGGGAAAACTCCAACGTTGGTCCTATCATCATTCACGAGTAAACACTGCACTGTTAAACTGCACCACCAGGATTCTAGCTAATCATTTATTATTGTCCGGGGGAAACTCAACACTGACAGCTTGACATGTCTCCGTTTAAACAATACCCAACCTTACCAAAAACATGCTCAAATACCTCACAGTGGGGTATTTCAGCAGGTTGGTGCAAGGCTGGAGTTTGTTTACTTTAACGCAGTTCATAGGCACAAGACATGACCATATATATATATATATATATATATATATATATATATATATATATATATATATATATATATATGTGTGTGTGTGTGTGTGTGTTGTGACCCGCAACTGCTCATCGAACTGCTTTCCTGACTGAGATCTTTTAAGCTTGTATAGCATGGTCTATAATTAGGCATCATTTATACTTGTAAGCACAAATCTTTCTTTTGCCATGCATTGGCAATACAACGGCCTATTAGCATCTCAAATGCAGTCTGAAAACTGTCCTAAAACAGTGACAGGAACATGCAGCTAATGGTGAGAAAGTGCTGTTAAGACGTGTTTAACGAGTTGACAAGTAAATGCACAAGTGACAACTGATTACAACACAGTCACATACCAGACACATGTCAATTGTCACTAACAGTACCTGCAGTTCTTCTTTAATTCCTTATCTAACAGTACAGATGTATAAATAGAATAGTGAAACCCAGGTATGCTCTTAATCACTGTGTAAATCGTACTGTACCACACCCTTGGTACAAATGCTGTTATTGTGTCAAGAAAACCACATACCCTACCCCCCAGGTACACTTTCACTGTGTAAATAGAATGATATACCCCCACACCAGGTACATACAGTATTGTTTATATAACACATTTCTGTCCAACCATTGAAAAGAGCTGAGAGAGTGAGTGACCTGAATGGCCCCAGGCACACACCCTACACACACACATGACCTTAGTGTGGGGGCAACAATGTGTGGGCCACTGCATTCAAGTAAAGCTTTGTGTTGGTCAATTCAAATTGTAAGCGTTCATGATTGACATTCTGTTGCTACGAGACAGCTTACTTAAAAGACGCATACACCTTAAAGTTAAACTAACTCGATGCCAGGACTGATTAAGAAGGAGTAACTACACAGGTACATTGTTAATGGGTCCATGAGGTCTGGATCTAAAAGGTGATCGCGTACCATCGTATATATACTGGGGGCGTCCAACGGGTGTTCCCCTTAAAGTTCCTATAAATATGCCGCTTTCATAAAAATCTTAAGACACTTGTGAAATAGACCAATAATGTAAATTTTTAGACAAGTTGGTTTTAGTGAAATACAATTTCTTTATAGAAAATCAGTCCCAATAAAAAATTTCTATAGCATTAAGCGTCCGGGTGGTTATTAATCAATGAATGACAGCTATTAAGGTCATTCTCATCAGTTCTAAACAAACAGCACTGTATAGCAGTGAGATCTAGCAAGACTTCTTGGGACACATAATGGCAGGGATGGTCTATGACTATACAATAATTATATATACATATATATGTATATATATATATACAGGTATATATAATTATTATATAGTTATCGATCGTCCCTGCCATTATGTGTCCCAAGAAATCTTGCTAAATCTCACTGCTATATACATATATGGTCAATATATAGAACATCTAGTTAATTAAAAATATAAAAAAGGTTAACACACATCAATTATTTTATAGAATATATGCATATAAGTATATGTATATATATATATACAGCGTTCGAAATAGCACTTGTCCGTTTGTCCGTTTGGCCCGGACAAGTAAAATGACTCTACATGGTTTTCCGGTGGACAAGTGAAAATTTACAGTAAATAGCGACGCGTGCAACATTTTTATTTGAGGAAATTCAAACGTAAATGAAGTTCGCTAGCAATCGCGCGCGTTGCGATTTTGTTGGTGTGTCTTGTTCTGCCGCCAGTGTGTTGTATGTCAGTGTTCGACCGAGTTTAGTACCTGCGTTAACAGGGTCATGCGCTGAGCACACCGACCTAGCTCTGTCATACGCGTAGGACAGACTCCGCATCAGCCATCGTTGATCGAGGCTGTATTTCACACAATCGTAAATCATTCAGTTTGGCCGACGTACAACTTGCTTCCGCGCACGGATCATATTTGATGAACTTTGAAAATAGTAGACTTTGTATCACTACCTGTTATTTGAATAAGAATATACAAAGTTTTACCCATTATTACGCCTAACCCAAGCGGACTCGGCAATCTTCCAAGTCATCGAACTGTTTTTACTGATGTTAGCCGATCCAGATTGGTGAAAATTTTCAAAACTTGTAACTGGCTCTCCGGTAAATCTATAGCGCTGGTTGATAAACGGAATATTAATGACATTTCATAAGTGTTGTTGTATCTATGTAACATTTATATTAACCATAAATTGCGAGTTTTTGAAACCGAATTATGTAAGACTCGCGGTCGGGGACGGGGCGCCAACCGCCATTGACATGTCGGCTTCCGCCAACTACGGCGGTCTGCGCCCAGCAGCAACGTTACGACGTAACTAAATCTATAAATTATACTCCGCCTGGTAATTGTAATTCGGGCACCGTTAAAACTGTTTTATCATCATTGAAATGGTAATATAACATTTAGGAAAATTATGCATTTCTTTGCTGATGATCAATTGAATATTATCTTCGTTTGTAAAATACAGAACTATGTTAATATTGAAGTTCAGAGGTTGAAAAAAATATTCTCATATTAGGTATATATAGTTTATTATGATTTGTAGACATCTCCTGGCTTTGCATTGGTCGTGTTCCTGGCTGAGTGGCGTCTTCAATGACAAACTGATGCAAGAATGCTACAGCAGTGCTATACAGTAAACCTCGTCTAAGTCGGATTCGCCTAAGTCGGATCTTCGCTCAACTCGGACATGATTCAAAGGAACGGTTGATTTGTAATGTATTTCCCATAGAAATCTTTGTCTAAGTCGGATTATGTAAGTCGGATCTTCGCCTAACTCGGAATAACTGAGTCGGTCCATTTGATCCGAGATAATGTGTTTTTCCTCGCCTAAGTCGAATCGCAGTAGTCAACAAAATCACTTGGTTGTTTGGAGTATCTGTACCAGATGAACTAAAAAGTGAAACGGCTATTCTAAAACAATAATCCAGAGAGCCACATCAGCGTACGTAGGAGTCACGTCTTCACTCATCTAATACAACTAACATCACCAAACCAATGGATGCTGGTATAACCAAGACCATGACGTTCCATTACCAGTACATCCTAGACTAGAAGCATCAAAAGGAATCGCACCATTTTCTCAAGAAATTGAACTATGTTGGGCGTTGTCATTGCTCTGAAACCAGCGTGGAACAAACTGAAACTGGATACACTTCTAAACTCCTACAAAAATGGAATTCGTCTAAATTGTTGAGCGTCAAGACGAAGATGAAAACGAAGCAGCTCCTTCATTCAGACATGTTCGGAATAAGCTCCACGAGATGTATAGAGATGCTGTTTGCACAATGGACGACTGTGTTGGTGTGGACGAGACAGCAGAAACGTTGGCTACTCCAAATAACGAGCAGATGATTGAAACCGTACAACACCCTGACGCAGACGGTTGGTTTACTGAGCGATGATGAGGGCGACGAAGTCTCGGTGTCTGAAGATAAGATAACGAAACTCAGTGGCAAACATGCTGCATTATGGATGCTAATTAAGACACTCTAGTTCGACGCTCATGAAACCGAAGAGTTGACCGACAAGTAGAGGCCATTATCATGGGATAGTCACCACAAAGATTTACAATCAGTAATAATTATTAAGCTACAACCTTCGTGCCAAAATGAAGCACAAAACTGTTCTAATACTGCATATAATGTTGCTTGTGGACATCAACATATGTAGAATTACCGCAGTATCCAGTCACCTTCAAGCGTTATTCACAGTTACCTAAGGGCTTTTAGAGGGTTGCCTTTGGCGCTGGGATATGTCATCTTCGGCTAAGTCGGATTTTTGCATAACTCGGATTAAATCACTCGGTCCGACTGAATCCGACTTAGGCGTGGTTTACTGTATGTTATTTATATATATATATGTATATATATATATATATACCATATTAAACATAAACAAGGTCTGGTGTCGGGATTGAACCAGCGTCGCCCGATTGCAAAATAAATGCCAAGGAACCAACGCGTTTACCAACTGAGCTAGCAGGACAGACAGAAATTCACTGACAGATTTAAGTTGTTATGATAAATTATACAACTCCTCCTCCTCCTCAAGTGATATTATGAGATTATACATGATACTTTCTGTAGCTGGATACAATATATGTTTGCTATGTATGTATATTGATGTAGATTATCTCCCGTTGGTTGCATCCGATATAATTATTCTAAAAATGAGCCCAAGCTCGGTGAAACCTAGTGAAAAATATTTACAAACAGTGCATCATAGTATACAAAATGATTTGGTTTATATTACTTCGTGAAAACATAAACAAAAAAGTGTAAAGAAAATCAATGGTTTGGTGTGGGGATTAAAACGGCGTCACCTGATTGCAAAATAAATGCGAAGGAACCAACACCTTTACTAACTGAGCTAGCAGGACCGACAGAAATTCGCGGACTGATTTAAGTTATGATAAATTGTACAACTCTTCCTTCATACATCGATATTCTAGTGATATCATAAGATTATACACGTTACTTTCTGTAGCTGGATATGATATATGTTTGCTATATTGGTGTAGATTATCTCCCGTTGGTTGCATTCGATATAATTATTCTGAAACGAGCCCAAGCTCGGCGATACCTAGTCAACTTGTAGGCTCATTCGCATTCATTGTTTTGAATAAAATTGTATTCATGTGGAACCATAAGATAACTGCTTGTTCCTCTATGATGACTAATGTTTGTATTACATTGGACTATTGCACAATAACTCATTCTGACGCTCGTTTCGACCCAAAAACTATCCTTGTAAACATGCTCTGAATGCATGGAAAGGGTCGGCCTGCTGCGAGTGTGGGTCATATGTGACGTTACGATACCTCATGATCGCCTAGCTCATCAAATTTTTATTTTCCGCAGGAATCGCTACACAGACGGGTTTAAAATCGAATTTATGCTACAAATGTATTTTTCTGTATTTTTTTAATGTTCTCGACTGTTACAATGTTAAACTTTGTATACACATGGAAAACGGATTTTAGTTAATGCCTTGTTTTTATTTCCTTTAATTTGTGTCAATCTGCATAATATTCAAAATACAGAGAGAATATTATACAGACCTGTAATATGTGTGCCAAATTTCTTTGGGCTAGGTTTAACATAAATTGAGGTATACTGTTATGTGCGATTTTGAAAATAGAAAATGTACAAGCAACATAGTAATTTTGAAAAATGACATTTAAATAAATAAAAATGTGAACACATGGATAATTATATAGTATATATTATATAGACAATGCAATATATTTTATTTGATTAAACTGGCATGTCTTAACTTTATTTAAATTTTAATAAAACACAATATCAAGCATGACATAACATTTTATGTATAAATTCACATCAAATTAAATATTCTCAGAGACCATCATATAAGCCATAGGTATGCAAGATATTGTTGGGCTAGGCTGAACAGAAATTTAGATAAATTGCACTGCAAATAGTAAAAAGTGTAATGTGAAACATTAAAATAATTATAGACATGCATAGCTAATTTGTAATTCCAATTTATTTAGCTACTGCTAAACGATTTGGCAAAAGAAGACGCTAGCCGCCAGCAACCTTAGCACCCTTGCCTAGTCTACTACACATGCACGTGATGTCGTGACCCAGAAACGGCACGCCTTGCAACGAGCATGAGCAACGTCATGTGCTGGCAGATCGTTGCATATTGAGGGGGAGCAGGTTCTTTTAACGCGCACAATACGCAATTATTCACTACTATTGTTGAGCTAGGTTATACTAAAAAGTCGCTACTTACCATTATATATTGGTACATTAACAAATAGAGTGTATGAATAAAACATTATTTTTCTAATCACACATGCCGGTTTCGAAAATCTGTCGTGAACAGGCAGGTCTACCAACTTGCAAAGTTTGGTGCCTCCTCAGATCAAAACGTATTTTAATACGTTTTGCAAGAATCGTGTGATTAAGAATTTCAAGACTAATCTAATGGTAGTAGTCTCCGGCGATCAGACTAACTTTTGAAGATATGAATGCTTGGCGATATGTATAGTTAATGCATTCCGCGAAAGTCCGTCGATCTGGTTTATCCATTTTTTAAGGTCGGCGTCTCCCCAAATCAACGGATTTAATATTTTTGGTACACGCTTTTAATGGCGACTGGGATAGGAGTCAAGATAGGGGCCCTTAAACAATCGAAATGCGTGATCAGGATACGTAGTCGACATCTGGGTGCTGGCAGACGACCGAGTGTCTGCAAGCGCCCCGATCTCGTGATGCATCCATTCCCGATTGCGGGATGCGATCAGTTGGGAACAATCTAATGTGGCGCGATCATCGTATAAAAAGGGCAAGGCGTTCCTTTTGCCTTTTTTGGGTACCAGGGCGTCACTGAAAAAGGGCAAGATGTAACGCCCTGCAAATTCGACCTAGGCTGAACACTGGCAATATACGTGCTATAGTAGCCGACATATGACACAATATTATGCATTGCCACACAACTCACAAACATTAACAAAGATTACATTAATGTAATTAAATTAATTTCTTAAAACTAATTTAATTTGAATGCACATATTTGTATGTACAGTACGTTTTTTTTATTTGAATTTTTTATTAATATTTTAATCACCATCATTCCATATGGGCCTAGCTGGCAATTAACCCATCCTCTCCTTCAAACCAAAACTCGACAAAGAATTGAAGATGGACAGGTATAAATTTTAATAAAAGCACAAAATCACAAGACAAGCCACGTTCTCAATACCAAAATACAATGCATAAAACGATAAAGGCAGATGTACACAAGGCTGTTATGCCAACCCAAAGATCCAGGCAAGTTAATACTAAATCAGTGCTCTATATCTCCCACACTGTAAGCTTATAGTTAATACTGCCCATAAGTCACCACCTAAATCACTGGCTCATCAGATCTCTAAGCAGCACATCACATGTCAACATTAAATGAGCAATTACCCCCAACAGCTCTGCCATTGACAATGGTGCAAACACAACAATAAAACTCCAATAAATGCAATTAGCGCATCATGCACGGTGAAGCATTATCTAGTGGCTAGTTCTAGACTAATCACTGAGTTAAACTCATTTAGGCCTAGGCCTACTTATTCAACGATTTCACAGATGCTCGTTGACTGGTCATCGTAATTCATATCCGGCAGACCCCCTTCTGACTGCCCTGATACAGTTTACTAGGTCGACCGACCGTCCAACTCCAAGTGCGGTCGACTAGTCTAAGAGACTAAGTCTAAGATTACCCTATAAGGCTATAAGTATACAAAATACGCCGTCAACAACCTGACTATTCGACATTCATGTTCAACACGCACGACCACTGCCACGGCATTGTCAAAATTATAGGCCTAATAGGGTCTGGTTAAACTGTTCCAGTTAGCGGCACTGCCGCTAACTTTCACACTAACGCAGCCAGTTGGATGTGACTCTCAGACTCAGTCTCACTATGTCTGTGAGTATGACTGTCACATAGTATTAGGCAGTTCGTTACAGTGTGTGTCGCGATGTCAATATGACAGTAAACCATCTACAAAATCTGTTAAAATACAGCCAATGACAAAAATAACAAAGTTATTGAAGACCACAACACTCACCTAATGTAATCCAACGGTTATCTCAGTGAATCGTGTTCTCGAAAAATGAACACTTTCACGCAAAAACAACTTGTTTGTTGATCGTTGAACGAGCACAGTCTCACAGTTTGGCTTTGCCGCGGCTCTCCTCTGCGCCCAGTGACAGCTCCCAGAGACGCCACTCAACGACACAAGGCGGCAGCACTTACACCGTAAGACATGCTGAACGACCCTATACGGTACCGCCCCCTGAGGGACCAAAAGAGCGAAATAGAGAGCGTGGCTGTCAGGATTATGGCAAGCCGAACCGAAATGAAGTCACATACTTGTCAGCTCTCGGTCATTCTTACGGAGTTTCTGTCATTTTGAAATAGCCGATAAATCTCTCTTCCGCTCGCGTAATTGTTAACTTAACAAGCGTAACCATAGACATAGTCAAGGTTTTTTTCAACATGCAGGCCCACAGGCTGGGTGATTTATTGGGGGTGCGTTTTGAAAGAAAACGAAACATTATGGGAATTTGTGTAGAATGTCAAGGTATATGCCTTATCATCCGGAGTCTCAGCTGCTGTTGTGCATGACATCTGAATATGCCTTGAAATTTTTCGTGGTGACATAACTGACGTTCCATTTTAGCTGGTGCCGCATTCAACCCTTGGATTCTGTCAGACATCACTTCGGAATGTTTTAATAGAGCAGGATTTTTTCGCTAAGGCCAAACTATGTCCCTTCAACGTGGGATGTGTACTCACCCATAACTCACCCCCAGCCGGCAGCATCTCATTCGAACGGAGTCTCCGTCATTTGGACCTGCATGACTTATGAATCTTTCTCCTTCTCGCCCCACCCCCACATATACACATAACAAACGCACACACCCACGCACGCACGCACGCGCGCACCAGCGCTCGCGCACACAAGCGCACAGGGTTAGTTCAGTAGAAATTAGCACATTTTTATCTAACCCGGACATTGACCATACTGGTAATTCTGTTAGATGTCTCAAGGGTGATGCAACTTTTTTGGGAACCTCAAGGGGCTGCAGTTGGAGGGGGCTGGGAACCTCAAGGGGCTGCAGTTGGGGGTTGGGAACCTCAAGGGGCTGCAGTTGGGGGGGGTTGGGAACTTCAAGGGGTTGCAGTTGGGGGGTTGGGAACCTCAAGGGGCTGCAGTTGGGGGTTGGGAACCTCAAGGGGCTGTATTTGGGGGGTTGGGAACCTCAAGGGGCTGGAGTTGGGGGGTTGGGAGCCTCAATGGGCTGCAGTTGGGGGTTGGAAAACTCAAGGGGCTGGAGTTGGGGGGTTGGGAGCCTCAAAGGGCTGCAGTTGGGGGTGGGTTGGGAGCTCCAAGGGGAAGTGCAGTTTGGGGGGTTGGGAGCCTCAAGGGGAAGTGCAGTTGGGGGGGAGCCTCAAGGGGAAGTACAGTTGGGGGGGTTTGGGAGCCTCAAGGGGAAGTGCAGTTGGGGGTTGGGAGCCTCAAGGGGAAGTGCAATTGGGGGAGAGAGGTTGGGAGCCTCAAGGGGGAAGTGTATTTGGGGGGGGTTGGGAGCCTCAAGGGGAAGTGCAGTTGGGGGGGGGGGGTTGGGAGCTTCAATGGGAAGTGCAGTTGGGGGGGGTTGGGAGCCTCAAGGGGAAGTGCAGTTGGGGGGTTGGGAGCCTCAATGGGAAGTGCAGTTGGGGGGTTGGGAGCCTCAAGGGGAAATGCAGTTGTGGGGTTTGGGAGCCTCAATAGATTACAAATTAAAAAAATAAACTCAAATATTTATAATAAACTTATCACAGGTATTCATACGGATGTTACTGCAGCTATGGATAAATTTCTACCTATTAAAGTAATTAAATTTAACAAGTATAAACATATGAAAACTCCTTGGATTACCAATGGCATTAGTGTGTCGATAAAATTTAGAAACAAATTGTATTCGAGAATGAAAAAGATTCAAGTAAATACAGAGCATTATCATGAACTTAAAACTGACTTACATACTTATAATAAAATTCTTAAGAGTAATATTAGATTAGCTAAGCAAATTATATTTCACACCTTCAGATTTAACCCGATTGACATGGAAACTACTGTTAATACAGTTGATCATTTACCTCCAAAATCAAGTTGTGGAAAAGACGGTATTTCAACACAATTACTAAAATTAATAAAAAATGATATCAGCAAAGCAGTCATTCTAATTATTAATCAATCAACAATAACTGGTATATTTCCAGACAAATTAAAAATTGCAAAAGTCATACCCCTTTTCCAAAAAGGTGATGTTTCTGACTTTAACAATTATCATCCTATTTCTATCCTGCCAGTGATTTCAATTTTTTTTGAAAGGGTTGTGTTTGATCAAATCCACGATTACTTCCATTCTAAAGCGTTATACTACAATAGCCAATATGGGTTCAGAAAGAAACATTCTACTGAGCTTGCTACACTCGAAATCATAGACAGAATTATTCAAGAACTTGATAAATCGGTTACTCCTATAAATATATACCTTGATTTATTAAAAGCATTTGACACAATTGATCAAAAAATATTGTTACAGAAGTTAAATTACTATGGATTAAATGACAAGGCTCTGGACCTTTGTAAGAGTTATTTACAAAATCGTAAGCAGTATGTAGAAATTGAAAATGTTAAGTCTAAGGAAATAGTCATCAACACTGGTGTCCCTCAAGGTTCAATTTTAGGGCCGCTCTTATTTATTATATATATAAATTATATAGCACTTTCTAGTGACCTTTTCAAATTCATAACATATCCTGACGACACCACCCTTACTAGTACATAACTGTATGTAAAATTTATTACAAACAATATTTTCTATTATTAGCAGAAATTATAATTCAGAATACTGTACGTAATATAAAATTGTGTTCAATAAAATGCAACGTTTAGCTTTGTATTTTAATTAGTTACAAGCAAGCAGTCTGTTCCTTGTTTTTAATTAATTAATTAATATAATTAATGTTCTTAAGAATATACTAACTATGTTGAATGTATACTGCCCGCCAAGTTGTGTTTAGAAACAACGTTCGTAATTTGGAAGGTACAACATCATAGCCAGTTATAGCAATGACACTGGCATTTTATGTTTAAAGCAATTTTTTGGTGGGACAAATAAACATTTAACAAGATTTAACAAGATTGCCACCCAGATAATTAACTTTAGGTGGACAAGGAAGCCCTTTGGCTTATCGATAGTCCGACCCTTTTATCTATGTGTATCCCTCCCTTCTGAGGTATGTGTCGATTTTATTTTTAAACATATTCACGCTACTAGCACCCACACAATCAACAGATAATCTGTTCCGTTCATTTACAGTCCTTTGTGAAAATGAAAACGTTCTTATATCTAATCTACACTGCTCCATTGCTAATGTAACTTCATGTCCTCTAGTCCTTCTATCTTTCTTAAACACTTCTATCTGATCTCCTCTCAATCTCCTGGTCTCTAGTGTTGTTAAGCCGCATTTTTAGGCGTATTTCGTAACTAAGATCCCTCAGTTTTTGTATCATTTTAGTTGCTCTCCTCTGCACTCTTTCTAGCATATCTACGTCCTTCCTGCGATATGGCCTCCACGCTTGAATACAATATTCTAAATGAGGCCTCACTATTGTTTTGTACAGCGGTATTATTAGCTCTTTTTCCTTATACGTTATGTTTCGCCTAATTAATCCAAGGATTTTATTTCCCTTTGAAGCTGCAATTCCGCACTGCTCTGAAACCTTCATATCAGCACTAATGGTTAACCCTAAGTCCTTTTCTTTTACAGTAGTACTTAGTACAGTACTCCCATTGTATGTTCTACCTCTTCGTTCCCATGCCCTGTGTGGAGGCATTTACATTTCCCAAATTGAACAGCATTTGCCACTTTTCAGACCATTTGATCAACCTGTCAAGATCATCTTGTAAATGCTGTCTATCTCCATCACTTTTAATCCTTCTAAACACTTTTGTATCATCCGCAAATTTCAACACCTTGCTTGTTATTTCATCATTCATATCGTTGATATATATTAAGAATAATATAGGTCCTAGTACTGATCCCTGTGGTACCCCACTCAATACCGATTTCCAGTTTGAAGCCTCCCCATCAACTACTACACGTTGTCTTCTGTCAATCAGCCATTTTTCTATCCAGTTTATTATACCAATTCCTAAGCCATGGACCTTTAGTTTAAGCAGTAATCTTTGATGTGGTACTTTGTCGAAAGCTTTTTGAAAATCTAAGTAGACGGTATCTACTGGTGATCCCGCATTTACCCACTTAGTGATGTCTTCCAAAAAACATAACATTTGTTAAGCATGACCTCGCTTTACAAAACCATGTTGAGATGGGTTTATCAAGTTTTGTTTAACAAGAAAATCCACCATGTGATCTTTAGTTAGTCTTTCTAATAATTTGCAAATCACTGATGTTAAACTCACTGGTCTATAGTTCTCCGACTTGTTTCTCGAACCTTTTTTGAATAACGGTATAATGTTTGCCTCTTTCCATTATAAAGGAACCACTCCCTCTTCTAATGACAAATTGTAAACTGTTGCAAGCGGTACGCTAATTTGTCCTACAATTTCCAATAGTAGTTTGGGCGGAATCCCATACACTCCAAGTGATTTATTATCCTTCATATCCCTTATTTTCTTAGCTACCATTTCCGGGGTTACAATTAGTTGTCCTAAATAGTTTGAATCTGCCCCGTTGAACTTAGCCTCTGGTACTGGCAGAGAACTAATATCTTCTCTGGTAAACACTGAACTAAAGTACTCATTCAGGTCTTCTGCCATTAAGAATCCCTCTGATATTATATTTCCAGCACTATCTTCTAGAGGACCGACCTTATCTTGAACTTTCTGTTTGCTTCGAACATACGCATAAAAACCCTTGCTGTCATGTTTTATATTACTACTAATTGTTGTTCATAGCTTCTCTTTGAATTTCTAATTTCAACTGTAGCTTTGTTAAGTGCTTCTTTAGAACTGTTGTAGTCTTCATAATTTCCAGTACATCTATATGACTTCCACATCATTTGTTTATACTTAATTTTTCTAATGGTTTCTTTCGATAAGTGTTTCTTTTTGGACCGTTTCCCTTGTTTTTTGAAGGGTTCAAATTTATATCGACTACCCACTTAATTTCACTCTTTAATATATTCCAGCATTCTGTTGCTGTCTTATTTTTCAGTGTGTTATTCCAGTCTATCTTTGATAAATATCTCCTCATGTCCTTATACCTTCCTTTGTGGAAAAATCTCCTATACTGCTTTTTACTATTCCTTTCTGATTTTACTTTGATGGTAAAATGTATCTGGTTGTGATCACTACTCCCCAGTGGCTTACATATTTTAGCACATGTTGAGAAGGGAAAGTATCTAGAACTAAAACTAAAAACTTATGGTCCTCACTCCCCATACTCTGTAGAGATTTTCATTGTATATGCCCGTGGTTAAAATCCCCCATAATAATACAGTCCCGTTTGCTTACTTCCCTTATAGCGTTTTGTATTTTTTCATTATCTTCTAAGCTTATGTTTGGACTTTGATAAACTAACCCAACTGTTAACGTTAAGTTTCCTGTAACTATGTTAAACCAAACAGCTTCTTCGCAATCTCCTTCTCTTTCTAATTTAATTTCATCAGCCTGGATAGATTCTTTAATATATAAAATAACTCCACCTCCCTTTCTTCCTATTCTATCTTTCTTAAACATTGCATATCCTGTCAGTCCCAATTCGGCATCTGATATATCGGTGGTGGTCAAGGATTCGGTTATACCTATGATGTGAGGATCAATATCTTCCACCATAATGTTTAGTTCGTTTCTTTTGTTTCTATATTCCTTGCATTTAAACAAACACATTTATATCCAGCTTCAGAACAGTTTTCCAGACAGTTCTTTGCTGATAAATTTGTTCTGTCTTTATCTATGCATCCAGTTTCAGGCTTCTCTGTGATTCCCCCCTGTGAATCTAGTTTAAAAGATGCAACCTGTGTTTGCTATACGGGTATTACCACCCACTTCTATGTCTACAGGCGGTACCTATCCAATACACCTAGGTGTCTGCTATATTACCACCCTCTTCAATGTCTACACGTGGTACCTATCCAATACACCTAGGTGTCTGCTATATTACCCCCCTCTTCAATGTCTACACGCGGTACCTATCCAATACACCTAGGTCTCTGCTATATTACCAACCTCTTCAATGTCTACACGTGGTACCTATCCAATACACCTAGGTGTCTGCTATATTACCACCCTCTTCTATGTCTACACGCGGTACCTATCCAAAACACCTAGGTGTCTGCTATATTACCACCCTCTTCAATGTCTACACGTGGTACCTATCCAATACACCTAGGTGTCTGCTATATTACCACCCTCTTCAATGTCTACACGCGGTACCTATCCAAAACACCTAGGTGTCTGCTATATTACCACCCGCTTCTATGTCTACACGTGGTTCGTATCCTATACACCTAGGTGTCGTCTATATTACCACCCGCTTCTATGTCTACACGCGGTACCTATCCAATACACCTAGGTGTCAGCTATATTACCACCCTCTTCTATGTCTACACGTGGTACCTATCCAATTCACCCAGGTGTCTGCTATGTTACCACCCTCTTCTATGTCTACACGCGGTACCTATCCAATACACCTAGATGTCTGCTATATTACCACCCGCTTCTATGTCTACACGCGTTACCTATCCAATACACCTAGGTGTCTGCTATATTACCACCCGCTTCTATATCTACACGCGGTACCTATCCAATACACCTAGGTGTCTGCTATATTACCACCCGAGTCTATGTCTACACGCGGTACCTATCCAATACACCTAGGTGTCAGCTATATTACCACCCTCTTCTATGTCTACACGAGGTACCTATCCAATACACCTAGGTGTCTGCTATACTACCACCCGCTTCTATGTCTACACGCGGTACCTATCCAATACACCTAGGTGTCTTCTATATTACCACCCGCTTCTATGTCTACACGTGGTACCAATCCAATACACCTAGGTGTCTGCTATATTACCACCCTCTTCTATGTTTACACGTGGTACCTATCTAGTACACCTAGGTGTCTGCTATATTACCACCCTCTTCTATGTCTACACGCGGTACCTATCCAAAACACCTAGGTGTCAGCTATATTACCACCCTCTTCTATGTCTACACGAGGTACCTATCCAATACACCTAGGTGTCTGTTATACTACCACCCGCTTCTATGTCTACACGCGGTACCTATCCAATACACCTAGGTGTCTTCTATATTACCACCCGCTTCTATGTCTACACGTGGTACCAATCCAATACACCTAGGTGTCTGCTATATTACCACCCACTTCTATGTCTACACGCGGTACCTATCCAATACACCTAGGTGTCTGCTATATTACCACCCGCTTCTATGTCTACACGTGGTACGTATCTAATACACCTAGGTGTCGGCTATATTACCACCCGCTTCTATGTCTACACGCGGTACCTATCCAATACACCTAGGTGTCAACTATATTACCACCCTCTTCTATGTCTACACGTGGTACCTATCCAATTCACCTAGGTGTCTGCTATATTACCACCCACTTCTACGTCTACACGCGGTACCTATCCAATACACCTAGGTGTCTGCTATATTACCACCCTCTTCTATGTCTACACGTGGTACCTATCCAATACACCTAGGTGTCTGCTATATTACCACCCGCTTCTATGTCTACACGCGGTACCTATCCAATACACCTAGGTGTCTGCTATATTACCACCCGCTTCTATGTCTACACGCGGTACCTATCCAATACACCTAGGTGTCTGCTATATTACCACCCTCTTCTATGTCTACACGTGGTACCTATCCAATACACCTAGGTGTCTGCTATATTACCACCCTCTTCTATGTCTACACGTGGTACCTATCCAATACACCTAGGTGTCTGCTATATTACCACCCGCTTCTATGTCTACATGCTGTACCTATCCAATACACCTAGGTGTCTGCTATATTACCACCCGCGTCTATGTCTACACGCGGTACCTATCCAATACACCTAGGTGTCTGCTATATTACCACCCTCTTCTATGTCTACACGCGGTACCTATCCAATACACCTAGGTGTCAGCTATATTACCACCCTCTTCTATGTCTACACGTGGTACCTATCCAATACACCTAGGTGTCTGCTATATTACCACCCTCTTCTATGTCTACACGTGGTACCTATCCAATACACCTAGGTGTCTGCTTTATTACCACCCGCTTCTATGTCTACACGTGGTACCTATCCAATACACCTAGGTGTCTGCTATATTACCACCCGCTTCTATGTCTACACGCGGTACATATCCAATACACCTAGGTGTCTGCTATATTACCACCCACTTCAATGTCTACACGTGGTACCTATCAAATACACCTAGGTGTCTGCTATATTACCACCAGCTTCTATGTCTACACGCAGTACCTATCCAATACACCTAGGTGTGTGCTATATTACCACCCGCTTCTATGTCTACACGCTGTACCTATCCAATACACCTAGGTGTCTGCTATATTACCACCTGCTTCTATGTCTACACGCGGTACCTATCCAATACACCTAGGTGTCAGCTATATTACCACCCTCTTCTATGTCTACACGTGGTACCTATCCAATACACCTAGGTGTCTGCTACATTACCACCCGCTTCTATGTCTACACGTGGTACCTATCCAATACACCTAGGTGTCTGCTATATTACCACCCGCTTCTATGTCTACACGCGGTACATATCCAATACACCTAGGTGTCTGCTATATTACCACCCACTTCAATGTCTACACGTGGTACCTATCCAATACACCTAGGTGTCTGCTATATTATCACCCTCTTCAATGTCTACACGTGGTACCTATACAATACACCTAGGTGTCTGCTATATTACTACCTTCTTTAACGTCTACACGTGGTATATATCCAATACACCTAGGTATATGCTATATTACCACCAAATCGAGTTGTTGGTGAGCTTCAAATAAATAATGAACGTTGTCGCGAATAAATCATCATCCCCCCGTCTTCCGCTGTCATGAACCGAACAGAACTGAAGCTCCGGGCTAGCTCAACCCGCTCAATATTGATATCGTTCCGCCACTAGTGATATTATCTGTAACAACATCGTCTGGTTCGTTATATAATCGAGTCCAACACATACCAGTTGTGTCGGCCACTCCACCCGCAGTGTGGTAACAACACGGTTTATACCACTCGTACAACACTCCAGTTATGGGGTCTCCCCCAGGGACCCGTCTGTGCTCGCCACCACCTCTGACAGCCAATCCTTACGATCTCATGCTAACTACCAGCTGCCAACTGTCAACTACAAGTGCGAAAGATCAGCAAAATGCAATTGTCAACTGTCCAGTCTAAATCAGTCCACAAACCACCGTTACCACCGCCCAGGCTATGTCCATTCACCTTGCCTACTACCTAACTGGATACACTAGGCGAGGCGTTGAGAGAGAGAGAGAGAGAGAGAGAGAGAGAGAGAGAGAGAGAGAGAGAGAGAGAGAGAGAGAGAGAGAGAGAGAGAGAGAGAGAGAGAGAGAGAGAGAGAGAGAGAGAGAGAGAGAGAGAGAGAGAGAGAGAGAGAGAGAGAGAGAGAGAGAGAGGAGAGAGAGAGAGAGAGAGAGAGAGAGAGAGAGAGAGAGAGAGAGAGAGAGAGAGAGAGAGAGAGAGAGAGAGAGAGAGAGAGAGAGAGAGAGAGATGATTTCAGCATACTGCAAATGCGGGAGACGGATTGGAAGATGGCAATTGAAGATCACGGCCAATGTCTGGAGACACGAGTCTAATCAAGCCCATTCAGATCATCGAGTTTGCCAACTCGTAATTGAACCCCCACACCAGGACCATCATCCAACACCAGGACCATGTCACCCCACACCAGGATCATCACCCCACACCAGGACCATCTCAAAGGCTATCCAATGGCGGCCCCCTATATGCTTTACGGTCGTCGACAGTATAATATTATTATGAAAAGTATGTGTATTCTATACTGTTATAATAATGCCTATTGTTCTTATTGCATTAGTAAAGTATATATTATTATGAAATGTATGTGTATTCTATACTGGTATAGTAAGGCCTACTATTCTTATAGTAGTAGTAAATTATAATATTACTATGAAATGTATATTTATTCTATACTGGTATAATAAGGCCTACAATTCTTATAGTAGTAGTAAAGTATAATATTATTATGAAATGTATGTGTATTCTATACTGGTACAATAAGACCTACTATTCTTGCTGATTGTATATTTGAAATCATATCTTAGGACTGTATAAAATATACTTTGAAAGTTTCTGTCTTTATCTATGCATCCAGTTTCAGGCTTCTCTGTGATTCCCCCCTGTGAATCTAGTTTAAAAGATGCAACCTGTGTTTGCTATACGGGTATTACCACCCACTTCTATGTCTACAGGCGGTACCTATCCAATACACCTAGGTGTCTGCTATATTACCACCCTCTTCAATGTCTACACGTGGTACCTATCCAATACACCTAGGTGTCTGCTATATTACCCCCCTCTTCAATGTCTACACGCGGTACCTATCCAATACACCTAGGTCTCTGCTATATTACCAACCTCTTCAATGTCTACACGTGGTACCTATCCAATACACCTAGGTGTCTGCTATATTACCACCCTCTTCTATGTCTACACGCGGTACCTATCCAAAACACCTAGGTGTCTGCTATATTACCACCCTCTTCAATGTCTACACGTGGTACCTATCCAATACACCTAGGTGTCTGCTATATTACCACCCTCTTCAATGTCTACACGCGGTACCTATCCAAAACACCTAGGTGTCTGCTATATTACCACCCTCTTCAATGTCTACACGCGGTACCTATCCAATACACCTAGGTGTCTGCTATATTACCACCCGCTTCTATGTCTACACGTGGTTCGTATCCTAT
>OZ023218.1:51516704-51529204 GCA_963995525.1 Escarpia spicata
TGAAAGTTTAAGTTTTACTGACATAGCATGCTAATTTAATTAGAATAAAGATCTTGTCTCATTATTTTCGAAATTTTGATGTCGTTTGGAAGCGTTATTTTAGCAATTGATCAATTTGGAACATTTTATTTTAATTGAACGGTTCCCGTGGTAGTAGATGCTACATTAGATGCGTGTTACAACGCATGTTGTTGTGTAGTAAACATAAGCATGCCACGGATTATAACTATGCAAGCATACATACGCATATATACACATACAATCAATCACACAGACATGTCCATAAAAACTTGGCGAAGAGAGACATTGTCACATCAAAATAACAGAGTCCTCCGTTTGTGTGCCCTGTTTCAGAAGACAACTCACTAGGCAGTAATATAAAGCCTTAAGACTAGAAATGTAGAGGTGTAGACTTATCGTATCGATGCGCGTAAAACGACCACGCACTACAGTAGGCCACTATGTCCAATGGAACCTCACCAAAGGACAAATCCAAAGTGGCCTGATCGCGACGTGACCGTATTAGTGGGACGAATTATTTATTATACTTTACAGTTTTAGTGTGACCCCAATTGCGAGGTTGTTGCTTTGTGGGGGTGACCATAAGGTGAAGTTCAACTGGAGGCCTACTGTTTCTACGTTGCTATCAAACAATGGCTGTAGGTGATGGTTGGGTAATTCGTACGTCGGGTAAATGGTACCGATGCTATTCTTAAGAAGTGACTGACAGTTCGAATCTGAATGATCGACTGTTTAATAACACCGCCGGTGATCATTCTATAAAAAAAAACCAAGATGCCGACGGAAACATTAAAATTGGTATAGATAAATTTAATCTACAAGTTCCTACACCAGATGATGTTCAAACGACACGGACAGAAAGTGTACGTAGTGTGAATAAGTGAAGGAGTGTTCTTTCTGGCTTATCCGCAGTCATTCATAAGCATTTCTGTGCTTTACAGCTGGTTCTGTGCACTTATTCCCGCCACGGCGGATAATATTGTTGATTGACATTTGTTTTAAAGTTGACATAAATATTTTTTTATAGGTTTTTAGCATAATTTTCATATCGATGATGCCAGTTAACACCACTGTTGCAATATCTTTTTGTGGTAGTTAGATCCAATCATATTCACGTGTTTCCTGGGGGGTACACATTACTCGAACTTGCCGTGTGTATCGCGAAAGAAGCGTAAACCCATAAACTTAAGAATTGTACATAGACAGAAGAGTGTTTGTCTAAGCAGTGTTTCGCTTCGCCTCACAGCTATGGAGTGAGTTTAGAAGTATGTCGCTGGGCTTTCCTCGTTAATAACAAACATTAAATCATTATGGTAAAATGCATTTATAAAAGGCACCACCTTCATCAAAACGTGATACCTGCTCTAACGTATCGTTATTTGAGGTATAAATCGAGTGTTGTTGGAAACTTGCGACACATTGACGTCAATGTGATCAAATTATGTTATCGCTGTTAATCATTGCGCTTCGGTTCCAATTACTCAAAGGCGGCACTCGGATGTGGGTCGCTACGACGAAACACACAATAAATCATCACATACATGACGTGTGTAATAAGTTAGGACACTGACAGAAATCATTTTGGTGAAAACACATTAAACAATGGCACATAGGATGAGTGTGAGCGCGCGTGTGTTTCATATAGGCTATAGTCCAATAACTGTTTTTCTCTTCCACGTGAATTTAGGAATAGTTAAACGGGTTTAACACAGTTTCAACCTCATTACTAACCAATGTTTTCAAAGGTGTAAATAAAGCAGATTTATATGTTACATCATTAAGGGATTGCGGACCATGATCTTTTGCATTTCAGAACTAAGACACCACAACTAACCTCGACAACACAGTCTCGCCACCTACCGGCAATGTCGATGCGTTGACTAGTGTGTGTACGCGTGAAATCTGAACAGCTGTATTTTTCCTTCCGGTAGCAGTACGATAAGGCACATCTTCTTGTTCATATTTGCAATGCCTTTTGCCAACTGGCCAGGAAAGCTGTATAGGCTTCAAGATGTCTGCACGGCATTCATTGTGATTGAATATCAAAGATACATTATAAGATAGTCATCTTGTAAATACAATTTCTAGTACCTTAACACGCCTCATACCCCGCGTATCATTTTCCGCAGTGCCATTTAAACTTTTTTCACATAATACGCAATTTTAGGATAACTCGCGACCAGTAATTTTACAAAAGCATAATTTATAGAATAATATATTAGATGCGAAAGTGCCATGTATGGTTCCACGTCTGATCAAATAAGTAAATAGTGTCCCTGTTGCACATATGCTTTCTCACAAGCAGTTTAAAGTGGTAGTTTAAATCAGAATGAAACTTTATTGCATGCGACTCCGAGGATTGGTTATTCGTGTAGAAGATACTAACCAATGTCCACGGATACCAAACGTTTGGATTCATGTGATTGCAATAACGACTTCGAAGTAGATCTAAACATTTACATCACAGCTTTCACGCACGGACGCATGCACGCACGTAAAGCGACTATCCAGTCAGAAAAACGAAATCAGAGACGACACCGATAATGACAGGTCAGGGATAACGTTATTGAAAAATGGACATATGATATTGATAGGTGATTTGATTTGATTTATAATAATGGCCGGTCATCACATTGGGTATTTAGACATGAAGCAGGCGGAAGTGAGACCGCGTAGGTTAAACTATTGGGATTGGTATCTTGGTATAAAAAGCGAAGCCGCTGAATGCAGCCAAGACACGCAGAAGACGGGGTTAAGAGGACAGCAGTGAATGACACTACGATAAAAAGGCCTCGGTGAACGACGTTGCGGTAAGACGGCCGCAGTGAAAGATACTGCGATTTTGGACAGGCTCTAGGCGAGTTCGGTATGTCACGTACACAACAATCTCGTACTGGCGTTGATGAGCAACAATAGTAATAGTAATTATTATTGTTGTTATTAGTAATAGAGTATTATTATTATGTGTGCGTGTGTGCGTGCTTGTGTGAGTGTGCGCGCATGTGTACGCCTAAATGACAGTGTGATAATACGTTGTCGTATTTAACTGTTTCCACAGATCACCAGGAAGTATGGTCGCTGTATCAAGGTGTGTCAGTGTTCTGGCGATATGTCTCACAGGTAAATGTTGTCTTCTGCCCTACATTATTACTAAAATACCTAGTACGAGTCTAGTTTATATTTGTTCAATTATAAGTACTATTCCTCCACCGTTTATACCTAGTACGAGTCTAGTTTATATTTGTTTAATGTTAAGTTCTATTCCTCCACCGTTTATACCTAGTACGAGTCTAGTTTATATTTGTTCAATGTTAAGTTCTATTCCTCCACCGTTTATACCTAGTACGAGTCTAGTTTATATTTGTTCAATGTTAAATACTATTCCTCCACCGTTTATACCTAGTACGAGTCTAGTTTATATTTGTTCAATGTTAAGTTCTATTCCTCCACCGTTTATACCTAGTACGAGTCTAGTTTATATTTGTTCAATGTTAAGTACTATTCCTCCACCGTTTATACCTAGTACGAATCTAGTTTATATTTGTTCAATGTTAAGTTATATTCCTCCACCGTTTATACCTAGTACGAGTCTAGTTTTTATTTGTTCAATGTTAAGTTTTATTCCTCCACCGTTTATACCTAGTACGAGTCTAGTTTATATTTGTTCAATGTTAAGTTCTATTCCTCCACCGTTTTGTCCGATGCAATTAGCAAAGGTGCAGTTTTATATTATTTTATACGTCTAATGATTTTAGCGAATTCATAGTTGTGGACTATATCCTTTGTCTTCTCAATCGGTTTTTAAACAATGACAATGTTTCGTCTTCTTTTGTACACGCGATAACACAAAACAATTTCATCGTCGTCATACGCACAGGTAAGCCTGAATATGTCTCAGAGCTCATCAAAGCACATGATTTTGTTTTACTCCAGGAACATTGGTTAATGGAATCTCAGTTTCACAGGATTAAAAACATACCATGTGATAACAATGTTAGCATTTTATCTCATGATGTTTCTGGAATAGATAATACTATGTTTTTAAATGGCAGAGGGTATGGTGGATGTTCCATTCTGTGGAAAAATTCCTTGAATTGTATTGTCTCCCCAGTCATCATGAACTCTAATAGAATATGTGCAGTTAATATAACTAGGCAAAGCATGTCATTATTACTTTTTAATGTGTACATCCCATGTGATACCAGATGTAATGATGATCTGTACTGCAATATTTTGACTGAAATTATGAGTACATGTAATATAATGAACTGTTCCAATTTCATTATTGGAGGTGATATGAACACGTCTTTCAATCGTGTGTCTTCTAACTTTACGAAACATTTAAATTACATATGTGAACGTAAAACAATCAAGCCATGTATTGATTTTGAAGGACATAATGTTTGTTATACATTTACTAGTCCTGTGGACAATGGTACTCATGTCTTTGATCTTTTTTTTTTTAAACAATGGACTCTTTGACCATATGTTAGAATATTATACTATGCACGATGGTGCAAATTTATCATTCCATTCGCCACTGGTTCTTACCTTGAGTTTAGATGTTAATTATTGTTCACCTTCTTCTAGAAGGTACATATCTAGACCTAAATGGCAAGAAGCGTCAGACTGTAACTTAAGTCAGTACAGCAAGGTTTTAGAAAGAATGATTGACGAAATATCTATACCATGGCATTCTCTAGAATGCCGCGATAAACATTGTCCTAGCAGGTTAACGCATTGTCATGATATTCAGATATTTCATTATTCGATAATGGATTGTTGTATAAGAGCTTGTCAAAACTCCATTCCACATACTTCAAAAGATGGAAATTCGAAGGTAATTGGAATGAACACGTTAAACCATACAGAGAAGCGTCACTGTTTTGGCATAATATATGGAAAGATTGTGGCTCTCCTCGCAATGCTGTTATTGCTGACGTCATGCGTAGATCACGCTCTCAATATCACAGAGCAGTTCGTTTTGTTAAACGTAATCAAAATAATGTTAAAAAAGAAAGTATGGCGACAGCGTTACTTGGAAATAAAAGTAGGGACTTCTGGAAAGAAGTAGGTAAAGTTACAAAGAACAATAATATGCTACCCAACATGGTTGATGAAGTGACAGGAGACGAAAATATTTCTAAACACTTTGCTACTAAGTATGAGGACTTATATAATTCAGTAGCCTATAATGATGCAGACATGACGTCATTGCTACAAAACATACATAGTAAAGTAGATGCACATTGTAACGAAGGTGAAAATACTATTACGGTGCATGATGTTTTGAATGGCATTAATCATGTTAAGATTAACAAATGTGATGGATACGGCGTTATATATACCGACCACTTTATTCATGCACCTACCAAATTACATGTTTTTCTTTCTTTGCTAATCACAGCAATGGTATATCACGGATATACCCCGGATGGTTTTAATATATCAACAATTCAACCTCTGGTAAAAAACAAGAGGAAATCAGCAAATAATTCTGACAACTATCGAGCCATTGCTCTTAGTAGCCCTCTGTCGAAAATATTTGATTGGGTTATAATGATAAAAAGTTCTGATGCTCTTAAAGTGATCTACAGTTTGGTTTCAAACCTCAAAGCTCTACAGCTAAATGTACATTTGCGTTAATGGAGACTGTGAACTATTTCCAGCAGAATAAATCGGATGTTTACGTGTTATTAATAGATGCGACTAAAGCATTCGATAAAGTAAATTATGTTAAACTTTTTAACTTACTGATGGATAGAGGAATGAATCCCCTTTTAATCAGATGTTTACTTTATATGTACACTAATCAACATTTAAATGTATCATGGAACAATTCCATGTCATTGCATTTCTCCACTGCCAATGGTGTGAAGCAGGGTGGGGTGTTGTCCCCCATTTTATTTTCTATCTACATTGATGAAATGTTAACAAGACTTTGCATGTCTGGTTTTGGCTGTATGATCGGTCATAAGTACTATGGTGCTGTTGGCTATGCTGATGATATATCTTTGGTAGCTCCATCGATATATGCATTGAACAAAATGTGTGATATATGTCTAAAATTTGCATATGAATATGATTTACAATTCAACCCGGCAAAATGTCAACTTATTAAATATGGCAGTGGTACCGACTGCCCATTTTACTTTGATGGTTTAAAAGTGAAACATAGTAAAAAAAAAGGGTTGCATTTCGGCCACGTTATTGGACCTGACGCTCACCAGGCTATGGTAAAAGATATGTGTCATGATTTTATATGGCGTGTAAATACATTATCTGCAAATTTTTTGTTTTATAATATAAACATAAAACGTCAATTATATATGTCGTACTGTACATCTTTCTATGGTGAATGTCTGTGGAACTTGCAAAACAAACATCTTGATATGTTTTATACTACGTGGCGCAAAGGTATCAGAAAACTGTTTAATCTACCAGTTTGCACACATTGTAATATGGTGCCACTTTTAGCAGACTGTTTACCGATTCAAATTCAAATTATGAATCGAATGGTACGATTTATGCAGAGTTGCTTGAAATGCAGTAACTCCAGTTTGAAAATGCTCTCTCATCTAGCCTTTCAAGGTAGTGGGTCATATATGTCTAAAAGTTTTAACTATATCATGTCCAAATTCAAACTTGATGCCATGACATTCTTTCGAATGAAGTCTAATCAGTTTTATGGTATGATTCAAGACCACTACCAGGAGGGGCTGGATGATGAACTAGTATGTAGAGTCTCATTTGCAAAAGATGTATTACATAATACAAATAATGTGGGTAGCTCTTCTTTTTTAGCCATTGACGAGCTGCGCTCATTGCTTACTGTTTTATGTACACAGTAACTGATATACATTGATTTAGTTTAATTGTACAATTTTAGTACGAATAAATGTATTATTATTATTTGAAAGCGATGCAGTAGAGAACTAGTAGGGACATAATATATATTATGTACGAGTAAGACATAACTGCACCGTATTGGGCAGAGCGTATTGCATGCGTGTGTAATGAAGACAATCCTGTTATAAGAGACTTGCGTCTGCTGCAGTTGTTCTAACCGAGACGTCCATGGCAGCTGCCGATCATCCTGTAAACGGTAATTTCACATTTTCTCTCAAAATTCTGTTAGCGGCAAAGTAAAACTAAAAATTATTATGAAACTGCAAAAAACTGTTGCTAGATTTACGTTAAAAGTGGGATTTGAAGGCAATTTTGATGAATCTTATTAAATTTGTAAATACACTGAAATTATAAATAATATTATGATATAAAATACAGTGTTTGTTGATATGTATATATATATATATATATATGCTACGCATATTTTGGTGTCCCTATGTAGATTGTGATGTCCCGTGATCGTAGGTTGGGGCGAGTGGACAGAATGCAGCAAGTCGTGCGACAAAGGAAAACAAAGCAGATACAAATACTGTGACAACGTACCTTGTAGACTCATTGAGGCCGACTGTAACGCAATGCCATGTTACGGTAAGTCTGTAAAAACCTGCTGTATGACGATGTGCTGAGGCCAAATATTATAAAGCAACGTAATCTTACAATAAGTCTGTAACGATCAGCAATATGGCCGCATCGAGTTCGACTGTAACGCTACGTTATGTTACAATAAGTATGTAACGACCTGCAGTACGTGGCCGCATTGAGACAGTATGTAACACGATTATAGTTGCATTTAAATTGTACAAAAATTACGTCGTTTATCTACATGGTTCACGTCTACTTAAAATACCAAAAATAATGGCGTTAAGAATACATTTCTTTTGTGAACTGCGAGTGTTTGACCCAGACCCAGTGTCTGTAGAACCAGTGTTTGTAGACCCAGTATCTGTAGTCCCAGTGTCTATACACCCAGTGTCTGTATGCCCAGTGTCTGTAGAACCAGTGTCTCTAGACCAAGTTTCTGTAGACCAGTGTCTGTAGACCCAGTGTCTGTAGATCCAGTTTCTGTAGACCAGTATCTGTAGACCAGTGTCTTTTGACCCAGTGTCTGTAGCACCAGGTCTGTAGACAAAGTGTATGTAGACCACTGTTTGTAGAACCAGTGTTTGTAGACCCATTGTCCGTAGACCCAGTATCTGTAGACCCAGTGTCCGTAGACCCATTGTCCGTAGACCCAGTGTCTGTAGAACCAATGTCTGTTCCTCTTACAGACGAGTTCGAGGTGAACGACTGGTCTGAGTGCGACAAGCCGTGCAATAACGGCACAAGGAGCCGCACCAACGAGGCCGGAGACTCACTCCAGGAGATCCGCTGCAATGTACAGTCGTGTGAACCAGGTCAGTGTTGTGAACCAGGTCAGTGTTGTGAACCAGTTCAGTGTTGTGAACCAGGACAGTGTTGTGAACCAGGTCAGTATTGTGAACCAGGTCAGTGTGGTGAACCAGGTTAGTATTGTGATCTCGGTCAGTTTTGTGACCTACTCCGGTTGAGTAACCCTGGTCAGACTTCACATGTAACACTTGTCAGCATTGTGACTGAATAAGTCCTCTTATCCACATCGAGTAAATGTCGTGATCCGTGTGAGTCTTGTGATTAGTTGCCGTTTTGTGATCCGACTCGATCTGATGATCCGAGTAAGTCTTTCAATCCGAGTTTGTTTTCTGATGCGAGTCAGCCTTGTAATCCGGTTCTCTGTTCGCAGTCATTTATGTGATTCGAATCAATGCTCTAATCCAATCCAGTCTTGTTATTCCGGTTATTATTCAGATATGACGCACTGTTATGATCCGAGTCGGTGTCGTGATCCGAGACAATCTTGTGACTCAAATCCATGTCAGTCTTGTGATCCGGGTAACTGTGTTCATCCGGAGGAGATTCATTACACAAATCTACCTTACGAACGCCCTCGCAATCCGTTCTTTTTTGTGTGCGTGTGTTGTCCTGTAGTTCTGTGTGTCTGAAGCCTCCATTATCTGGCTCTGCTGCAGCTCTCGGGAACTGCACCGCTGACGTGATCTTCGTGCTCGACTCCTCGGCCAGTATCGGCTTCATGAACTGGTACGTCGTCAAGCAATTTGTCATGGACGTCGTCCAGGGTCTCAAAGTGTCCAAGGACCAGACCCGTATCGGCGTCGTCAGCTACTCGACGAAAGTTCGCTCGGACATCGTCATGGGCGAGTTCTTCACGACACAGCCGGACATGCTGCCGTCGATCTGGCAGATCCCATACATGGCAGGCGTGACGAACACAGCTGACGGTATTCTCGCCATGCACAAGATGTTCAACGCTCGCAGACGACCGTACGTGCAGCAGATCGCTGTATTGATCACTGACGGCTTCTCCAACATCAACCACAACGACACCATCCCGAACGCCGTAGCAGCTAGGAATGATGACATCGAGATTTTCGCTATCGGTAAGACAACCATAGTCATGTATATGCAATCGTGATCAGCGTTCGAAATTACTCTCGGCACGGAGACCATCTACCGACAACCTTGAATGATGAATGTGTTAAGTATCTGTATGTTTCCGTCGGCCTGTCAAGAAGAGCCGGCCCGCGTGACGGCCATATTTTCAGCAAATATAAAAATGGGTTCTTCCAAAACTGACATTGCTAATGCTACTGTAGTTCATGTATTCGCCACAAGCGTTTTAATGCAAATGCACAGCATACACAGAGTCACTCCAGAGTTACGGTAGTTACATAGCGTACACAGAGTCACTCCAGAGTTACGGTAGTTACATATCTTGTACTTGTTTCTTTCGATCGAGCCGCTTGTACGGCTGCACGACGAACTTTGCGAAATTACATTCTCAGAAAGAGACCAACAATTGCAAATGACGTGTTAATGACATATGTAGGGACAATACATGACGGGGTATTACATTCCGTCAACATTATTATTTAAATATGCAATTTATTTGACATTTTGAATCTTATTGGAATCAAAAACAGTAACCATATTTGAATATATTTTGTTTCAAACTATCAAGTTTGACGCAATTAAACTATTAGCTACCGATGACAGCTGGAATGTAGACGTCAAACTTCATAGTTGTCAAAAACGAAAATTAGATTCAAATTGATTCTCCCAGTTTCTGGAACATTTTCACAAAAAAAATCCATAATTGACGATAGCAACATGACTAATTCCGAAAATAACCACCATAGTGCTTAATATTGCACCCGACTGTATAACGCAGTGCAATACACATACATACCTTGCTGCACCTCGTAGGAGTCGGTGACGTGGATATGGCGGAGATCAATGGCATTGCAAGCCGGCCTGAGTTCGTGTACAACCTGACCGACTTCACCACTCTACCGAGTCTCACCGACGATATCATCAACATGACGTGTCAGACATGTAAGCCTTACAATTCACTTCTGGTTTCACTGAAGCAAGCCCGTGAGCCGAGGGTGCGATGGATGCGTACGCACCCCCGTTGAGGCAAACGAGTTCTGCTTGGGGAACTAGTTCAGTTTTATCTGAAATATTGGGGTGTTGACAACAACGCAACATCCACCCCCGTCTTCCCGACATCAAATGTCATGTCCGACGTGATGAGTGAAACTATGACTATAATTATATAATCTGGAACATCACTTCGATGAACCAAGTCCGACTGCAGCTGAAGGCCACAAATATGTCTGCCAACTCACTTCCACTGTCACACATGTGTCACACATATCTTCCAACTCACTTCCAGTGTCACACATGTGTCTCATATATCTTCCAACTCACCTCCTGTGTCACATATGTGTCACACATATCTTCTAACTCACTTCCTGTGTCACTTGGTAAATATGCATAATATAACACACCCCTTTCGCAGTTTCTATAGTTTAAATTGTCCACGATGTCATTAACACCTATTCATTGTTATATCATAATTCCTTTAAACAACCCACTTATTCACAGGAGCACAACATTCAAAAGTAACATGATTGCTATTTCGATCAAAAAACAAGCCTAGTCATGATAGTAACAGGTAGAGGGCGGTATAGCACTGGTTACGCACAAGAACATCTCGCTGGAGATTATTTTCATATTGATGAGTTCTCATGCTAAAAAGTTGACATTAAATTCGTGGGTCGATGAGAGTGAAACTACTGCGGTGAACAGTACGTTACATAGCAATGCTCTACCATGAGAAACGTCTCAATAAACCTGACAGTCCCTTTAAGGTTCGCCGTCCTGAAAAGTCAGGGGGGATAGTTGATTACATTACTGATGTAGTGTGCAGCCCCCCCCCCGGCCCGCGACGATGAGGTATGGTGTGCCTCTTTCGTGCAAGAATATAAAGTTGTGGAGAGTCAGTGAGAAGAGAGAGAGAGAGAGAGAGAGAGGGAGAGGGAGAGAGAGAGAGAGAGAGAGAGGGGGGGGGGGCAGTTTTGTGGTAAATTATGTGAGACGAGTGTGATTTTGTGTGTGTTTGCAGCGATGCAGGTGCAGTGCGGCGCATGCGTGTGGGAGGCTTGCGACATCCCTTGTGGTGCCAACGGGCCGCAGGTCGGCAGGCAGCACTGTCGGCGCTACATCATCGAGACGGGCGAGATCTCGAGCGAGTTCGACGTCACCTACAACAGAACCTGCTTCATTCCGTGCACGACAACAACAATAAAACCAACGACAACCACAACCGAACCAACAACAACCACCACAGAGCCAACAACCACAACCAAACCAACGTCAACAACAGAACCAACAACCACAACCGAACCAACTACCACAACAGAACCAACTTCAACAACAGAACCAACTACCACCACAGAACCAACGTCAACAACAGAACCAACAACCACAACAGAACCAACGTCAACAACAGAACCAACCACCACAACCGAACCAACAACCACAACAGAATCAACGTCAACAACAGAACCAACGTCAACAACAGAACCAACGTCAACAACAGAACCAACGTCAACCACAGAACCAACGTCAACAACAGAACCAACGTCAACAACAGATCCAACGTCAACAACAGAACCAACGACAACGACAGATCCATCAACAACAACCACGATGTCAACAACGACAAACGAAATAACCACCACATTTGCACCGGGTATGTTTATTACTGGCTGTTGTAAGGTATTATGACACACCTTTCTATAACCCTGCATCCCTCATTATTTATACTAACACAGGAGCCTCTCCAAGGCTGGTGCTATGCACACAGACGCAGGGGCTTCCACAAGTATTCGTACCGGTCGTTAAAAAAATATTACGTTATTTGTAGTTGTTTTTTCTGTACGTTACGTTATTTGTAATTGTTGTTCTATATGTTACGTTATTTGAAATTGTTGTTTGCTACGTTAAATTATTTGAAATTGTTGTTTGCTACGTTACGTTATTTATAAATGTTGTTCTCTACGTTACGTTATTTGTAATTGTTATTCTCTACATTACGCGTCTTTTCCGCAACTTGTTCCGAGTTATGTAAATTGTCCAATCACCGGACGAGGACGGTTTACTTGAGTAAACAAACCTGATGATGACAA